>VXAL01000410.1:0-48624 GCA_013399475.1 Chauna torquata | reverse complement strand
CTGAATAGCCGAATTTTAGGAAATGACTTGTTTCCAGTTTGTGAGCACCCAGCTGTAGAACAGTATTTTTAATTTCTTCAGATTTGTTGAAAACAACTTGGTTTAAAAAAAAAGAAAAAAGAAAAAAGAAAAAGAAAAGCCATCAGATGAAGAAGAGCAATCCCTAGTTCAAATTTATTAAGCAGTTCAGCAGTCTTATGAGTGTTTGCTCTTCTGTAAATCTCCAGGTGCTGTAATAAAATCTCTCCACCTCTAACCACTCTGAGAATAGATGGGCGCCACAGGTAACCTCTTGGAGATGGCCATAGGACTGTCTCTTTCTTGCATCTAGACAAGACCAATTATAAACTCTGGTGGCCTGAAACCAGCCCAAAGCATTTGCAGAGCTTCATCTAAGAAATTACTGCCTCTGCAGCTGCAGCACCCCAGGGATGGAGCTGTGCCAGCTTGTTGCAGTGGTCAGTGTCATTCAGCACCAAAAGTGCCTGTGTGCACCTGGTTCCATGTGGATTGCCTAGCCACGACCAGGCAGCGGTTGTATCTCCTCAGAGGGGTTGGCATCATCTGGTTAGGAGGCTCTGGTCCCCCCTGCTTCTTGTCTGACCAGGCTTCTAGCCATCAGGAAATCCTGTGGTCCATGAGTTGTGTGGAATGAAGGGCAGGGACCACGGCCTGGGGATGACAAACTTGTGCAACTCAGTGGAGAATCTGTCCTGAGCATTTGGTCTTTGCTCTGCTGTTTGTTTTGTTTCCCAGTGCTCTTTGCATGGACTGCCACAGATGAGAGCATATATATTCATCCTCTTTAGTATGTCAGCTGTGTTACAGATTCTGTATAACGCTTGTGCTGATCAGTGTGGCTGAATTTCACATTCATCCTTACCTAGGTAAGGTACTTTAAAAGTCATTTTCTTTTCCCCAGACGTGAAAATCTTGGCACTGTCGCTTTAAACACAAGGTAATAGTGTACCACGCGTATTGCAGGGCACTTGTCTAAACCATACCAGTTCTTACACTGGTTAATTATGTTTCTACTCATCTCAACCCATAGAATACATTTCAAAATATATATTTTTTAAATTCTCTACTCTTTTTCTAACACAAATGTGCAGAGGGAAGGGAAACTGCAATTTCATATATGCAAGCAGACTCCTACCTTCCAGACCCGGGTAGAAAGCCTGTCACATCCTGGCACGGCAGCATTGTGGAGTTAAAATCCTTACTGTAGTCATATTTTAAAAGTTTTCTTAGTCAGTGTGGCTTCAGCTGCATTCAGGCTCCACTCAGGTTCAAGTCCACCCAGACCTGGAAGCAGTTCTCGTCACTGGTGTGTTCTGGAGGGGGGAAAAAAAAATCTCAATTGCACATCATGCAGGATGTGGGCATTACAGAGTCATTAAGCAGTAGGGACTCGCTTCAGTGACAGCCTGAGGCAATCAGATACGGTCAGATGTGAGATGAGAATTTCTGACAAAAATCTTGGAATGTTTATGATACGTGGGGAGCAATGTTTGAGCCCAAAGTTATGTTATTTCTTAAGCAAAAACCACACTTTTAATCCATAGGGAAAGATGAACCAGATCTGAATTGATGCTGCTTAAGTCTGTCTCCTTAGTTTGTTTTTTTAAAATGGCCAGAACTGAAGCGAAGCACTTCAACAACTTAAAATAATTTGATTGATCTGAGCTGATACAGCAACACTTTAAATGCTATTAATTTTGACTTTTTTCAGTCTGATTTGGAATGGTATTCTTTTTTTACGCACAATAATTTCAACCACACAAACTTAAGTTGTTGGATGACAAACACATTTCCCCGCTCAGCTTCGTTAACCCTGCGGTTTCTCACAGCCTGGAGTCTCGAATAAAGTAGTCAATGTAGAGCTCCTCAAACCCTGCCCCACCACCACAGTCATCTAAAGGGTAAGAAAACTTGTTTCTCTTCTTGGGGAGCTTGGTGACTTTTCGTGCTTACAGTCCTTATTAGGCCAGAGAATGAGGGGCTGGAGCTGGTGCTCAAACATCTGTGACACCGGTAACTGTAGTGGACAGCCCTGACTCCCGCTCAACAGCACCACTCGCCGTGGACAGATTGCTCACAACCTTGCTTTTATTCATTGCTACAGCTTTTATTCATTGCTACATAGGCAGTAGGACTTTGCCATGGACCATATGTGCCATGCTAAGGTGTCTGCGAGCATAGACCAAAACCTCTCAGTCCAGGTGTGTGAGGGAACTCGCAGTCTAGATGGGAAGAAAAGGCAATGTTTGGTTTGGGGAGTGCATGGTGAGAGAGGGTAATGGTTGGGCACTCAGCACTGGTGATCCAGTTCCATGAGCACCAGCAGGAGAGTGAGGTCGGTTTGCAGACAGCCTCTGCAAGGCTCCTCTCCCGTCTTTGAGGGGACACATGGAGGGGTTTAGGTGCTCATCAAGTGACAGATGCTGGCACAAGGGCCAGAAGAATGTGCAGATCGAGTTTTTGGTAATGGAGAGAGAGGGTGGAAAGAGCTGGGGTGAGGCTGTTGTGGTCCTTGAAAGGGGAGGAGACTTGCACATGTCAGGTGTGATGGAAAAGGGGGAGGCTCTGAAGGAAGAAGCAGGAGCTGAAGTCTCTGGTACTCTTTGCAGCAGACAGTTGTTGGACAAGACATTTGTCAAAGCTGGAAGACAGGAGGTTGTGGTAATTAAAACTGTGAGGCAGTAACAGTTTGCCTGATTGTTTTCAGGATGCCTACAGAGATGGTGACTCTGAGATGCTGGTATGGAAAAGTTTTAAGAGTTAGGATGTAAAAGCTGGAGAGAAGAATGAGCCAAAGATGACCCCAAATCCCAGGTGAAGGAAGCTGAAGTGCTGTTTCAGGAATGTATTTTGTGTGTGTCAAATGAACTTGCCTTCAGTTTGAAGTTCAAATCTATAAAAGAGTAGTCTGGACACTTAATCATACTCTAATGTTCTTAATCTAGTTTCGATTAAAAACTCACTGCCTCTGAGTACAAAGTGAAGTGCTGTAGATTGATATAGACAGATGAGCTTCTTTCTATATCCAGAAAGCAATAAGATAACCACCACCTTCATTTAAAAATTAATTGTCCTTTTATACTTACAGTTCTTTCAGCAGAAAATCAATACTTTACTGCAGTAACTCTGGCTTCCTATGAGCATGATTTCTCCTATGTACCTGTAGCACACAGGCAGGTTTAATCTATTTTTTAACCTGCTATTTGTTGGGTTTTTAACATTTGTTTTAGTTTATTTTTTTTAACTTGCTTTAAATATTGACTTCAAATCTTTACACTCAGCTTACTTTATGTAAACTTATTCATTCAATCTAGCTTACTCAGTTATGCTCAAGCGATGAATAATCTTCCCTCAATAAACTTGCTTTTAGCCTGGCATAAATTACTTGACGTCAAGGACACTCTCTGAAGACTAAAAACATCATTTATGGGTGCCCAAAAAGTTGTAAACAAATAAACACATAAATCAATCTGAAGAAAGTGTTAAAAATTGCTGTTGTATAAATGTTTCCTTCTGGCATAACTCCATGGTAAGAATAACATTAATCTTCATTGAGAAAAAGATGCAACATACACTTAAAATAACTGTGAGCTGCTTATAATTTGAGAGCATCCTAAATCAAATAATCATTTCTCACTTGAGGAGCATGTGGTATTACTTGTTAGCCAAAGAAGGAAAATAATAACAACAATAATTGTTGTGCTTGAGAGCAGGTTGCTTCTTAGGGCTATTGAGCTAAATGGTGGACAGTTGGCCTCTGGAGAGAAAAGCTCCTCGAGTCTTCCAAAGTTCAGTTTGGGTGGATAATCCTTGATTAAACTTTGCTGAAGTGAGATCCTGAGAACATCTGGGAAGTGTTTTAAGAGAGGCTGGAACTTTTAGTTCAGAGGTAAGAGTAGGGTAGAATCAGTGGTGTACCTAATAAATTGTTGACTACCGAGCACGCTGGTGGGAAGAGCTAGGGCTTGAGCAACACACACTAGCTATACAAAGGCAGCTAAGCCAGGGCTGAGGTTATGATGTCTTTTTGTAGCACTTGTTATACAACCCATGAGGGAACACTGGATCCCCAGTTCGGGGGGGGGAGGGAGGTGTTTGTTTGTTTATTTGATTTTTGTTTGTTTACATCTCACTTGTATTGTCCTCAGCTTGGCAGGCTCTGAGTGATGTGTGAGCCCAGCCCAAGCAAAAAGAAAGCAGTATCTCCTGTGTTCAGTGCAGGATCCTTCCTTTGGTTCCCTATTTGTGTTTCTACTGTGGGTGGAAACCCCATCCTCGTTCTTGCAGTACTCAGTTCTACCCAGGAGGGCTGTTGGGAACATTGACTCATCAGGCACTGAATCCTTTAAGAGATGATGCAAAGCAATGCCTATGATATGCAAAGTTTAGATGGGCTTGAGTAGCAATGTCTGTCTGCACCAAGACCATCCTTCATTCAATATGTGTTTTGATAAGGAGTCGGAAGCTGCTTTTCTCAACACTCAGTGATATGATGCACAGTGTGTGCATCCCCTCTAATTATGGTGAGCGGTAAACGGGGGACTCCTAGAGAGACAAATGGATTTGGCCTTTAAGCCAAGGCCTGTAAGGTCTGAGTGGATATTATGTGAACGCAGTTTAATGGACTATATGCTGTTTAAACACCATGCTGTTTAAATCCTATGGACGGAGACAAACATGCCTGTTGTTCTTGTCAGTTATTTTATAAATTAAACTGTGGCTGTTACCCAGGAGAACCATAAGCAAAGCTATGTGGAAATTTTTCACTGCAGCAAAGCTGACAGGGAGGAAAAAGGGGAAGCATTACTTCTTCCACTCCTGCTCTGACGATATTTTTATGAAAACAAAAGATGCACTTTGAGGTAGAAAAGCAAATCCTGTTTACTTGAATATTTACCTTGTGGTGGTGATGCCCCGTACTCTCTAACTTGCAGGATATTTCTCAGAGATGCATCTTTTGACCTTTTGTCTTGAAAAGCTACATATGCCTGGATCAGACTGAGGCAGCATCAATGTTTTGACATGAGGAAAAGTATTGTGGATGAAAGCTTAGAAAAGTAACTGGGTTTCATATGTAGAACTGCCACTGACATTGGCATGAAGAAATCATGTAGTCCTGCTTTGTTGCTGAACTGCTTATTTAAAATGAAAAGCTAAATTCTCCCTAATGAAGGAAACTCCTGGTGCAGGAAGGCATTCATTTAACAATTCAGAGGCAAAACTGAGTTACAGTTACCTTTGCTATAGTTAAAGAGATGACTTCTGTGTATGCAAGTACTCATCAATCCAAATATATGATGCCTCTATCAAAAAGCTTATGAATTAGTTTTCTCAGATACTTTAGAAATTTGAGAGGAGAAGGGATATGATCAAATACACATAGGCAAGAATAGAGGTCAAACTCCAGAGTTCTGTGTTTTGGCAGAAAACAAAACACTACAAATTTTACACTGGGCTCCCACTGAAGACACTGCTTATAGGTGTTCCTTTTCAGAACCAATTAAGTCCACAGAAGACAAATTACTGTGATATTTCTGTTTTGTTGTGGTGATATCAGAGGCATGATGCCTGCTGAACTATACATTACCTTAATCTGAAAAAAGATTTGCAAAGGAAACTTAAAGACTGAATGAATAAGCTATGGAACTTGGAGATGCTCCTGGTGGTAATACAGATCTGACTGCATATCAGGAATTGACATTATATATTGTCCAGCATCTGTTGCCAGCTCACTGAACAAAAATCGACCTACAGAAGAAACAGCCCAAAAGCCCAGAAATTTGCTGGGTAAGGATAAAATATCTCTAAGGAGAAACCTTAGAAAGCATTGGCAAAAACAACCCTACTTAAACAGATTCATCTCTCTTCACTGGTATGAGGAACTGGAGAAAGCAATCACTGAAGATCTGAAATGAAAAGGTAGGGGCCGCAGGTGATTGGAAGACAGTTTGGGTTAGGGCTGTTTCAGGGAGCAGAGCTCTGTGCTGCAGGAGACATCAAGATGCTCATTGCTACTCACCCTCTCCAGCTGGAAAGCCAGACTTGTTGCAGCATGTTAGCCAATTCTGGTTATAATTTGCCAACAGGAGAAGCAGAAATATCATTACTAGTTTTTCCCTGTTTTCTATTCTCAAGAGAATTTTTTTTTTTTTTTTAACTATAAGAACTTGGAGAACGAGCATTGGCCCATTTTCAGAGATGCTGAGTGCCTGGAGCACCTTCTGGAATCAGTGTGAACAAACAATTCAACATCACAGAATCATCCAATTTTCAGACCCCTTTTTTGTACAGTTCCATGCATGAATACTGCACAAAAGCTTTCTGATGAGGATCCAGTTGGCATCCAGATAAATTTTCAACTGTCTCCCAGTGGTGATGGATTGCATTTTCCTTCAGAGAGGCCAGATGATTTTTATTACAAATGAACCAAAACCTTGAGGCAGGACATGCATTACATTTCCATGGCAGCACTGGCAGGAGTGAAAGATCCTGATAAGAATTTAAGGATAATTGAACTCTAGTCTCCAGCTCTGCAGGTACATAACAAATATAGCAGCTTCCAAATTCTGTGTCACTGAGCGAGGCTGGGTAAGAGGATAAATGGCCTATTGCTTAGAAGAGCGAGGATCAGTCAGGGTCCTGAGTCTGTCCCAGCTGTTTATGGTCCCTATCTGTTGTCCTTCACAGGACGTGTGGGCTCTATCTGTACTAGTAAATCAAATGCACCCAAGACTATTTTTTAGCATTGAGGCTGGCTGGCAAAGGGCAGCCCATGCAAATATCGTTAAACTTGCTTGACCTCTGAGACAGGTCATTATATTAGTGTGGTTATATCGAGCAACAGCAAAACAAACTTCTAAACTTCCAATATCTTTTAGTTGCAGAGCATATCTGAGATGTTCCACATGGATGGGAATAGAATACAGTTTGTGTTTAATCAGAGACAGAGCAGTCAGAAATGATCTCTGAGAATGGTAAAGTAGGCATTTTCTGAATGGGCTTTGGTGGCATGAGGTGGGCAGAATACTGATTTAGTGCCCACCAGAACAGAACAGATGGACGTTGAAGACTGGGTAGTGAAAAGCAACACAATGACTCTTACCCTGCTCTTCATTCCTGTTTCTGGGACATGCTCCATAGATCACCTCAAAGTCTGTAGCCCTCAAGCACCCAAGCCCCTGGAGGCTGCTGCAAGCTAGACTGTGCTTAGCTTCCCTGATGCTGCTCTGACCTCTGCTAGTGATGGCTTTGGCCATAGCTTTGGGCTTGGAGTTCTTGGGGACGGTTAATGTTATCTCGCTCTCCTTCCTCTCATCCAAATCTGTACTGATGGCATTACCAAGTGCAGCCCGTGGCATGAGTTTTATCCTGTGTTTCTGCTTTTTTCTTTTTTTTTTTTCCCTCCCTGCTTATGCTCTCTAAATACATGTGCAGCCATTTCATCAAATCAAGAAAGATCCTTTCCTCAGCTGGAAGCTCATTGACTATTCTTTAAAACTTGCCGTCAGAGCCACTCTTTAATTAAGACTATACCAAAGGAGCTTTTATTCCAGCCATGTATTACAGCCTGATGTTGTTTTCTTTGTCACTTCAGTAGGTTATTGGAAATGTAGTCCTTGATTAAAAAGATTGTGTGCAATTACATTCCATCTCCACATCTTCAGCTACATCAGTAGCTTGTCAGTGGGTCATTGGGAATCAGACTGCCAGAACCTTTGTACATGTTCGATTTATTAAAGGCTGTTTTTCTGGCACAGCATCTAACAGTCCTATAGAGCCAATGCCATATTAATGCACCATTAGCTGCAAGGAACGTTTTCAAGTGAACCTAATGTGCAGGGCGCAACAAGGGCTTGCCTGAACTGACTCAGCAGTTTGAAGGTCTCTTCCTCTTTGCAGGGATCATGCTAACTTCTGACTGTGCTTGAATGTCCCAAAACTAATGCTGGTTTTCTGCTTCTAGCCACCTCTATTACTCTGGTTTCTGGTGGACGGAGATCATCATAATTTGAAAGCAAGTCAGTGGGCTAAGGAATAAACACCTTCCATTAAGGAGTTCTCCTTAAAACAATTAAAATGGTCAAAGGGATTATCAGCTGTTTTGCAAATCCCTGAAGAAAACAGGATTCTTCAGTTTAGGAAGAAGGTGGCTGAGGATGAATACGTTTGAGCTACACAAAATCACAGATCAGGCATATGGGAAAATAGTTTAATTTAAAAAAAACTCATTAGTTTCTACAATAGGGAAACCTGTGGGCGTTTAATGGAACAAGTAGGAAATCAGCTTGAAACAGATAAGTGCTTCTTTATTCAGAAGGTAGTGACTTTCTGGAACTTGTTGCCACAGGAGATTTTGGAGACGGTACCAGCTGGCTCGAAAGTGATTAGATAAATTATGGACAACAGGTCCGGAAGTGGACACAAAGTACTAAGCAGAGGTGTTCCCTATAACTTCCCTAATACAACAGCTGTGCACATTGGAGGATAAACTGCCAAACGTGGCCAGGCTTACATGATATCCCTAATGAGCATCTCTTGCCACTACCAGAGACAAGCGCTGGGCTGGATGGACTCTGACCCAGCGACAAGTTTGTTCTTAATTTCTTTGGTGGGTAAAGAATCCAGGCTGACTCCTGAAAACTCCCTGCTAAAAAAGAGGAAATATTAAAGGTTTGTCAGAACTCTGTGATCCAATTTCATCTTCATTCTCTGTATCTTTAAGTAATACAACTCTAATATTTCTAAAACCAGGCACTGATCTTTGCTTCTAGATTATCTCTTTTTATATACACATACAGCACAATAATAATGAAATTCCTCAAAAGCTTTTCACGTGTGAAAGGAAACAGCTCAAACAGCTCTGTCCTATGAATAATAAGGTGAGATGCGTACTGGTGAGTCTCTGCCAGACCCCTGATTGGTATTTGCCCTGTTATTGTCACGGGCTCACTTTGTCTGTGCTCTTGGAGGTTTAGTTCATTGCAAATGCAGGCAACAGAGGCTAGTTGTCCTGCAGAACACTTGGACAGAAACAAGTATGCATCTGATAGACATTACATCCCCAAATCAGTACGTCCTGAAAAAGATGCAAGTACCTTTGTCTGATCCCCATCTCTCCAGGCATGTAGCTCAGTACAGAACATCCAGCCAACAATCTTTAGAACAATGCAGGGAGTGAGTTGTGATGATACCACTAGGATTAACTAAATTTTCCTGACTTGTTTGGAGTACTTCCACGTTAAGATCTGTGTTACACTAGGAGCCAATTGGACTGCAGTCATTCCTCATTTAAACACTAGCTTTTCTGTAAGATGCATTTTTATACATGCACAAATACAGATCTGAAACTGGTTTTGGACAAGCTGCTCTTTCCTTCCCCTTGGATTGTTTTCCCTGTAAGGTCTTCTAGATGATCCTAGCGCTGTGCTTTATGGTAAGGAATGACTCCAGGTCTCCCACAGTTTCAATATGCCACAGCTGAGTCTGGGAGCATCTGGAAAGACAGCACATTAGCCTAAAAACAGCACCAGGTTTTCAGTTGCTCAGCTGCAGTTCTGTCTGGTGTTTTTCCATCAGTGCCAGATTCAGAAGTGACTCCTATTCTTGTATCAGCCACAGCCAGCTTTCCTAAAACAGGATTTTGACTGAGGAGGAATTGCAGGAATGAACTGCAGGAAAGAGCCTTTGTAACTCCATCAGCATAGGTCTTCTCTTAGGAGGTGAACAAGGGCAACTGGTTCTCATCAGTTTTGCAGTATTTCTGACACCAGCTGATTCGCAAAAATAATAAAATTCATGATCTTCTCCCTTTTCTCTGAAGATTAACATGAAAAATCATCAGGTTGCAATGGCTGGGGGGGAAATGATTTCATCTTTACTAAAAAGCTGTGGTTTTTTTTTTAATTTACTTTTGTTCTGTATCAACAGAAAAATGAGACCTCTGCAAAGCATGTGGAAGTAGAATGGAGGAGAGAATAGGGCAGAAATCAGACTGTCTGTGTAAGGGGGTGTCTAGGTGTCATAAGAGCACTCTGAGGATATGTCTATATTCACAATTACCATTCAAATACGTGTGCACCTTCAGCCCACGCGTGGATTCTGGCATGCACACATGCAGGCTGGGATGCAAAGGTGCATGAGATGCACGGGGTTTGTGCAGCAGCAGCTGACAGGCTGCAGTGATTCTCAGTGGTGGGACAGAGTCTTGTTTTGCTTCAAGCTGGCTATGTAGAGCAGCTTTTTTAAAATTACTTGTAACAGGGACACACAAATTGATGACTCAGTTTTAGAGTTTGAGTTAACGCTTCTGAAGATATGTAAATATATAATTCTTCTATTTTTCCAAATAAACCAAAAGCAACTATTAAGAACTACGGCTAATATATTAAGCAAGATATAGGGAAGCTCATTTAATAACAGAAACCTCCAACACTACACCACAGTCTTTAATTCAGTGCTGTGGTTTATGTTTAAGCCTGCTCTGCAAAAATTGAACTTTGCAAACCGAGAGTTAGTCAAACATCTCTACTTGTTTATGTGACTACCCAAACCGCCCCCACAGCTTTTTGGTGGCAGGGGGAGACAACAATAGAAAGTAGCCTCAGACTGCCATAAAATTTAGTTTTTGTATATACCAAGCCTCAGAGTAGGAAATGTATTGGCTTCTTGCTAAAGAAGACAGTGTGTGGCTAGGAGGTTAGAGCCTGTTCATAAGCACTCTGATGCATGTAATGCTGCCAAGGTCAGTAACCCTGTACTGATATGCTGAGTAAATAATCGGACTCACATGTTAAAGCTGCCCAGGGCATCTTTCCTGGATTGAATGAACATTGTAACTGCAAACCTTTCAAAAGCAGAGACATGTACTGCACTAAGCTAGAAAATATGACTTTATGGGCATGTTAAAATATGATCTGCACATTGCACCCTTCTTTGAATGACTTTTTCCTAGCAGAGAATAATGTTTGGCTTGCATTTACTTGACTGTGAGCACCCTTGAATTATATTAGTTCTGTAAATGGACTGGTAGTGGGCGGGTTGATTTCTAGATAAATTCTCTTGCTAACAAAATGCTTCATAAAAACTGCATTGACTTCAGACAGATTGTGGGCAGGTAGAAACTTCTTACTGCTTCACTTTAACCTAGCGCTTTTGGACTTACCAGTACTTAAATATCATCTTTGTGGCAAGTGTCCCTCACAAGCAGGATAATTAAGGGTAATTATTTTCTGAGATATATGGCACTGATCAGGTATTACTCACATGGATGCCTGGTCAGTGAGGTCTGAGGAAAGGGAGGCTCAATGTGATATTCAGCCTGAGAAAAGCTTGTGTCTCCAAGATGCTTATCTGTAATCAGTGGGCCATAAAGGCTGACAGCCTGCACTTAGTTTTTCACATATTATGCAGTGATATGACAAGCACAATTTCGAAGGCCTCCATGAAACCTAAGACAGTTCTGAGAGAGCTAAGCAGTTTCAGAAAACACTGCTGAACTTTGTCTTTGAGGAAAGCCTTTCTGCCAGAAAGGAGGCTCCAACTGGAACACTGCATTCCCAAAACAAATTCCCGTTGGTATCACCTCCCCTCACCTTCCACTAATAAAACTCTCTTTTTCTTCAAAAGGAAGTCCAAGCAGAGTTTTGACTTTGCAAAAGAAGAGCCAGTAGTTATCTGGGATTCAGTATGGCCAGTTCTATTGAAAAGTAATTTTTAGTAGGAAGTGTTGACATACTACAGTAGCAGCATAAAACCCTAAGGTATGTAGCAAGCCTGACCACAAAGAATGATGTTCCAACTATTCCTTTGGCATCTACTGGAAGAATAGTTTAAAAGTGACAACTCTTCGCCGTGGCCTCAAGTCCTGGTAGGCTGTTTTGTCCCAACAACCTCTCTAAACCTAGGAAGTAGCCTCCTGAATGCTATGCTGTGTTGTTGTTGTTGTTGTTTTGATTTGTTTTGATTTGTTTTGTTTTTTCTTTGTGACCTACTGCAGTAGATAGCAATTAAAGCATTTGCCAGGTTTCTAATGAATATAACCTTGAAACTGTATTGGCAATCTAATGGTGAAATGTAGCTGGCCTATGCATCTCTCTCCATCAAATGACAATATAAGTGCAGTGGTTAGGAACAAATGCAAATCTGCTTGTAAGAAATCTGGGACATCCTTACCACATACCACTCTGGTACATATATCAGCTGGTTTATGCTGCAGGGACTCCCCTCAACTCCTTTCTGCTTAAGGTCTTCTGACAAAACTAATTACGATAGCAAGCAACTTGCATCAGTGTTTTTTAGTTAGCATTTGTTTGCTGCTTTGTACTAAATTTCAGATGTGGCTTGCTGGTTGCCAAAACTGCATATGAAGATGTTTCAGTCACTGAGGTCAGCTGCATTTCAAAGCACAGTACCTTGCTCATCCTGCAAATTTGCTTCTTCCAGTGAAAGTGTGATGGTTTGCTATTTGTATGTGTTTAGAAAAATTCCTTCACAGTGTACTTATACATCCACTGTTGTCACTCCCCCCTCAATCCGCTGGATAACTAACAAAGATCCACTCTGCTACAGGAAGTGACCCCAAAACTGGTTTCCTTTCCTTTATTTTATTTATTTATTTATTTTAGGCTTGAGAAGCAAGATTGCTTTTCTAACCCTGCAAAACTTAGCCTGGGAACAGGATCTAAGTTCTTTCCTACCTCATGAATCACCATCCTGGGAATGATTCTGCACTGGAACTTGGAACAGGCTGATAATTCAGGAGTCTGGAGACAACCCAGCTCCCACGACACACCCTGGCCTTACATACAGCATGGCTGCAATGCTACCGGATACAAAAAGCCTACAGAATCTGCTTGTCAGTGAGCAGCTGGGACTTTGAATGCAGATGAGAAGTAGGCTTAATTCACTTAAGTATAAAGGGGTCAAAAGAAAATGAATATTATTTTCCTGTCCATAATTGCATTTTAAATGCATAATAAGTAGACTATGGTAACAACACACTAAAGGGTCCAACTGTTCTTAACTGATTAAAATAGCTTCTGAAGACTGGTTCTGTTAAGGATTTAGCACAGCACAATGTTATAGCATGGCATCAGGATGGGTTTGCAGTTAACTATGGCTCTCTTTCCTCAGTCAAGCAGTGTGGAATAGACGTGGTTTTTCACAAGTCAGATACTGTCACTTGGTTACCTGCCTCTGCCCTGCTAAACTCAACAGTGGGGCAACAGCAAAATATCTGGGGCCTTTAGCACCAAAAACCCAACTTTCTTTCATGTGAGTGGAAGGAATGTTTTCCAGTGGCTATATAAAGTCAGCTGCTACAAAGAGACACAGGGTAGCGGTCAGACAGGCTGAGTTGAGGGTACTGTGCCCAGGTGCTCTTTCGTTTCTTTCTTTTCCCTCTACCACAATGCCAAATCTCTGGTATAATAGTCAGTGTTGTTTCTCCTTCGTCAAAAGCATTAAAAAACTTGCCCTTTAATAATCCAGAGCAGGTTTGGTTGTGACCACAAGGGCAGTTATACTGGCAAACTTGAGGGGGTCTGGTGGGAAGGGAAGAATGATAGATAGTTTTGGATGGACAGGTGGGAAAATCATTTATACTAAGTCAATAGCATGACAAAGGCTACATCCAACTGTATCATGGTAAACAGTGTACTGTATTACAGAAGCATGTAGATAGGAATTGAGTTTTTCCTCTCTGGGATGTTCAGACTTGGGACTCTATCTGTTCTGATACAAGGTTGGCTTATATTTCATTTGTCAGATATGGCCAAAAAAAAGAGGTTAATATCTCACCTGTAAGAAGAGACACTAAAATCAAGACTGTTTTCTCCGCTTGTGCATGGAAGATTCTAGGAAAAGTAGTTTTCAGTAGGGTCCTACAATGAAAATATTATTTAACCTACCCTTGTCTAGAATGAAGGCTTTTGTTCTCCAGCCAAAGAATGAGAAGTATACTTCTAAAGTACCTTGAAGTTGGCTGCAGTACAGGTTGCTCAGTATTAATAAATGAAAAAAATAACAGCATAATCATCACAGCAATATCAGCTCAGTGCTTTATCCCACCTCGTTTAAGCAGACTAAATAAATCATTGCCTTAATAAATAATTTTCCATGAAGTAGCATGGCAACTGCTCCAGTTTAATGGCATTCATGCAGACAACAGAATCCTGGCAACATTTTAACATACACATTTGAAAGGCAGCATCTCTGGGTTTTGTCTTTTAATTGTAGAGCATTAAGTCATACAATCCATCTAGCTCTAGGCTCTCTGTCTGAGCCATGTCTTATGTTAACCTGTTGTCAAAATAAATTTGATTTGTAACTGTACAAGAGTCAGGCTGATATTTTAACTTTAGGTGGTTTTGAAATGATTTTTCCACGTAAGGGCTTAAGTAGATGCATAACTTCAATACGCACCTATGGCAGCCCCGAGAAGTGAAGCAGTAAGGCCAAGGCAAGATACCTAATTTCATTTAGGTTATTAAATCCTAAATTCTCATTGACTTTAATGAGAACAGAGGTGCCTAGGCAGGATTTGGGAGCCAATCTGTTCCTGTGCCTTTGACTTTTAATCTAAGAGCGAATAATATTGTCAGACTTAATGCATACTCTAAGTATTTGCTTGTTTTGCTGGATGACACCTAGACTAATCTGTACACTGCAGTCTTTGTACCAGATACAGTACCAGTACTTCTCTTTCCGATCTCCACCTCTACTATTGAATGGCAAGCCAGAAAATTGAAGCATTACAGGAACCTTCCAACTTTAAAAATTAATGCATTTATCTGAAGTCTTCCCTGGAATTCAAATTAATTCCTCATATCTCAAGAAACAGTGACCACCTTTTTCCTGTAGGTCAGTATGCGTGCATTAATTTAAATCCATGTCACAAATGATATCAGATTCAGCTGAAAAAAAAAAATCATAAATCTATGCTGACTGGGCAGGCACATTTGCAAAATAAAAAAAAAAATAAAAGGCTAGAAATAGACGCTTAGTAAATTTATGCAAAGCCTTTGACATCATAAGTGCTTTAGAATAACATTCAAACAGCTGGTAAAATGGAAGTTTGTCATCCTGAGTATTAAATGGAGGGAAGGTCAGAGTAATTAATTAAGCAAATATACCGCAAGCCTGACCTAGCAGTCATTAGAAACTCAAATCAATGGGAATTTGTCTTGCAGAACAAAAACATTACTGCTTACAAAACTATTACAGAACTCTGGACTTGGACCAAGTAGATAGAAATCTGTTTTGGAAGGCTTTTCTTCCTAACACAGGAACTCTTCCTAAATCTTCACTTAAAGAGCATTTTACAAATATTGGATTTTTCCATTTTGTAACTGAAGAGCAAATCCTATCCCACTCACACTTACTGAGGCCACATCCTCACGTAACCATTTAAGTAGTATTTGCCCCAAACAACTGCTAGTTTTTCAATGCCTGATCTTATCACACGTCTATGAAAGCAAGATTTTATGTAGCAAAAGGAGCACTTTGTAATAAGCCTTTGGTCAGAGTTATAACAAGTAGACTCATGTTCCATTTTAAGTTTCTAACTGCAGTAATGTTAATAAATGACAAAAACAGCCTTAGCTCTTAGAATCTGCCTAAATTTTGGGATGGTAGATCTGTCATTATCAGGACTCAAAAGACAGCACCTGGGAATCATCCTCTAAAATCCAGGAGTTCCATAACTGTATCTGGGAGACATGCAGTAAATAAATTAAAAACAACAACAAAAAAAAAGGACTTGCATATTCATCGTTAGCCTTATTCTGCATCTCTATGAGATGTTGTTTCCAGTTTCAGTTACGTAGGATCTTGTCTATAGCACCTCTGAACTGTTTTCAAGAATGGTAGTAGCCATCTCTGTGCTGGTTAAAGAGTATAAGCACCCATGAACTGTTATTGTTCAGTGTATCGTGTCCTGCTTTTAAATCAGCGAGGGATCCTTCTCTTTTTATTTACCGGGACACAATACTGGTAGCTGCTGTTAGATGGTTCAACCACTCCTCTTTTAAGAAGAGAAACTATTTAGCTTTCAAACTCATTTGCTCATACCCTAAAATTTGCAGGACTATTTTTAGATATAATCTGCCAAATGCTGAACACATAATACAACAGCAGATAACACAATGTAGGAGTGTTTCACTGGAAGCACTGAACATTACCTGGGAATAAAACTTGGTAGTTCCTCATGGCTTCCAAGGCTGATGAGGTTTGGCTCTAGGCAAATTCACCTACCACAGCACTATGTGTTTTGGTATATTCCCTATGCATCTGCTTCAGTAGTTTGCTTCCTGCTATTTTGATTTTATGCTAGCATAAAACTATGGTAACACAGCATTATACAAACTTTATAACCTCAAGGAATTATTTAGGACACGGTGAACTAGGAATAATTCTGTTCTCATTTATCCCTGTAAACAACAAAGTCCATAAATCATCTTCCATCTAGTTTGACATACAGTGGCAGTCAGGAAAATGCTATGCAGAGCTCTCCATCTTGCAAATGTAGGCTGAGACCTTGGTGCCAGTTCATATAGCAATGTTAAGGCTTGCTTCTAGGCAGCAAGCAGAGAAAACCACAAGAGTAAATCCTCTTGATTCCTCTTTCCTTTCTTGTTTTTTGTGTGCATACAAAAAAAACAAACAAACAAGCAAAACCAATACAAGCATATACTAGAGCATCTATCTGTGGATCAGCCTTTACTTTAGAAATGTCTTTTTCCATGTCTATCACCCTCTGAGCTTGGTGAATTTTATTAATCCTATTTTAAAATATGGGAAAACTGAGCTCTGTAGGACTGAATCCCTTCACTTTTAAAAAGAAAAGCTTCTGGGTTCACCTTTGACCTAAGTGATTCTTCATTCTGTGTGGAAATATTTACTGGCATACAAAGTGTCTCAAAAAATGTAGTGTTCTGACTTTGTACGGATCTGTGGTTACTTTGCACAAATGTAGATGATAAGCTGAGAGTCAGCTGGCAAACAGGGGCTTTGGTGGTCTCGAGCTCCATAGACAAACCCATAGGTTGAAATTTTCAGCAGTGGCCTTAAATTTCTTGCCTTACCCTCACCAGGTCAGCCTGTGGTGTCTCCACAGAGAGACATATCTGCTCTGATCCTTGGTCCTGTGCTTCAGCAGGGTGAGCTCTTTCTACCCTGCCAACGCGAGCTCTCCCATTGTATCTCATTTGCAATGCACAGCGAAACAAATTACAACCCCCCCGCCCCAGATTCAAACTAAGCCACAGACTATAATGTTTAGCTGTTAATATGGTGAATGAGGTGAGAAGTGTGTTGTATCATTGCGATGTGAATGCCATTCAGAAATGCTGATGCATATTAATGCACTTTGATGTCATTTAATGAATAATAGATGTATTTGTTATTGCTATGCCATTCAAGCAGGGAAAACAACATCAGCCTGCATGGAAATATGTTGGGAGCCATTATTTGGCAAACAGAAATGTATAAAAATGCAGCTGGTGTAGAAGAGGGGAGGGGAGTCAGCAGTTTGTGTGGCCGTAGAGAGGGCCCTGCCCCAGGCCTCCTTCCAGCCCAATTTGCTCCAATTTGTATGCTGGCTCCATGTTGGTTGTGTTGGGGCCTCTGGTAGGCCAGCCCTGAGCATGTCCGCCACAGGGTGCTTGCCACCATGGCCCCCAGCTGGCCAGGGACTTTTGTCTGGGCCTTAAAACTTGGAGAGCCCCAAGGGAGCCTGAATTCCCCAGGGTCCCTGCCCTGTCAGTGGGCTGGCAGCCTGATGGTGGCTGCAAGCTGCTCGGGCCTGTGAGGGAAAGCCCTGCGTCCCCTTGAGGCGCGGTGCCTGCAGGCAGGCCTGGCCTTGCTCTGGCCCGGTAAGCGTGGTTTAAAACCTCCTCACTTTTTTTAGTTGGAAACTATTTCTTCTTCCTCCTTTTCTGTAATCCCAGTGAAAATGTGCTTTTATGCCTCCACAAACTGTTTTTCTAAACAGTAACCAGCAAGGATTTACAGACCAGTGATTTTCACAGCACCCTTTCAGAGCCACAGTAGTTGTTATGCTGTACCAGCACATGCTGCATACCTGGGACTAATTGCAAGAATAAGACCTCAGATAATATTTTTCTGTTCTGTGCTCACACAAGTCTCACATTTTTTAAATAGTAGCTTCTCAGAAAGTTACTGAGATCTAAAAAAGAAATCTGCAGAATTATCTTTGTTATTTTGAATACATGGTAATTACTCATTCAAACACAGCCTAGCTTTCTCACTTGCTAAATTTGTTTTTACAAGAATTTTACTGGTTATTTAATACCCTATGTACCAATTTTTTCATTTGCTTATTGGATGACACATTATTCAAGTACATGTTTATATTAGCCAGAGTTGTATGGAAAAGAGAAAACTAATACAACCACAACCAGAAAAGACTGTAAGAACAGAAATCAGAAAGTTTTGGAAGAAACTCTGGGCAAACAACGACAGTTCTTTCTTTATATTCAGTTCTTCAAATCGTGGGGGAAAAACTCATGAAGATAATCTTACAAAGAGATCAAGTGGAAAAAAGAAGCAATAGTTATCCCATGTATCCCATGAGAGAAGCCAAAAAATTGTAATAATTTGACTATCCCAGCACTACCCTCATTTTTCTCTGACAAAAGGTTGTAGTTAGAGATTTTATTGATTTTTATTTAATGATAATACAAATATGGGAAAGAACATCCAGATCCTAGCATCACAATGAAGAGAGCCTAATTCTGATTTCACTTATCCTAGTGAGTATTGGCTCATATCTGGTTTTCTTCACCCCTACGGGTTTGGTCTCATAATTTTATTCATTGTTTTAAAATTCTCTTTGATTTGGCTTTCAAGGCAGGAATATGCTTAATAGCAGCAGTGACATGGTGTTGCACTGGGGAGAACTGGCACAGCCATCTGAAGCCTCATTTTCAGCTCTTCCTGCTTTCTGATCTCTCTTATAGAAGCATTTTGCAAAATCCATTATTTTCAAGAGAAAAGCATCGATAATAGAGGAAAAACAAAAGTTTAGAACACAAAGATGTTGTTTGCCAATATCAAGTGAGGTGGGAGATTAAATAATAGATCATATATAGGAAAAATTGAAAATGAGTCTAATCACTCAAAAATTTTTGAAGGAACAGGTATTCTCATTTTTCTCCTGACGTTATTAGTCTATTTTATGGCTTAAACTGCTCTAAAAATGCTGACTTTCTCTGTGCAGTAAAACTTCCATATATTTCAGAAGAGTGCAATTGGGCAGTTGTGTAATAAAATTAATGTCTGCTTGCAGTCGTGTAACCTGTTGCTTTTCAAAGATCCTCTTCTCTCAGCAAACCTAGTGAAATTACTAGAGTTCTTGGAGAAACCTTTCTTTTCGTGATCAAACTTATTACATTTTCCAGACATTTGATGGATGAGACACTATGTTGTATCCCATGATGAAGAGGGGAAAAAGATAGGGAAATGGGAGAGCAGAGCAGCTGCAGCTCTAGTTTGCTTCTTTAGAAGAATTCCTTCCAACACAGCCTCTTCTTCTTTGAGGAACAGGTCACTTTAGTGGTGCTGCCTTAGCTCCTGGCTGAGGCACCATCTCATGAAATGGAGGCAGTGTGAGTTTTGCTCTGTGAGAATGAGGCTCACCGTATTGATGGGACAAGAAGTTTTCAACTGTGTTGAAACTCTCAATATAAAATCTATCTACACGGCAGATAGTGATAGGACAAGGGGGAGTGGTTTTAAACTAAAAAAGGGGAGAGTTAGCTGATGTCAGGAAGAAATTCTTTACTCAGAAGGTGGTGAGGCACTAGAACAGGTTGCCCAGAGAGGTTGTGGATGCCCTGGAGGTGTTCAAGGCCAGGTTGGACGGGGCCCTGGGCAACCTGATCCAGTGGGAGGTGTCCATGGCAGAGGGGTGGCACTAGGTGATCTTTAAGGTCCCTTCCAACCCAAGCTGTTCTATGTTTTCATGATAAATTGCTCATTTTTTACACAAGCCCTACAGAGAGAGAGACTTAAACAAACAAACAAAAACGCTCCAGTGACTGGCATCTACTAAAAAAAGATATTGTTTTGTTAGTGGAAAAAGGCAGAATACTAAATGTCTTTAACCCTTTTGAAAAAGGCAGACTTCCTTATCACAAGATTGTGTTTAGAGGTAAAGTCTGTTTTTTGCAGAAAAGAGATCTGAAATACTAATTGCATTGGTTATTGTCCATGATCTTTACCAAGGAAATAGGGATGGCAAAATCCTTTGAGAGGTTTCCAGTGCTTCTCTGCCTCCATGCTCATAACTCTGACTGAGAGAGGAATTTGGGGGTAGTGATTATTTTCTTGGGGTTCTATTTGGGTGCAGCTGGTAATGCAATAGGAGAATGATTTGTACTGAATATCACTTGTAAGGGGTATGAGAGAGAGAGAGAGAGAAGGAAGAATTCTGCACTTCTTTGAGATGATCAGGCTGTCATGTTGCCTTATACTCTTTGGGAAATGATTCCATAACTGCCTTCCCTGGAGCAAAAATGCCTTGTCCAATATACGGGACTGCATTGCCCCAGTTTGTCAGGAAGAACTATTGACTGAAATTCCCTGTAGCTGAAACAAATTTCCTGTAGTTATACCTTCTTCTAATAGCTGTCCAGCTGCCTATGCTGAGAGGTGAGCTCATGGCACTACTACGTGAAACTATGCCTTCCTCAGTGTCTAGAAGTGCCCAGGACATCCAGGTTGGTCAGTGTTTCAGAGAAGCCAGTGCTGTTAGCTGCAGTTACGTCTGTCTATCTCCATGCGGTGATCTGCTGGCGTTGTAAATGGCATCCCTACTTCTGAGGAGTTACCTAGAATCACCTGTTGTGTGATTTCTCAATTAAGGTTTTGTGACACTGTCTGCCTGGCACTCAAAAAGATGCTTTTTGTTGATGCTGAGCCATTTTAAGGAATCCTGCACACCACAAAACAAGGTCACTTGGCCCATCTCAAACCTCTGCATTGGTACTTCACTAACCTGGATGTGCTTAGACTCTTCAGTCACGCAGTTATACATGCAGCTCATGTGCTCACCACCGTTAAATATGAAGGATCTCTTCAAAACAGACCTTGGGTGTTGAGTAAACTGTTTTGCATATCAAGAACTCAATATAAACATATGTAACTTGCAAGGGAACAGAGAAAGAAGGCATATAGGAAATAGTTTTTTTTTTAAAAAAAGGAATAAAAAGTAGTAGGTGAGGTAGTACAGATTTGTTGTTGTTTGTTTTGCTTTGTTTGTGGGGTGACTTGCTACATTGCATTCTTTTAGGTTTACTAACAGCTAGCTTAAATTGTCAGTTAAGTGACCTCCCGATTGAGCCCTAGGTTTTAATTTCGGGACGTAAGGAGTTTACAGGAATGAATTGTCAGAACAAAAGCAATCTAAAGACAGCCATTCTGATCCCTACACAAATAAGGAAACAAGACTTTGTTTATATATTCTTACAAATCCAATAGCCAAAATTCTGCTTAGTGTGGCAGTGTTATTTTCCTTCTCTGCTATTAATTTTAAAAGTGCTGTAGGCATTCATGTTTTGCAGATGCTTGCTTAAGCTGTAAATACATGTCCACAAGTAAATAAGAAAATGTTTAAGGCTGAAGAAACATTTTTCTTGCTGTGAGATGGAAAATTCTCCTGTGCTGCATCCAAAATATCAGCAAAGCATTTGTGTGCTTCATTGTCCCAAGGCAATGTTCTGAGCATGATGCCAACTACAGTTGATTTCTATTTCCCAAAGATTCTTTTAAAAAAGTGTTTCAGTTTGAATAACCTGAAGCAGGCATAATTATTCCCTTTTTCTACATTACTATGCTAATTCTCTGACAACTGTCCATAAAAAAGCTTTATCTTCAGTTGATGGGTAGTAGGGAGTGCAGAAAAGCACAGGTTAGTGAAAATTGACAATTTTTTTTTGCATGTGTGTGTTTTCTGATGGTGTCTAACACTCCACTACCCACACAGAGACTGTGGCCTAAGCTACACAGCACTGTTCAAGCCATACACCTGAGGAAGGAGTCCTTCAAGACCACTGCAAGCTAAACTGGTTTTTAGAGAGTTAGAAGATCTGGGATTACCCCTTTGTGATGTCAAATGTCAATAATATATGCACAAGCCTTGCCAAATCTCTCTCTGTCCCCTGCTTAGAAAGCGTTGACTCCACAAAACTTCTTTTTAGATGCCAAATTCATTTCTTTGAATTCTTGTACTAGAGTCAGCTTCCAAATGGATTCTGCAGCAGTTTCCTGTAGAGTCTGCTTCCGGTTGACCAAGGCTTTGAAGTGCACTAGAAAGACTTGTGTTTCCTGGAGATTAAAAATTTCAAAGGTAAGCTCTTCATTCACCTGAATAAGTAGCTTACAAAGCTGTGTTAGAGCTGTTTCTAGCAAAGTTCATGTGGATATCTTTCAGCTGTTACTATCACATAACACATAACATGGCAATAACTGCAGATATGGTAAGGAACTTTTTGTAGTCTAATACTTGTAATATCATAGGGTTATGTTTTCAAGACAGCGAGCAATGGAGGTAATGTATCTTTAGAAGTTACCTCCTGTCAGCTGAGACAGAGTAATGGACTGCCTATGCCCCCTTAGCCCATCTGGGAAAACCAAATAAGTTTAAACCCCCCAATCAGACTTCATAAAAACTAAATATATAAATAAATTTAAAAAAAAAAAAAAAAAGCTCATCCTAGGCTGACTGCACGTGCATTTCCCTTATACAGACAGTCTTTCAAATTTAGTTTTAAACTGTAACGTCTGTGAATTTTAACTAAGAAAAATTCAATGAGGTTTTCTGTTACCAAGCTGCCCAATGATGTCACTGGAGCATATATAAAAGGTCTTGACAGCAGTGTATTTATATATGCACTTTAATTCTGAATCCATGCGACAGGATTGCTATGATAGCAATGGTGTTATCACACACATTTATTGTATTAAATGGCAAGACTGATCCTTCCCATTTGGAAGCGATGCGTAGGCTGGTAGGTTTCAGCTAATACATATGTAGCAAGTCCAGATATTTGAAACATAGGAAAATATCACAGGTGTTTTAAAAGATATGTTTTTCATTAATCTGATTATAAACAGCATTCAAATCTCAGAGAGGACCAAGTGAGGGAAGAGTTGAGCCAGGCATTTTATGAGAAGGAAGACTGCTGATACGATGGTTTAATCCTATACAGCAGTCCAGTTTCTTAACCTGCCAGGAACTGTCTATGCCTGATCCCTCACTTGGGATGGCTGAAACATTTATAAGGCCACACACCAAACTGCGTGGATCAGGGTATGGATCTGGGATAAAGGGAACCATATTTTGCCAGCTTAGTTTTAACCCAGATCTGTCTCCGATCCGGTCAGCTGCCCAGTTATGACCATTTTGTGCAGATACAGAGAAGCACGCATTGCAGGGTGGGCTTTGGAGTAAGAGTGACTGCTACTTAAATACTAAACTGTCCATCAAACCACAAGTCTTTCCCATGAGGATGGAGAACGACAGAGGAGCGTACTGTTTAAAGGAATGAAAACTCAATATATAAATAGTAGCAGAGAGAGGAAAAAGTGAGCCTTGCCAAAAAGGGAAATAATAAGGGAATTATGATGTCAATGACTTTGTTTTGTGTAGATCTGAGGAAAACTGACTGTGCTGTCTGCATCAGTGATCTCTCAGGTGTAAAGGACAAGAGCACAAGGAAGACTTGTGTCTGAAGTGATGAGGAAGTCTCCTCACTTGTGTTGCTGGGGCCTTTTAAACCAAGTATGGTGTTCAAGTGCTTTGATGAGATCTCAGTGACTTTAAATAAGGAGATCAATTTGCCCTACTAGGAGGTGTGGCTGTACAGGGGGGAAGAATGTGTTCCATGCTTGGTACGTTTATACTTAGCACTAGCCGAAAAAAAAAGAAAGCCTAGCAGACAGTTCAGATGTTTTCTAATGAAAAAGTGACTATTTGATTACATATCACCTGAAAACATAACATCACTTTTGGAGCAAGATCCTAGCTGCAAGGGAATCAAAAGACGACTGTTCTATTGACTGAGATTGCACCTCTCAGTTCAACTTCTGTTGAATTTAATCTGTGCTTCCCTCACCTGCAGGCAGGGGTACGGAGTGGTGCTTGTAAGGTACTATTTCTCCCATACTACAGGAGAAGAAAGTTCAGAGATCCCACATCTGCATCCGAGTATTACAAATCAGGCAATAGAAATGCTTTGAGCATTCTTTGTTTCATAAAATCTTAGTATATTCCTTTCATACTCTGTATAAGAGCTATACAAATTTTGTGTTGCTTGTGGGCTCCAGTGGTTCTCAAGTACTTCTCAGTGGTCCTTTTAATGGGCAGATGGTGGAAATCCCAAAGGTGAACCCTAAAGTTTACATTTGTGTGCGTGTGTATGCATACACAATTGTATCTAAAATGCCTCTTCTGTTTATTACTGATATTTAACCTCTTGCTGTTATGGAAAGTGACAGTTTCTGCATGGATTGTGCTTCCTAACAGCTAGACAGTATCCTTTTGAATCAGTCACAGCATCAGAGAATAGTTTTGGAACAAAATGCTAATTCAGCCATTCCTGTGACTGCTTGCTGTACAAGTCTTGTCCGATAAGCTTGAAATGGAGTATAAATGTACCCTTTCCCTTTAACCTGTTGAAATGGTCAGCTGCTTTCATCAAGAGAGACAGGTATATCCGGGTCGGACCCATTCAGGTGACACATTGCTTTTTTTCTTACAGATTAAAGAAAAATGCTTTAATACTAAATACTGTTTAAGGAAACTTTGTGGAATATATGCTGCTTTCATTTCCTTTCCAAATCTTGATATACTGTTTTTGTTTGTTTTTGTTTCTGTCAGAGATAGCTTCGTTTTTATGCACTTATTATTTCTTAGCAAAATCTCAGTTTTATGGAGATTATATGACGTAAATGCTAAAAAAGTACATATCCCCTTGCTGCTTTGCTCCATCAGGCTACGTTTTGAAATCTAAGGGTGTCTAAAGGGCAGCATAAATCAAGTCCCAGACTGATACAAAGCATTATTGAGACACAGTATTTCTTCATGAGAAAAGTTATTCTGTCTATTTACATTCCATGTGTAACCAAATTTTATTTGTGGTTGCATTAAGTTTTTATTCCTCTTTTAAAATATTATTTCCTTTGTTCCACACACTTTAAAACAAACCACTATTAGAAGACAACAGGGTGACACAGAACTTCGTTGTCTATAACAGCCCTGTTATAAATCTTTAATGTATGTGCAAGGACTTAAGCAATTAAAGCCACCGATGAAAGGCTGGCTATTTACAAAAGAGAGAATTGCTCTCAAAGGTGAGTGTTTGCAAGGTCAGGATCTTTTTTTTTTTTTTCTGCACTGCAAGGAGGATAACTTTTGCAGATGCAGGTAGTTGTTCATTACTAGAAATATTCTCAAGCTACCTTTAATGGAAGTCTCTTATGTTCTGATAAACTGGGAATCTCCTCATTGCTGTCTGCTGATTTGGGATCAAGACCAAAAGTAGAAGAATGCTGGGGAAAAACTCCTTCACAGGAGCAATTATGGGCTAGATCTTTTTTTTCTACTTACTAGAATGTGATTACCAACCTGTTACCATTCTCCAGGCAACTCTTAAAAGAGATCATTACTGAGATGTGGCAGCAGGAAAATGATGCGATGTGACAGCAGCTGTTTTCTGAACAGAAGAATCTGCTTCTTTCCAGAAAATACCAATAGCAAACATGAAGATGAGAACTGTAAATGTGTGACAGCCTGACTGGTGAGAGAATATAATACTAGTCATCTTCAATGTGCTGACCAAGTGCAGCACATGAGAACAGAGAGATCTTTTGGAATAGTTTTGCAACTAAACAAGAGCCGTATCAGTGTGCATTATTGAATATTTCCTTTCTTGCTGCCTTCTGCTTACAACTCGCAAAATGCAATGGTGATATAGTGAATTCAGTAGCAGAATACGATCGAGAAAACAGTATTTTCTGGTGGTTTGCAGATGCAGACAGTAGGAAATCCTTCACTTGCTTTCTCTAGGAAACATTTCCACTGGCTGCAAGACACAAAGATGGAGATGTAAAATGGTAAAAATAAAAAAGAAACAAAATGTTTTGTGAATTTGTGCTGCTAAATACAGGGGTTACCTAACTTTAAACTTGTGTGATTTTTATATGCGGTGATGCTTTTGAAGCTCTTGTAATCTTCTGGTGTGAGGATCTCATATGCTCATAGATGAACATTTTGAAGTATGAATCCTAAAGTATTCCAGAAAATGAAAGATAAGAAAAAATGCAGTGTTTATTTTTTCAGAGTTCGGTCTTTTTGTTTTGGATTATCCACGTTTCATGACTTTGAGTAGTTACAATTTGTCGTTATTTGGACCTCTTATAATGGGAGATACTTTTCTGACAAGTTGTCAACTTGGACTGACCTTCCTTCCCAGCCTAGTTCCAGTTCTTCCTGAATCTCTCTGGAAATCTCACAGTAAATGGATCACTTGGTAAATGTGTATAAGCTCACCTTTGTTCTAACTCCATGGCACCTCTCCATTAAAGGCACTTCCCTGTGTTACAATCCTTGTGTTATATTGATATGCCACATTGATATGACATGTTCTTTTCCCTGATTTCCCCTCTTTAAAAAAAAAAAGGCACAAGGATCACAAAATGACTTGGGTAGACCAACTGACAGCATGCTCCATTTTTATGGTGGAGGTAAAGAAGTCAATATGGCAAGACTCAGAGTGACAAATACTTAGTGCCTCCAAGTAGAAAAAAAAAGATCTATTACTGTATTTCTTAGTAGCTCTCCTGCTAGTTGAATTATGCTCAAACTGAAGGCTGAATTTTAAACTAAGCTGGTGAAAATCCAGAATAATTCTGCAACGTAAGGTGTGATACGGTTATTTGGTAGGAAGTCATAGACAGGTTGGTGATGTTGACGGAGGCAATGGGAGTTTGAATATGCATACAGGAAAAAAAGTATTGAATGGGTGACATCAGCTTACTTTGGACTAATTCATAATACAAACTAAAGGTGTGATGCAGCAAATTCTCCAGTAATCATGAAATCAATCAGATGGGGCAGAAGGGGGAAGAAGGGCTTTTCCACTAGGTAGTTTATATTTGCTTGAGCATGTAGTTCTTTATTGCCATCAGCCCTGACTGGAAGTCTAAAGCATAGCATTAAGAGAAAACCCGTGATTTATGATAAAATGAAATACATTCTTGTTCTGTTTCTAGTGGAAGAAATATGAGCATCTGTATTTTCAGCAACCTTCTGTCTTGTTTCCTCATCTTTCCCTCTGAACAAAGTACTGACTGACACTGGGGGATATGATGCTCTTCCTGCCTAGGAGTCTTTCCCTCTCTAACTGCTATGAATTCAGAGTATCTGAATAGGACCCCCAGAGGCTTAGTCTCGCCAAAGCTAGGTGAAATAGATTTGAAATTTAAATGCTAAAATAATGGTGGAAAAGGGTATGCATCTCTGCAGCTATTGTTCAAGCAAACCCTCGTTCAGTTCACATGCTCTTTCCTTTTTATTTATGTTCAAAAGAGATGAAAAGATCATTAAAGATTCCACGAACTAACTCCTAGAGATTCGGAACTGAGTATACAGCATTTGAAGTTTCCTCCAGATGTTTCTGTGAAAAGCAGCAGCCTGTCACTGATTATCTAGTTTATTAGGATACATACGCATACATACACAGTCTTATTTTAAAGCTCATCTTATTGAAATATCCTCCAAAAAGCCAGATGCCAGAATTCTTTCCTAAAGCTTTAGAGAACAGGTACAAGAGGTGGAGGAATAGTGGACCAGTTCTTCTGTATCTTCTGAAGGTCAAACTGCCTTATAGGTGCACTTTGAAGGTATTTTGCAAAACGTAGAGCATGATCTTTCTACTTCTGGATGTATTTTGGGTGCATATGTATACCTTTGGAACAGCACTCAGAAAAGGCAAGTACATTATTTTTGCTCCTGTTTAAAACAACAGCTCAGGAAGGAGTATTTAGGAGGTACGCAGTCTTAGTCCTTTAATCCTCCTTGAACACTACTGCACTGCTGCTTTATGCACAAGAGCTTCTGGGGACTTGTGTGGGTGTGGAAAGTGAAGATAGTCACCGTGGCAAAGAAAGTATTCTGAATTGTAACTATTACAGAGTATTAAACAATTGCCTTTGGTAAGAAGTGTTAGCAAGTGATACTTAGCATATTCATTTTGTTGTTGAAAATGGATTGTCTAAGCATATATCTGAAAATCCCAATTAAATTCAATCTTGATGGTCACAGCAGATAAGTATAACAAATATTCTAAGTCATCTGCTTTCATACATATGAATAAAATAATTATTATGCAGCATATCTAAGTAGTTAGACAACATCAGAAAGTCTACCCTTGAATAATAGAAAGGGAAGAAAGTGTCCTTTCTTTTGTAGTCAGAAACACAGTATTGACTATCTATGTGACATTTTGGATGTCACTAGCTGTAAGATATTTTTCTTTATAAACATGACAGCTCTACTAAGCATGGTAGAAGAATTCTCTGCCTTTGTTCAAATATAGTTAAGTTTGTATCTTTGAGAACATGCTGAATGTCAGGTCTTTTAACTTACCATTGTCTGCACCATTGGTTCCTGTTGCAATTATGACACACGTTTTCACTGTGCTTTGAAATTAAGGAGCATGTTTATCCACTTATGGTATATTCTTTAATACAGCTTTGTACCAGAAGTTTTGTCTGTGATGCTTAAATGTCAAGATGGTGCAGTCATATTTCATATTGTAAAGAAATGTCAGTGCTTCTACAAGTGACAAAGTGGTAGCAATATAGTGACATGAATTAAAGTAGTCTAAATGTTAATTAAATTGGGTTGCAACTGATTACTGACAGTGTAAGTTAAAATTAGTAAACTTTTTTTGTGTGTGTGTGCATCTCTCTAGGGTTGCAACGCAGTAAGGTGAACTTGACTTTTGAGGCAAGGCTCTTGCCATGATGACTTAAAAGGCAGGGTGAAGAAGTGAAAGCTTTTGTTTACTAATATACTTATTCTAGACTGTTGAGAAATTAGATTTCATACTTAATGTTTTCCATTTTAATTTTGACATGAACAATAATATCTGGGAAATAATTCTAAGTTACCAGTTCAGGAAACACATTTTGATTAGAGACTCAGAATTGCATGAAGGCATAAAAACAGCTATAATCTTTCTTTTCCTCTTGTGATTCTCATAATTAATCCAGTACCTTTCCAACATCAACTCGTGTTTGCGTTTCCTTTCCTCATTTATATCTCTTTTCCTGGGAGAAAATAATTTGAAAACAATGACTTGTTAAATTACCAGGATTAATTTACCTGGAAATGTCTGACGATAATGTCATCGAAACTGCGTGTTCTGTGTACATCCTGGTTACAGGTAAAATCCCTGCTATTTCCTCATGATAGGTAATCAACACTAGGTTTATAAATCTCATTCAGAACTATCTTGTAATAAATCTGTGCATGTTCCAAATTCATTAGTGGCTTTGCTAGATATCTAGATGAAGAAAATGGAGATAGATGACACACTGATCATAAACCTGCTACTGCAAAAAGTGCACAGATCATGGGTTAAGGTCCTGAAATTTGAGCAGCTGTTACACCTACCAAATGTTTGTGAACGGAAAGGAACTGGGAGAAGCCGAGATAAGAGAGAAAGGGAAGAGGCAAGCAGATCAGATTCAGACGTGGCTCACCTTCCTTGTAGATTTGTCCATCTTCAAAGTTGTACAAATAATGAATATTTATCACTTATTAATTGTTCATTATCTTAATGATTGCAACCCAATAGCACCCTATGTCACAAGGGTTCTCAAGCAGAAGGGAGAAAATTCTCAACTGCCTTGTTGGGGAAATAGCCATTATCAGCACCTGTGTTCCTTTCTCTCAAGGAGTAAAGTCTTTAAGACATGCAAGTTGTATACGACTAGAAAGGTGTGATAACTCAGAGCTGTAATTCCCGAGTATTTTTCAGTGTCTTTAGCTGTGCCCAGGACTAAACATTACGCATTGTTAGCAGCATCCCTGCAAAAACTCTCTCAGCAGAAACTGAGCTTCAGTTGTCTTATTTGTGAGAAATATCCCTTCTAATAAAGTGGCACTCCAAATTTTGCACAAAGCTAAAATGACAAAGATGTACCTACCAATGAGGAAAACTTTTCTTCATAATGTAAGTAGTTCCTATATATTTCCCAATAGTTTACAATGACTAAATAAACTCCAACTTTTAAACAAAAATTGAGTTGTAAAATTAAAGACTGCTTTCATGAGTGCCCTTTACAAGAGATCGGTGGCTATATAATATTGACATTTTACTTAACAGCAAGAAAAGAATACCTAACTTGGGACTTGCATGTACTACCCTCTAAAAAAAAATTTAGCTTGCTTTACCTTAAGGAGTTAAACATGCCTGAAGCCAAAAACTGCAGTTGTTCTCAAAACAGGCAGTTACTGTAAAGCCAGTCTCATAAGTCACTGAAAAAGCTGTATCAAGAAACCAGAGGAATACAGCTTCATAGTAGTCCCTAAATTAACAGAGTGAAAACTGCACCGTCAAATTTGATTTAAATGATGTACAGGTTCTTCCGAAGGCCTGCAATTATTTGCCTAACTCTTATTTTGCAAACACTTTCAAACTATGTAAAAATCCCTCTTCTTATAAACCAAACTTCAAATCATGCCTTCTCTTCACTACACATTACAAATAGAAAGCTGTGCTACTGCAGGGTGCAGAAACAGAACACTTGAATCTGAAGAAACCCACAGCTATGCTGTGATGAGGTACTGCTTATAAACATTTATCTACAAAAAAAGCATCTGCAGTTTCAGACCACACTGAAGTATTTACCTCAAACTAGAAACTAGCTGTATCTGATGAAGTAAAATTAAATTATTATTTTCATCAAGTCACTTATTCACATAGTTTCAGATTTTTCATTATCCAGTGGCACAGTCCCTGTAAATCTCACATTACAGTGTAGAAAATAGTTTGCACCCAAGCATAGGAATCATGCTGTATAGTTAAAAAAGAGCACACAAATATACACTGACAATACGTTATTAAGCAACATCCCTGTTTAAACGCTGTCAAACATGACTATAGAAAAAAGCTTCAAACCTAGCCGTACTAGTTCAGCACAGGACCATACAGCAAGCACTCCTCTGCAATACACACACATGCACACAATGCAAAATTATTCACTTAGTGTCACAGCATATCGGCTCAATTCCTTCACTTGATTTAGAAACAACAACAAAAATCATGCAGCTCTGACACTGGTCCCGGACTGGAGGTTGTCTCTCTCACAGCAAAAGCTGCAAGGCTTCAGCTCCTTATTAACCCAAGGAACCAGTGCCTGCTGCAATATCAGAGTCACTTACTGCATTGCTTTTCAGCGGAGCGAAAGTGGCTGCTCTTCCCAGCCACACATGGCTCTGTCAGCCGGAGGGGTTCTCTATTCAGCACAATTCAGCTCCAAAGTCTCTGCGTGTGGAGGGTAATTGCCTTTGCTCCATACTGGGGTTTTCTGGCTGCAGTGACTGCTCACCCTATCCATTGCCTCTGGTGTATGCTAAGTAAGCAGTCCCCTGGGTCTTCATAACGAAAGGATGAAGAGTCACAGCTCTCGAGAGCAGATGAGGTGTTCTGCCAAAAGCCACTGCTTCCATGGCATTTTAAAGGCAAAGGGGCTGGGGATGCCTTCATCTTATATTATAGTTGTTTACAGTGCAAGTTGTATTCTGTAACTTGCAGTTGAATTCGCAGCTGAACGCTATTTTTAAGTTTCAGAGAGATTTGAGTTTATGTTACAAATTCAAGCTAATGCATTTTTAAATGTTGAGGAATGATCTCTTTCAATCAAACTTAATCTTCTCTTTTTCAGAAGTGCAAGTGAAGGGGGCGGGAGGTGGGGCATAATCCCAGCTCTGAAATGGAGCGTACCAGCCCTGCTTACAGAAAGGATACAGTCAAAAAGTCGCACCCTAAAGCTTCATGGATTAACACCCCAGATTTAACACATCCCAAGAACTGTTCTAGTCACCCTTGTCAGTTGTCTGTAAGGTGTCTGTCAGTGGGAAAAAGTATACGGTGGAGGGACTGGCCCTACTGCATGCTGATGTGGTAGAAATAACTAACAGTAATAATAAAGAGGCAGAAAGAGCCGCAGTAAAAAATTTCTCATTAGAGATCCTACAGTGATATATTTGGCCATTGGGGAAGCTATGGGGGAATTATACTCACTTTCCTTGTAACCAGCTTGAGCGAGGTGTACAGATGAGCAGTTTTGTGAAGCCAAACTGCTGCCCACTCCAACCCTGACTGACCTTCAAAGGAACTCTCAGGAGAAAAGACCCATTTTGGTGCTGTGTTTCCTTGTTACCCAGGCCTCTTGTGACCTGCTAGTGCTAATTGTGCCTAACCACGTGTGGTAAATTTGTGAAAAGATATTACAGCCCTGAAGGTAAAAATGTGATGCTTTCTCCACCTAGGTGCCCCAATATATAACATGGCAATCATTAAGTAAGATTTCCTAAGATGAAACATTGTGTAAGATGTTGATTTAATCATCCCCCTAAGACTCTTGGACAGGGAAGGTTTTGTGTACATGAGAAACTTTGCAGGAATATTAACTGGACCCTTTAGAAAAAGGGCAGGCAAGGACAGGCATCTGGAAAGTGCATGTCACATTTTTTTTCCCTTCAGAGAGTGTTTTATTAGCTGGACTTCAGTTTTTTTTTTTTCTGGAATTACTGTATTAATGTAGCTTTCTACGATACCCCTCAGCATCATTAGTATTGTTGGTGTTTTCAGGGCTGTACGTTTCTTCCTGTAAAAATGCCAAAGATGCTCAGCCTTTCTGGCCCACAGACGTTGCTGGAAATGTGGCGGCTTGCACTTTCACACCAACAGCATCTTGGAGGAGAGGGGAAACCTACACACAATATATTGGTGTCAGCATCAGTGGGTTTCTACGAGATGAGAAGACACTCCTATAACAGAAAAACTGACCTTTTTTTTCCCTCTTGTGCTCACAGCTGTGTTTAGCACCTGAAATTTGTTGAGTCATAGAAAGTAAGAACCAACAAAGGTGCCTTGAATTTTAAGTTTATTGTATATAGTAATTACGCACTAAGTGCTTGTGTCTTAGCTCTTAAAATGTGGAGAATAAACAGCCAGTGTCCCAGGGAGTACTCAGTCAAAATTAGACACGATGATTCAGGTGTGTAACAAACAGGATTGCCAGATGATAGCCTTGCTGCAAGATCAGGAAAACCTGACTGAGTTTGGGAGCTGCAGCACTGGCAGCAGAAACAATTAACTCATCATGAGCGCTCTCAGCTTTTATAGGACCCTATGGAAAGGCAGTCAAATTCTCCTCTTTATTTCTCCCTCACCCTTTTGGAGCATATCGATCCTTCCAATAAGTCCATTTGCTTCTCTTGGTTGGGGAATAAGCTATAATGAATTTCTTTGAAGTTTGAGTTGGATAAAAAGAATTGAGTCAGCACAGTAATTAGGAGTGAACCTTTTTAACACTCCAGTATACACCAGAAGTGGCCATGGGTAGATAAGTAGTTATTCTAACAAGCATAATAATCTCATGCTATGGAGCTGAGGTGAGGGCAGGGGGAAGGATTATAGATTTCAGTGGATCATTTTCTTCTGGTTTTCTGGGCTCCTTGCCTCAGCTCAATAACACAGCAAACTCTGCTATGCTAACACATCTCTTTACTTTCTGTTAGTAGCAGTATTTTAAACCCTGAAAACAAAAAGAACCAAGCAACTGATTTACTGGGGAGGGGCACAAAGGACAGCATTTATTGTCTTTAGGAGACATTTTAAATGTAACAGCACAGTTGCATGCCGCTCATTTGAAAAAAAAAAAAAAAAAAACCACCAAAACTGTCTGTGTGGTCATTTTAATGAAAAATAAATAAATATGTTGTAAAATAGCTATAATATTTAAGGAACAGACCAATAAATACCCTGGAAGTGCAGGGTTGTCAGTTTGTCGTTGAATAGGGAAGTACCAGCACCTAAGAATCAGTGTTGCACAAGATGATTTAACTGAAAAGCTTTTCCAAGCCAGATGGAGAGTATATTATATTTGCAAACCGCAATAAAAGAGAATTGAATTTTAACCTTCCTGCTAGGGAAACATAAAAGGTTTATAATTGACTCTGGCTGTATAATATTGAAGAGAACCTGATATGCAGAGTGCACGATGAGAAAAGTAAACTAGTTCACGTATGAATTTGTTTATTGTAAATATCTCTCTCTGTATAAATATGTATATCATAAATATATCAGGATTTATATAGTAGCAATGTAGTTGTGTCAAGAACAGTCTCCATAAGCTTAAAAGAATTTGGGAGTAGCCTGGATATCCCTTTATCAAATTCCTCGATGTAACAGTACAAGGCACGTTTGTTGTGGCTGCATTTAACAGCCCTAGCAATACTCTGAGATAACTTGTGCTAGGTATTGTAGAGCAGAGAGAAGGGCATGGACAGAACTGTGGGCAGCTGAGCTGGAGGCCAATGTTTGCAGGAAGCTTATCTTGTCCCTCCCATTTCAGGTGAGGAATAGAAAAACGGGGAGGAACAGACTGAGCAAAGCCTGCTCAAGTCACTTTGAATCTTCAGAGAATGAGGATCTTCTGTGCCTCCTTCCAAGCAGTTAAGCAAAAGATCATCCTTTTTCCTTATTTAACTAAATGATGTATTTCCAATTTGAAATCTTCTCTTGCTTCATTATCTTTCAGCTGGCTTTGCAGTCAGCTGCTAACTGTGACCCACGGAAACTGAGCGCTCAAAGAAGGACTTCCTTACTAGATATCATCTTATGATAGTAGTTAGTGGAAAATCAGCCTGATATTGTGTCCCAGAAAAGTGATTATAAAAATTAGATATTTGCATATTAAGAGTGAGGACACTAATACTTTGTTTGATGTGTGAGATCAGGTTTGCGTACACACTAATGAAACAGTTATCACAGTTAAACTGTGTTTAAACCTGTAGGGTGCACACCCATTCATAACTATAATGCTGATAATCTGTTTGCTATTATTCCAAAATAATTTAACCTAAACAGAATGAAGAACACCTTAATTTTCAACAAAAGCATTTAACTGCAAGCTAAACAGGAATGCAATTTTTAGGAATCTGCTTTAAATACACAGCTTTAGTTATTTCAGGCGAATTTTCCATAGTAGGTCTACATAGGAAGACCCTGTAAATGTACAGGAGTCATTCCTGTCCCATCTAGAAGGACATTCTCAAGTGTTTCTCAAATTGATTTCATCCTGTTCCATTGGAGATACTACAGCTTGTGGGAGCAAAGGGAACTGAGTATTCAATGACCAAAGAATCATACTTGAATTAGGGATATGCATTCTAATTTCATGGGGAAATTAACTGTGGAGATCATTATCTTCATTAGCTTATTTTTTTTCCTTAAATTAGCAGATTGTATATTGTACTGTATTCTGTTTCTGCTTTTCTTCTTTTGTTACTATCAGTGCTGATACTCTTATTGACTTGCTACAAAAAAAAAAAAGCATTCTTTAGTCCACAAATTTTCATCCAGAATATTTTCACTGTAAAGCCCTGAGTTCAACTTTTACTTTACTTTTTTACCCTTCATGTATAATCATTCTCTCTCAAGTCAAGAATGGGAGCAAAATCTTCCTTGAAAAATCCAGGTATGTCCCAGTAAAATCGAGACAGGGTTAATGGAACTTGAGTTTGGTGTAACTTAAAACTTTTAAGATCATTTTACAAAAATTGTAGTTCCTGTGCCCAAAAATGTATTTGGCACTTCACAGGTGATGAAAAGGCAGCACCAGCCCTAATGAGCCTTCAGTTTGGCAAAGACGTGCTTTGAGAGGATGTACTATGGAGATGTGGGAAGCTATGGTTTTATATTTCAGCATGGGGGAAAGAAAAGCATGGAGTGTTACTGAGAAAAGAAGATGATGTGAACAGAAAGGTATGCAGACAGCCCTGGTTGTCTATGAGATCAGAGAATGTCTTTTCTCCAAACATATTTTGCATTTGGATCTTACTGTTTGATTTTGGGGAGAAGTGATTGATTTCAAACTCTGAAGGCTTATGTGTTCTGTTTCAAGGTATTTCTGACTTGAGGACCAGAGATAATCATAGCCTGAAAGATAATTTATAAGTGGAGCTGTTTTGATTTTGGCAGCATGGGGATGAGAACTAGAGGTGGTCACAGCAAGAGACAGGAGCTACTCAGAGGCCTGAAGAGCAACTGAGGAGAATGACATTTGAGAACAGAGTGTTTTAGCTGTGTCTTGGATTTGCTAAAGAAAAAAGGAAAGCGAGACCTGGAGGCTGTGAATAAACCATAGCCACAGCTATCACATGCTGGATACATACTATCACATACTATTTCCAGCCTGGACAGGTTATGGGATAAAGCTAGGACAAGTGCCTAGTCTCTTACTGCTCTTCTGTTACAGTTATTTATTGCACAGCAGTGAGAGATAATGAAGTTCATTTCCCATTTGAATAGAGTTAATTTTACCTATCAAGCTTCCTTTGGTATTGAAAATTCAGAGGTATAAGACAATTTATTTTTACGTAGCCAGTTCCCAAAAGCATCCAAGGGAACAAAAATTGAATGATCTCTTCTGAGAAACATTTCCTTCTCTTTCTCCTATGTCTTTGGAAAAATGTATGATCCGATGAGCTCCTTATCTGTGCATCGTTATTCTCTTTGGAGTTGATGTTAAACACTCAAAAGTCTGGGTCAAAAGAAGTGCAATAGCAGAGAAAGCAATCTGGCTGCAACTGAAGGATTTAATAAAATGGGTCTTTTATGCAGCCAGCTTCTCTCACAAAGCGAAAGACACATGCAGTGCCGCTGTGCCCACGCTGTCCCATTAATGCTCTTCTGACCTAATCTAGGGGAGCTGGGATGAGAGAGGATTCAGTTTTGATTGTCCAGAATTCTCTTCAAGGCTGGCTGACACTGGTAATGGTGGTTTCATGCAAGCAATGCATTAAAGAATCTAGTATCAAATGTTATGAAGTAACACCTGCAGGTTATCTTAGTAGCCCAGTGTTTCTCCACAAAAGAACTGTACTGCTTCTTGTCTTTATGGTTTCGGTATCATGGGGCAGACAGCACTGAGCAGAGAGCTAAGTGAGCCCTCTTGAGAGCAAATAACATCTTGTTGCATTGCAGAAACTGATGTGCTTTGTTTCTCAGTGGAAGTGAGACAAAATGACTGTGGTTCGTTTTGTGGTTGCTTGGGGAAGGTCGGTGAGCCCAGGATTTACTTTAAGTTACGGCGAGGGGAAAGACTCTTCTGTTCATTTCAGATGGCCTCTAAGGGCAGACACAGACTGTTACAACTTGTTTCAATACGTGAATTTTGGCTTGCTAGCTAATGTCTGGATATATCAAGTGGTTAATACTGGTTGTGAATCTGTTTTTAATGTTTTATGTTAAGCAGCAACTAAAAATCTGTGTATTAAGATGTCTAGGAAACAAAACTTAAACAAGAAACAATTATAAGTTAGATTTTCTTAAGATATGGAGAAAATCTCAAACCAAAAATAGGTTATTACAGGATGGATCATAAGACCTGTGGGTAATAGGATCATACATTACCCCAGGGTCCCTTCAAAAATTTACCACTGTGTGTGTATCCCTTGGAACAGTATGCAGGTAAAAAAAATGCCTAATATGCGGAATGTATAAGTCATACATTGAGGAATAACAGCTATGAACGAGCTCATTCATCTGTGCATAATTTTCAGATTATGTTGTTGTTATTCAGTATCACAAGACATTTCTGACTGGGAGAACCAAAAAGAAAATATGGACTTGGAACATGAATTGGTTCATCATGCCAAGTGGAAGGTTTTTCTTCTACAGAGCAAATCACATCTTCCTGCCATGCATGCTTTGGGGTTTCTGTGCAAGAAGCAGGCATCTTGCTGTAGTTCAGAGAACTGCAGGAAAAATGTCTTAGAAGAACATAGACCTTCCAGTCTTTCCCACTGCCAAAGGGAATATATACAGGCCTGTTGGGCTGAAAAGTAGCTTGAAGGCATTTCTAAAAAACAACTAACAGTCAGGCTATTCTGTTTAGCTTTGCATGAAGAAAGCTAGAAAAGACGATTTGCTAGGAGATGAGTTAGAAAAGATTAGAAATGTCTGAGAGAATTTATGATTCTCTTTTGTACAAAGACTACTTCTTATTGCATGAGTAGTGATGGAAATAGGAAATTAGTCACATTAATTGATGTCTATTGAAAATATTCTTCTTCTGTCTCCATTCAAATTTACTTTAAAAAAAAAAAAAGAATTATTTTCAGAGGGAAAATGGCATGGTTTTTACATACCTTGCCTTTAGCAGGAACAGGAGAAGGAAGTTCCACCTGCACAGTTTCCTCCTGAGGTTTTGACTTGTGCTTAGAAGCAAACCACTGTATAAATGATAATCAGGCCTCAAGTCCCCAGATTTCCTTTGCGGATGTAAAAAGCATACTTGGGATTCAGATAGAGAAATTGTGTACACCAAACTCATTGGTTGTTTTGCAGTGCACTTCAGTGGGGCTGGTGCTCCTCTGGAAGTTCAGTTAAGCTAGGAACTGGCCTTTAGTGAGCCAGAAGGTGATGGGCTTTGGGAGGTTCACGTCTGTTTTGCTGTCACAGTGCTTTTCTTTCAGTAGAGCATTTTTTTTTTGGCCATATCACGGGCAGTGTTTAAATGCTGTATTTTTTTCATTAAACAAAATCATTTTCCAGGCTTATCCTCTGTGATTTCCAATGGGTGCTGTAAAACAGCATGCCAAGCCCAATTTAGACAAGAACTATTATCTCTGAGGTTCTCTGTCTGATGTGCTTGGTAAGATGGTATTTAAATTGCACCTGTGGGCTGATTATCCAGCCACACCACAAACCTCACTATGGTCCTGAGATCAAGCTGCACAAATAGGACTTTTATTCTGCTTTTGTATCTATTATGTATTAGCTTGTGCTGTAAGTGGGTGCTTGATTTGGTACAAATGACCAGCTCTGATCAGAGCAGTAGTTGTAGAGACAAGAGCAGAGATACGCCTATATCTTGTGCTACTACATGTAGCTCCTTATAAAACATTGTAGCCTTGAAAATTAACAGGCAAGGGAGGGAAAGACTACATTCAGATGAAGAGTTTTCTGAGAGGGACAGCTAGTGCATTAGGATTTCATTCATTGCACTGTCATAGCAAAAGATGCAAGAAAAGTTTCAGTTACTAGTTCCAATAAAATCAGCTCAGTTTTGAGATAAAATAAATCAACCTCAGGCACGACTAACAACAATTCCACCTGAGACCGCTATTTCTTTACGATGAAACTGTCAGACATTCTAAGTAGATCATGAACACAATTTTTCTGTAAACAAAGAACATTTTATTATAATATCTGCACTCTGATCTTCTATGTATTAGCAATGAAAATTAAATGTTTTTCCTTGAAAGAGAAAATATACAATAAAACTAATGGAATGTCATTTTTTATTTTCCAAAAAGAAGGACCTGGTTATACTACATGCATGTTTATTTTGCTGCAAGCATCTTTTTTAATCAGAATAATCTCCATTTCTCAGCTGTTCAAGAAAAAATCTCTGCTCCAGTAAAGTTGAGCTCAATTATAACACTTTATTACAGCAAACAAAATGCTCAGTTCCCTAGAGAAGAATAACATTAAGAATGACGCGCTGTTTGTTGTTTTATGACCAAGTGTCTGTGAATGGTCCAGTGTTGAACTAATTTCTCTTAATTTTTGCTCATATGAGGATTATTTGTCCTTTACTAAAATAGTTTTTAAATCTCTGCCACAAATTGAAAGCCCAGGAAAAAAAAAAAATCCCTCTAGACCTCAGCCTTGTTATTGTAATATAATAGGTTTTAGGGTTTTGAGCTTTCCATATTTTTAGTAACCTGAAACTTCTTTTCACATTTTAAAAAATAAATGAGATTTGCTCTTTGTTTAGCACTGCTAGATATTTTACTATAATGAAAATGCAGAAAAAAATCTAGATAGAGTCCTATCTCAGTTGAGTGTGAGTCTATTTGCACCAGAGTAACCATACCAGTGTGACTGATGGAAATCTTCATAGGAATCCCTTTGTAGACTTTCTTATTCACTCTTCAACTAAGAAGAGAATCAGAGGTTGTCCTGTCCTCTTCTAAGAAGCCTTACAAGTGGATAACAACTTTTACTTCCTTCTGCTACTCAGACCATGCTGATGGATGTTTTCATTCCATGCTAAGGAAAAGATCATGAGTTCCTCAGAACAAGCCCCATTGCCTAGGAGAATCTGAAGACATAGCACAGATTTCTCAAGGCCATCCCAAAATCTGTTTCCACATCCTACTCCAAGAGCGGCTCAACAGAAAGCCTTCAAAGGTTGGAAAAGAAGGACTTTTTCCTGCCATAGTGTCAGTGCACAGGTATGGTCCATGACACAGCAGAAGCTATTCCTGATGTGTTACATTCTCATCTCTTTTTTCTATCTTCCTCTCTCAAGATAGTGCAGCTTGTGAAATGCACAAGGCTTTCAACCACACTGGTGCCAGGGGGTTCGAGGACCCAGCTGGGGGACTGCACGGGGGGCAAGAGGTGAGCAAGCCCTGGCAGCTGGCTGAGTCAAGAGCCACACTTCATTCCTTCTATCACAGCTCCTGCCAGCCACACTGCACCGCTGTGCTCACACATTCACACTGTCTCTCGCGCTCACCCACTCACTCTTCAGTGGATTAACATTGACATTCTTCTTGGAAAGAATGTGTTCTTCAGAAGCTCATGACTGCAATATGTGGCTATTTATAAATACCAGCAAGTTGAATAGTTTTCCTGCATTGCAAAGGAACATTTCCTAATTCTGCAGTGAGGTAGTACATTCTGTATAACCGTTGGATGTTTTGTCTGGGTGGATTTGGCAATGGCTCCAACAGTTTCTTACAAAGTACCATAAAACTCCTGCATTTGCTAATCTACCTGTTTCAATTCTACCATGATGCTGAATTAGGAGAAAACTGTTGGGCCTGGCACTGAGTGAAAAGACAGCACTGGATGTTAATAAAAGAAGTTTATTCCAGGTAATACAAGGGGCCGGTTTACTTTAGGAAGGCCTTCTCAGGATTACCCCCCACTGCTTCTGTTGAAGTGTGCCACCTTGTTAGCAGCAACCGAGGGCAGAGGCATATTTGTGGTATCAAAAGACACAAAAGATTTCAGTACAGTGTTGCATAGACCTGATCAGGATGAAGTTAATGACAGCAGTTGTTACTAGCCTATCTTCTCTTTTATTCTGCTGCAGCTTTTTGTAGCATCCTGTCAAGTGTGCTCACCATATAACTTTAGCTGTTTGTACATCAGCTGCTAAAACTGACATACATGCTGATTTAAGCTATGTTTTTCCAGAAAACTGGAAATGGATTTGCAAGTTCTTTTTCCTCTTCCAGGTATTTATGCTTGTCTCCTTAGGTTTTAAGTGTATCTTATGTTAATAGGAAGTGGTGGAAGTGGGAAATTAGGCAAAGAAGTAGCATGCAGTGTTTTGTGTTTTCAGTGTATTGCTTTACCGACGTAGTGTCTCTCAAGAAGTCTTGAAAAATATTTTCCATCTTATGATGGAATTTATCTCTTGCATTTGGAAATAAATAAATCAAGTAAAAAACCTCAGAATATTTTGGAAAAATATTTTCGGAAAAATATTCTGGGTAAAAAATGGGTTGTAAAAAGAAACACTGAAAATATTATTGGTTCGTTTTGTGTGGGGGAGAGAAAGGTGGAGAAACAAGTGTTGGAAAACTAGAAAATGTTAAACAAAGGCGAAATTTTAGCGTGTGAATTGACAGAGCATGAAAGCTCTGGTTGCTACGATTTTTTTAAAGATACCTACTTATACAGTACCTCAGGTGATGACTTGCGTACCCCTCACCCCTTTATTCATATGAGTAACAGAGAGCAGAGAAGACCTACAAAGGAAAGCAAATTCAATACTGCAGAGAGCCTGCAGGACAAAAGTCTTTTCCACCAATGATCTAACCTATAAATCTGGGAATTGTTAGCATAATGTTCTAGGTAGCTGATCTTAACTTCTGTGGTTTGGAGAACCAGGGGAATTAAGTATACTGCTCTCAGGAAGAGCCTATATGCTTCAGTCTGTGCATGTGAAGATTATTTATAGAGTTAAGTCCAAGAAAGCTGTTTAGTCTGGGCAAAGATGGAAACTGAAGGGCAACAAAGCAGTGGTTGAGACATGATACCTGGGATAAACACTTCAAGTGAGTTAAAATAACAATAGCTCAATAATCAGTTGGGAAAATGCTATTTTCCAGGCCCCAGGCAGTTAAACAGCTGGCTTGCCAAGTCTGAGAGCCCAGAGATCAAAAAGAACATGAATCTTAAAAGGACCTTGTTGGAACACAAAAGGAAGGAGTGGGTTGTGAGCAGCTGTCTGGGGAAGAGTGGAAGAGTCTGAAAAAGGAAGGGAATGCAGCTGAGCCCAAAGATGGAGATAACTGAACAGACTGGAAAAATGTAGGCTGAAACTCACTGCTGCACAGTGCTTATTTCGGCAGCAGGTGGAAGTAAATCCTAGTGCACCTGGGAATATGGTAACTAGAAATATCTGACTACCATAAAGACTTGCACTGATACCCAGGCTTTTGACAGAGCTTGATTTTCTGTGAACAAGGAAAAGGACAAAATCTAATATTGGATTTTGGAGCTAAAATTCTTTTATAGTTTGGGATTCAGCTTTTTTTTATTGTTGTTGTTCTAATATTTCCCTGAATTAGTCCAACTGTTCTTTCTATGCGCTAGAGAAATTTCTTGTCAGCTTTACTCAGAAGGATCTGTAAAGTGCTAACACCTTTGTCAAGCAATTTCCATACTATAAATTATGGTGCAGTGCAGTTACAGGGTAACTTTTTTTTTTTTTTTTTTAAAGGGAAGTGGTTCTAGGAGATGCCCATTCAGGAAAGCAAATCTGGCTTTTACTTACTTGAAAGGAACTAAAGCCTGTAGTGAACTAAGCTAAGTGATCAAGTCATTTTTCAGATGGTGCACTGTTTGTATAGCTAGTAAAGAAATAACTGAAGACCAGTTGAAGGAAGCCTCTGGTTTCTTCCTCTGAATGCGAATGAAATATTTGAAATGAAATAACGAAAGAACATCCAGTTGTGTGCTCTGAGTCCATGCCTTAGTCTCGTGAATATAAGGCATTTAGGATTTAACAGTGTTCTTTTGGCATATTTTTTTCAGAATTAAGATAAGGTATCAGACCAACGAATGATTTGAATAACTGATAAGTAGCTCTGCTTGTAGCAGAGTGCACAGGTTCTTAAAATTTCATTTGCTGTAGGTTTGGCTCACTCAGATCTATGTGTAACCTAATAGCATGCATGTGCTTTACTACTGTCTGACTTAACATTCCCAATAGTGACTACCAGCTCTAATTCCCTGTCTGTTCTTTGTTCCTTTTATTTATTTTCTGTTGTTACAGCTCTAAACTCAAATTTTAACAAGGGCTTAAAATCCACAGAATTTGGGAATTAGTTATCCTTCCTGTCTTTGTTGCGCAACGTTTTCTGTTTGTTTTGCTCATTTCCTTTGCATTGTAGATCAGATCAGATAGGCATGTTTTAGATCTCCCGACTATCAGAAATGGATGCGAAAGCACAAAATATGCACTTGTCTTTCTCAGGAGACTTTTTAGCACCAGGAGTATTTACATTTTCTGGCTCCATTAATGCCTTTCGTTAATCAAAAAAAAAAAAAAAAAAAAGGCAAAAATCTTTGGCAATTGTTTTGTTAATTTTCCCCTTGTGAAGTTAAGTGAAGTGCAATGAAATCCGTTAATAAGCCTGCTGCTATTATTGGTAATGATCAGCATGATCTGGGCTTTGAACTAGTGAGCCAGGAAGCCCTGTAGCTTAGATTTCAGAATGGATAGTAAACTACATTTTAGCAGGTTATGAGGCTATTAGGGAAGAATTGGTCCTAGATAATACCCTTGTGCTGAAAGCTCATGTTTTTTTTTTTTTTAATTTTATTTATTTATTTATTTATTTCAGCTTAACAGAAATAAAAGCACTAACAACATCTCTGTAATGACAAATTTTTATGAATAAACAGGGAAATATAAAGAAATAATTAGAAAAGTCAGTTGCGAAAATATCATAGATTTGCCTAAAGAAGAAGCTTGGTCTTTTACACTTGTTGATATAAAAGCCACACAGAACTGTGACTTAAGGATAGAGAGACTTATAGGGCGTGCTCTGATCTTACATGGATGAATAAGTCAAACAGTACAAACAGTATTACTGGAAAGGGAAAAAAATATATGCTAAATAGAAAGAAAAAAAAATCACATAAAGCTATTTCTTTAGAGACCAAGAAGTTTAGGGATACATTAGGAATGCAAAAAAGTGAAACTGAAGGCTCGGGTTTACAAAGAGAGTTATCAGAAGTAACAAGCTACTGTTGGCTGATCTGCAGTATTTGCTTGTGTTATTGTCCATCATCGGCCAGTGGAAAAAATCTTCAAGGTTTGCTTAAAATCTCAGTAAAAGAATATATTGCATTGAAATTGTCTGGAAAGTTAGCCCCTTAAGGTTGAACTCCTCTGGAAAATATATTGAGATTGAACATGATAGTTAGTGAATGATAGTGAAATATCCCTTTTTTTTTTTTTCTTTTCTTTTCCTTCCCTTTAACTCTGATCCTAAGCCATGCAGGCTAAGACAAGCCATATTCAGCATTTTGGTAAATTAATTGTGATCTTCTACATGCATCATTTCTCTGCAGTCAACATCACGTCTGCTAACTCAACTCCTGGCATCTATATTCAAATGCAATAAGTTTTCCTACTGAAAATAAAAGCTCACTGAGACAACAGCATGTAAGTACAAGCATTGTCTGCGTGGGACGACAGTTTATGCTTGGAATGATTCTTTTACCTTTGAAGCCTTGAAAACTGTAATAAATATTTTGGAAGTAGATTCCCTGACTGGGGTTTGTTTGGGATTTTTTGGAATCCCATTGTGCCTGCCTCCCACCCCATCCCACAGATTTGTCTCATCTATCTGCTGTGGCTTGTCAGTCAAGCTGCAGGCTCCATGGAGCAAGGACTGTTGCTTTCCTCCTGTCTCAGTAAGCTGACCGCTGCATGCTACATAAACATTTGTTACAAAATCGTAAAAGCAGCCCTACCAAGTGTGATTCCGTTAAGCATTCAATTATTGCTTTTGAATTTGGAATTTCTTGTTCAAATCTTCAGGAAAATATTAAGTTTTCTGAGAGGAAATCTCTCTGCAGTATAAAAGCCATAGCCCATAGCAGAACAGAGATCATTCAACGGTGACCTCCGTGTTGGAGTCTGTGCAGTTGGAACTTGAAGCTGTAAATATGCTGCTAACCTATGGCAAAAGATCACCGTTTTGGATTGGATCTTTGGTGGATATTGGGATAAATATTACATTTTTATGGATACTTAGAATTCTCCCAGTGGACCTTAACTAGAATTCAGTTTGCTGAGCAGTTGCTAACAGACCCCTATGGTGTAGCTGAGTCCATTCCCTCACTTTTCAATAAAATGAATGCGTGCCAATTTTATTATAGGCACACATCTGCCCCAGCTCATGTCACTGTGGGCTCAGATGTTCAGGTCCACCCACAGATTAATGTTAGTAGGGCGCAGCAAGCAATGCAGCAGCTCATTTTTTTCCATCTCTGTAGAGAGCTAGCCTAATGTTTCCACTGCATATAAAACTACGCTAGCTCATACAGCAGAGGATTATAAAGTCTATCAGAAATACTGTGCCACAGAGTTTTCAGAGTGACGTATATCCTTGTTCATCTGCCTCTTCAAAATTAACATCCACCTAAGCAACTGTCTGCATCTTGGTTAAGTGCCAACCATGTTCTCAGCACAAGGCAAGAAAGAAGGAAGGCTCAATTCTGCTCCTAAGAGCAGAAACACCATCACGAATCAGGCATTGACAGCCTTGTGAAGCCCATGGGAAAGCCAGGTCTTAAATTGTCACAGATTTACAGTTCTGAATCGTTACTTAACGCCATCCTCACCAGTAGAAATCTGTGGACACGGAAAAAGTGAGGCTTGAAGGGTAATTTGAAGAAAAAGACATGACATTGATGGTTCTGGCTCTGCACAAAACACAGAGAGCCTGCTTTGACATCCTGCTGGGTATGTTCAGTGAGTAGGTAGGGCTGCAGAGTTAAGAACATGGTTGTGAACGCGGCATTTTACTGCTCAAATGCATGCCCTAAACCAGCCATAACCCTCAGTAACCTTTCCCCATGAAGAATTCGGGGCATGGCAAAAAGGTGGGGGTGAAGGCTGCATTCAGAGAGGACTCTATATGGCTACAAATATGGGTACACGGGCTTCCACAGCACCAGTGTGTATCATTTCAGGAGTGTGAGAACTAGAAGCAGCCCATGTTGTTTCAGGGAAGTTCATTGTGTTCCATTGATGGTGATATCCACAATTCCTGCTGCATTTTTGCTTTGGCTCCATCTGCAGCTCTTGACCTCTTCCCATGAATTCTTTTGCTTCTTTCCACTCTTATTCAGCATAACAGTACCAAGCATTGTGTTTGGTTTTGAAATGTGACGACTTGTTTGAACTCGCCACCAACAAAAACCTTTTCCTTGGGAAAAAAATTATTACAAACAAATAATGAAACATGTTTAATGATCAAAAGCGCTCAGCATCTCTGACTGATGTCAGCTGAAGTCTTCTCATTGACACTAACACCATTTATAGCTAGTTGAAGGCCAGGGAGATATGGATTAAATATATATTTTTTTTAAATCTGTCCTTTGTTGAAAAATGACAAAGCACCTGGGAAACTGAGATGAGGGTTAAATAAATAGCTGAATAGATAAATTAATGGTGTTAAGCTTAAATAGGTAGGATGGGTTACCAACAACTTTATAACAGCTTGCTGGAGGTATTTAAGACTATCTATCCACTTTGCATACATTTCATTTTCTGTTTGACAACAGGAACAATATATTGTCTGTTACCAGGAGACAGTGTGTGAGTAGGGTTGGGAGGGCCAGATTTTATGTTTCTTTCGCAGTACCTCACTGAACATAGCATCTTGGTTTGTATGAAACAAAAAGTTCTTAATTTTGATCTCTAATTTTTACTGTTTGAAAGAGTGAAGTCTGTCTTAGCTCCAATAAAATTGCAAAATATCTTTTTAAGCGGTTATCCAATACTACTAACTCACTGAACAGCAAAGTAAAAATGTGTTTGCTCTGTTCTGACACCCATTCTCACAGAACGTACTGTGCAGAAAGAAATTGCTTTCATGCTCTTACACCATTTTGATAATCCAGCTCTCTGTTTTTCTTCCAAATTGTTCTAAAGTGATTCATAAGATAGAAATGCAGTGTCTCTGTATGTCCATGCATTTTCTTCTTCCAGCGTGTATTCCAACAGTAATCTTGTGTCATAAGTAAGTAAATACAACCAACAACATATATTATTACCTCTTGCTGCTCTGTGTCTGCTGTCCAACATTACTTCATAACCCACTGAGTTTATTAGGGGGATTTTTGTAAGACATTTCTGGAAATGCTGGTCAGATGTAATTCCACTGGACTGAGAGAAATATTTTTTGACTTTGTGCTGTTTTGTGTCAAAGCCAAGTTTATGTCTGGGTAGATATTACTTTTTATTTTTGCCAGATAAGACAGTAATACAGCAAGACCACTGGTCTCTGCATTCCTCATATTTAGGGATCATTGGTTTAGCAAACGATTAGTAACAAGCTGTTTTATTTGTTTCTAGGAAGTATATCGGAGATGACGTAACCAACGTCAGAATTTAGTTTTGTGGATCCTAAACTTGTTTTCATTACATATTTAAGTTGGGGGGATAGTGATTAGCCAGAAGTCTTTGCACTGGGACTGTATTTACCTTAGCATCTAAGATCTTTTATTTACCTTGTGTTCGTTCTTTGTACCGGTGCTGTATTTGCTTCAACATCTCAGATCTTTTATTTCCACCCAAATGATAGGTTTCCTTGTATGAATTGCCTTTGAGCTTTTCTGTAGATCCAAAGCTAAACTTATTTATCTAAATAGTAGTTAATAATGCCTCATCCTTTGGGAAACTGGGTTCATGTACAGAATCTATTGAAATATTATTGCTGATAAACTAATCTGTCTTGGTTGTCCGCAAATATCACACTCCTGAAAGAGTAGAACAAGACAACTTTTTACTCATCAATGGAGCAGACTTAGAGTAAAATTCATTATGTTGTCCGAAACACTGCGTGTACAGACTATAAACAGGCATGATGTTCCTTAATTAACTTAGAGACAAGATGGGCAACTCACTCCATCTCTCTCTGCTGTTTCTGCCTCTGTGATCTTTGTTCAAGAACCTGGCCAAAAGCTGAGCCATAAACTAGAACTTCCTTTTCTCACGTGCCTCTTCTGTGCC
>VXAL01000409.1:215694-236829 GCA_013399475.1 Chauna torquata | reverse complement strand
GGGTTGTGTGTGATGAAGCCACGTGGGTGCCTTGACATTTTTTTCCCCAGGACGCCTATTTTGTCCCCAAAACTTGGGGACAACCACCATGCCAGCTGGGGGACACCCTGGGGCAGCTGGGGGGCCGGCGAGAACCACCCCACGATGTCCCCCGTCCGCCCAGCATCCCTGCAGGTACTGTGCGCGCGGGGCACGGGTGGGTGAATTGTGGGGCGCGGCGCCTTTAAGGGCAGCGCGGCGGCTGCAAGAGAGCGCGGCGCCTTTAAGAGCAGCAGCCACTCTCCTCCTGCGTGCGCGCCTGCTGCGCCGCCGCCTGATTGGCTGCGCGGCGCGTGAGGCCTCGAGCGCTTCTTCCGCAGCTTGCGCGTCCGCCAGTGAAAGGAGTCCTCCCCTTTCCTCCCAGCGCGAAGGCGGCGGAGGGATCCGGAGAGGCGGTGCTGCGGCCGGGATCACCTTGGCGGCGCGGCGAGGCGGCGCGCAGAGGAGCGGCGGCTCTCGGGCAGGACGGGCGCGGGGCGAGGCGGCGGGAGCAGCACCAGGAGGTAACGGCGGCCTCCGGCCCCGGAGAGGGAGGGAAGGGAAGGGCTGGCGGGCGAGCAGCGGAGGCCGCCGCCATCCCCCGTCCCCACACTGAGGCGAGAGTCTCCCTTCAGGGCTGGCCGCTGAGGCGGGGAACGGCCGCTGCGGGGGGAGCAGGCGCTGAGGGGAGCGGCCGCTGAGGGGAGCGGCCGCGGGGCCCCCTGGGAAGGTGGCGGTGTGGCGGGGCGGCCCCGTCCCCCCACGCGTGTCCCGTGGGCGCCGGCTCCCCGCGGTCCGGGGAAGGGACGGGAGTGAAAGCGCCGCACCTCGCCGCCAAGCTTACGGGAAGGATGCCCGCGTTGCAACACCGCCCCGGGCCGCTTCCTGCCCGCGAGGGGGGCTGAGTCAGAGCGAGAGGCAGCGCCGGGGCCCGCCCGGCCCTCACGTACGAGCCGCGGCCGTGTGCTGGGCGGCGTGGGGCCCGCCGGAGCCGCGGCAGCCCGGGAGAAGGAGAGGCCCCTTCTCCCTTCGCCTTCCCTCCGGCGGTGACCGCGCCTGCCCAGACCCGCCCGAGGGATGCGGCGAAGCTCAGCGGGGGCCGCGGGACGCTTTGGAGCGTGTTTTCGGTGCCTCCGCAGGGCTCGATGTGCGCGGATAGCGCTTTTGTTAGCAGACAATGGAAGCCTCCCGACTGTCTCCTCGGTAATAAAAGCAGAAGGCGAGCTCCGACAGCGTGCTTTGTTCTGGTAGCATCGCTGCTTGTCTGGGAGGCCCGGGTTAACAGAAAGGTGTTCAGAGGGGTTTTTGTGATGTTCGTGACTAATTTTCTGGCGAAGCGGCCGTCCTGCTACGAGACGGCTTCTGATCATGACTTCCACAGGTACCGGTGCCCAAGGGTTGGGTGACAAAGAGATTTCTGATTACTCAGATGCTTCCAGGGAAGCTTGAGGGCTGGTTGTGCAATCCCATGTGCTGAATAAAAAAAAAAAGTAAGCACTTTTTTTTTATGTGCAGTGCCCCATTTTCAAAGCAGGACTTACTCTAATTGAGAGTAAAGTAACTGCATGTGGTGAGAAAGCCACGCATCTCTCCTTGGGAGCGTTAGCTGTGCTGGAAGGAGGAGCAGCCCTGTGGTTGTGGTTTGGTGGCCCGGTGTGCCGTGCTGCTGCAGGCTCACGCTGTGGCCAGGTTAGGGAATGCTTTTTCTGCCAACGCAGGGAACTCTGCTGCCAGCCAGATGTTCAACGCCGCGAGTCTGTGGGCAAAACCCTCCCCAGAAACTTCGCTTTCACTAGAAAACACGCTTCCTGCTGTTGGCAGACACCGCAGCGCCGCATTCGAGCCTCCCGCTCGAGCCCTCTGCGTTGTTCCTGACTAGCATACCAAAGGTGTGAATTTTCTTAAAACCTTTCATTTATTGATTTTAGCTGGACTGCTGCAAAGCCGGCGTTAATTCCACTTCCACACACCGAGCTGGTAATTCAATTTAACGCAGACAAAACGTTCCTCAGGCTGAACAGGCGGGACGGACCACGTGCTAATCCTTTATCTCCCTGTGTCCCTGGCTGTGGCTGTCCCCGAGGGCAGCCAGGGCCTGCTGGGAGAGGGCCGGGGCGGCCGCAGCGCGCTGTGATGGCCAGCACGTAGGGAATGGGGCTGCAGTACCCCGCTGCCGCCGCTGCCAGCCGACGCGCAAAACGTCTCCATCCTGGGGCCGCTAACGCGGCCGGACAGCGTGCGGCTGAGGGAACAGTTTCCCCCTTGAGCTATGCATGAATTTAAAGGAAAAGGGCTTTTTTTTTTTTTGTAATGTGAAAAGGATTTTTTTCTCGATAGCAGAGAGCCTTGGTTTCTGCTGGTGTGGGACTAGGCTGGATGGCTGCTTGTCCCGTGTCGGAGCGGCCTGCTGTAAGGTGAAGTTGGTAGGTGTGCCTGCTCCAGCAGTACCCTCTAGATAAGGTTTTCCTTGTCACCAGCAAACATCCAATAGTCACCTCTACTTAATTTATTTTATCTTAAGCCTGCTGTGTGCGTTTGCCCTCTGGGGAGGGCAGGCGCAGCTAAGTCCTACGTGGCTCTGACAGCTCATCCATTCGCACGTGGGGAAGGTGCTGATGTTGCGCAGCACCGTGCGGGCAAGTGCATCCTTCCCAGTCCCGGTAACCGGTTTGCTGCGATTAAAGAGCCGTTGTGGAGCTGCGGGCGTGCTCTGGGTCGCGGCCAGCCTTGCAGAAGAAGGGTTGCATTTTGGGAGGCCATCCCGTGGTTGCGTAAGGGTGCAGCATGACCTCCTGCAGCAACTGGGAGTTGTCCTCCCTTCCCTGGAAGAGGAGCTGACCGTGTTAAAAGCCTGCTTCGTCACAGAGCTAGATTTTTGTTGTGGCAGAGTCCTTTTTTTTTTTTTTTTTTTTGCCCTTAGGATGTTTTTGGAGCTCTGGTAGCTTGCCCTGTTTCATAACCCTGGCCTTCTCAAACCAAAATGCCAACTCGTGCCCCTCCTGCCTGTTTGCGACCTCTGGCACTCCTTGCTGTGCCGACCGCTTGCCAGCGCTGGGGCATGAGCCGCCTCATCCTGTGGAATAAGGGGCTGCGAGTGAGGCTGAGCCCACGGAGCAGAGGTGACAAAAAACCACGACAGCCATCCCGCGAGCCTCCCCGGCACAGCACGCAACCTCCATGCTTTTATGGGCAGGGACCGGGGGAAACATCTCTAGCTGGCGTGGCGGTGGTTAATGCCGGCCCCGCGAAGCGTTGCTCCGCTTTGTGCGCAGCCTCTGCTTTCTTCCTCCCCCGGGGCAGAGCTGGAGATGCCATAGACTTAGCGTTTCTTGCTGCGACCGCAGGATGAGCCGGCTCGAGTTAGTCACCTTGCTGCCGAAACCGGTCACGCCGACCTCAAACGGTCCCGACTTTCTAGAACGTTCAACAGCGAGGGAGATGCCAGCCATCTTTAGTGCACCCTGCCTGAAGCACAGACAGACCTAGTAATAACGTGGTGATTTATGAGTTATGCCCTGAGGAAGGAAATGAGATTTATGCAGGGAATCAGGCTCTGCAGGGTATTACTTCCCCCCCTTACTAGCTGGGCTCAGACTGAGTGCGCAGTGTCTTCAGGTGTTCATGAAATCCCGACTTCCCACTACTGTTTTTTTTTAAATACCAGACGTTCCTGTCAGATCTATAAAACTGGTCCTCAGGGCAGAATTCAGTAGATGCTTTGTAAACGCATGGCAGTGGGAGGCAGGAGGAAGTACAAAAATGCTAAGCGTGCTGGTGGCAGGGCATGTGCAGGCAGATGGGGGTTTGTTTTTTTTTCCTGCTGCTATGTTTCTTCTCCCCCTCCTTGGGCAAGGTCACAGCATCTCAGTTTTCCTGATCGCACTGGATTTACTGGAAAATCTTGGAAAGGGTCTTCTGACTCAACGCAGCTTAACTTTCCTCCCTTTTTGTATATTTGTAAAGCCTTTGGGGGGTGAAAAATTACATTCACAAATGACTTGAGTGGGTGGGGGACTTCCATGAGACAGAAGCTGCTTATGAAGTAGAGGCAGAGCTCTTCTGCATGTTTTTAAAAAGCTAAAGTCCTTCTCTGGGTGGCTCATCTGCCTTTGCATCCTCCTCTCCGGAGCCACACGGAGCCTGTCACCGGTGTTTGCTTGGAGGCCGTTTCCCAGCAGAGGCCTTTTTGCCTTTGGCAGGTGCTCCGGGATGCAGCAGCAGATGTTAGAGGGCTGAAACACAATGTTCAGGTCTGACCAGCAGGCATTCCCATAATAATGTGACTTTGTCGAGGCTTTTTATGTGGGCAGGCTTTCTTGTACTGACTGCAGTGAATCAGCAGCTTCTGGCAGGGCTGAGGTGAAGGACACTTGCCAGGACAAATTATGGTTTTCACCGGCCTGTCTCCTCGCTCCATTCCGCATGGTGATGAGGCGATGGTGAGTCAGGGCTGCCTGCGAGAGGATCCGCACGTAGGTGGGGAGGGTCTGGCAGCAGAGCATCGGAGCGGGCAGGCACGTGGTGGGGTCTCGGGGGACCTCCCTGCCCACGCGTTAGAGGCACGGCTTCCTTCTGGCCATCCCTGCCAGCTTCAACAGAGCCATCGCTTTATTAGCGCCCTGCTCCAAAGCCGAAGGTCCTGGGCTAGCTGGTGTGCACGGCTAGCACCATTTTGTCTGCTTGTGGCAGGCGGAAAAAAGCCCTATGTCGCTCGGCGAAACCTTACATCGCACACTTGCTGTCGGCTGTTTGAATGCAGGCAGTCTCGCCACCTGAGAGCAGAGGCAGCGCTCTCCCGGTGGTAGCACCTGCATATGAAGGAGCTGAGCCTTGCCCAGCCGGAGGGTACGAGCACAGCCGAGTCATCTCCTACCTGTATGTAAATGCAGAAGGAAGATGGGCAGGTAGAAGGGGACAAACAGCTTCTAGCTGCCTTGCTGCTTGAGAACAAAATTGCAAATGTCTTCCCATCACAGCAGGTGTCTGAGTTTCAGTTCAGCTTTCTTGTGGGATGGGGACCTTCCCTGCTGTTCTGGGGATGCTCTCGTCCCGTAGAGGCGAGCAGACAGAGCTCATAGAGTTTCTGTTCAAAAAAAAAAAAAAGAAAGTATTGAACCCTGTGTTGGCTTTCTGCCACCCTGGATGAGGGCGAACATAGGGGGTGGGAGTGGCAGCGTGGTGTCTGTGGCTTGAAGAGGGACCTTGAGGAGGATGGTAAAGGAATCTTCAGTCTTTCGCATGTTCTCTGCCATGGTGTTGTTTAATCAACTCAAGTCTACTTACCTGTGCAGGCTTAAAGGACGGGTGTTAAGCTTAGGTGGACTTCGCTGTGATTAGGTGCGTCCCTGCAGAAGATTCTCTGCGTAGAGCACATCTGCAGTCACGCTAGCAGCAAGCTGCCGTGGTCCCCAGTTGGGATGGGCAACGCAGTCAAGGCTTGTAGGAGAAGGGACTTGAGAGCTGGGAGGGAGGAGGCAGAACAGTGCCTGTGCGCTGAAGTGCTTGAATTTTGTTGCGTTGTGTGGCTCCAGGGGAAGACTGGCAATGAAGAGAAGCTATGAAGGGAACTTCTGCATAGAAGGCAGGTGAGCTTTGGGTGGTGTACGTGGGGGATGACATTTAAATAGAAGTGTGTCTTGCCTGTATCTAAGACTCTCAAGTAGGAACATAAAGATAGCTTGACCCAGTAGCAGCTTTCTTGTTACCTTCATATTCATCACGTGGGTGTGTTGGTGTCTCGGACGAGCTAGTGTGGGTGATCCCTAAACTTGGCAATGCTTTCTTGTCTTCCAGACACAGGACTCCAGTAACAATGTCAAAGCACCACGATGCAGGGACTGCTTTCATCCAGACCCAGCAGCTGCACGCTGCGATGGCGGACACCTTCCTGGAGCACATGTGCCGCTTGGACATCGACTCCGAGCCAACCATTGCGAGAAACACCGGCATCATCTGCACCATCGGTAGGTGGTTCCTAGATAACAGGGAATTGCAGCTCTCCGCAGCAATTAAGCTGCGAACCCCTGCGTTGGTGAAACTTGTTACAGAAATCGTGGGACGACTTCATCCTTTATCCCTTGCCAAGGCTGGATCTGTGTGGTGAAACGGCATGACTTTCCCATGCCTGCCCGAGCTGTGAAATTGCTAGGAGTGAATCCAGTAGCCAGGGTTGGACTGGTTGGGTTCAAATGCACTCCCACAGGCAAGTTAAAACAATCTTTGCTGTAGAAATGAGCTGCTTCGGCGTTGAGCAAGTCCGTATCCACCATCCCTTCCACATGAAACAGTCTGTCTGTGGTTATTTCATTATTTCTTTTTACAAAGTTAATATTGAAGCTGTTTCCTCCTCCTAGGCCCAGCCTCCCGCTCCGTGGACAAGCTGAAGGAAATGATTAAATCTGGAATGAATGTTGCCCGCCTCAACTTCTCTCACGGCACCCACGAGGTAAGGGTGGGGGCTGAGCTGATGCTGCCCAGAGCAGGCCTTGCGTGTCTGCTGACCCCTTCCCTCGTGGAAGAGGATACGAAGGGAAATCCAGCTTGCTCCAGAGCAGCTGTGGTAGTGTGGGAGGACAAGACTTAGCTCTGCATTTGGAGAAAGCATGCCAGCTGTAAATACTGAGCCTGTGAGACTGCTAATAATGTCTTAGTGCACTTTCCAAGCCTTTTTGGAAGCAGTTCCAGTTGGTTCCACACCCTTCTCTGCTCCCACCTGTACCTGGGATCCAGGTGGCTGATACTTGAGACTTGAATGCCAAATGCTTGCCGTGAGATCCTTCGCTTCTTCCTCACCCTCACGCCCTGCTGTTCACTACACAAGGCTACTGCTGCTCACTTAATTGTGAAAGCTGAGAACTGCTTTGCTATACTGTGCACCTCTGTGGGAGTACGCAACTACCAGTCGTTCATCTAGCTTTATTGCTGGGGGTTTTGCAAGCAGGTGATCAGTGATAATCTTATCTCAAAAGGAAACTGTTAGCAATTTGAAGTAGTGACTGCCTGTTTGAAAGAATTGAACTCGTGGGTTTGCTGGGCTAACCAGCTGCTCGGGTTGTGTTCCTGGTAGTCATGAGGCTAGCACCACGGTGCTCGGGTCTTGGGGCGATAAACTTGTAAGAATAAGGTCAAAAGAAACCAACACTGTTAGTAGTGGGCGAGCCCTTATTGGTATAAATAGATGAGCTCCTCAGCGATACTGGGGAAGTCGAGGATCCCATTCCAAGTTGCCTAGGATGCCGCCCTGAGTGTCGAGGCTGAGTTTTTACGCTGGCTGCCCTCCAGCTTTCAAAATGTCAAACTGTAACCAAGTGACAGCTGTAGGTGGCTTTACTTACTGAACCGGGAGCCTCGAGGTGCGTAACAGCTTGGCCTGTCACCCTCGTGGCCTTTAAAGGCCACAGGGCACTGTAGAAATCAAAAGGTCTGATGCTTAGCTGCGGACAACCGTCGGACCTTGACTAATATTAAATACCCTGGGCTAGCGTCAGTGTACAGGCTGCAGTTCATCAAAATCGGCATGTGGAAAGGGCAGCGTGGACTGACTTCACCTCTCAGTGGTCAGGTGCCGCTGCTGGCCCACTGCTGGGCCGGGTGGCTCGGCGGGGAGTTCCCAAACGGTGCCGCTGCTGCGGTTTGTGCACGTGTTAGCTGGGGTGAAGGGCAGGGAATGTGGCTTGGTTTTGGGTGAAGCGCAGTCTAACTGCGTATTTCGTAAGCGTGAGGTTAGATGACAGCGATCGGTCTTGCTGTCGTCTCCTGTTTAGTTTGACTGTCAAGTGTAGCCGGGCAAGTTTGTGTCCCCTTCCGTTTCCGCTGAAGTGCTCCACTCTCCAGTGAGATTGTTAGGGGTTTTCACGTGCTGTGCGTGCTCCAGTTCCAGTGTTCACCCTAAAATGTTTGGTAGGGCTTGAGTTAACGACTTGAGGCCCTAACACCCGGCTGCAGTCCTTTTATAGAGGAAGTTTGCTTTTACTTCAGCTCTGTCTGCATTCCTGTTCTACGTACGTAATTCTTCAGGAAGTCAGGCTCCCTGGGAGCCAGTCATTGATCTCTATCAAATTAAAAAAAAAAAAAATCCCAGGTGACTGGGACCAGATAAGCCTAATGGCTCTGTTCAGGTGCGTTTCCTGTACTGTGCCCATTTAGGCTGCAGTGCATGGGAGGGCCGGGGGCCTCCTCAGTCTCAGCTTGCACATGTGATTGGTAAACTTCATCATTTTTTCCTGCTCTGAAGAGTTAGCCGTGGTGTATCTCTGGCCGAGGGCACGCACTCCAACTTGGGCACAGCTTGTTCCAGCCCCAGCTTCCTGGTGTTGGCTTATGGTCCTGAGGCTGGTGCGTGGGGCTGGTGTCGTGGGTGATGTGGGGGCAGCTGGGTGTTTCCAGGCGAGCCGAGCCAAGCCACGCGTTGTCAGCCTGCGGCACGGAGAGGGGGAAAGGGTGTTTCTTATCTTCAGAAGTCTGTCAAGTGTTGCGTAACCCTGCCAAGGTTATCTCTAATCTTGTTTAAACTAGACAGTAAATTGGTCTGCTGATCATCTGAGGCTCATTCAAGGTAATTGAGATGGGATTTTCCCCACAAAACTGTCCTGAAACTGGCGGTATTAGCAAAACGTTCGTGTGTGCATGAAAGGGTTTTTGAAGCCTGGTGCGTGGTGCTGGAGTCTTGAACTTCCGGCTGCGATTGCTTTAGCTCTCGAAATAAAATGCAAATACGTAAATGGATAATATCCTCTGAATAAATCCCTTATCCCTACGGGAGATTTAAGGCAGAGCTGTAAAAGCATTTGTCCGTCTGCCTCACAGCAGGGTCCTAGGCCCGGTCATGCTGGTGGGACTGATGATGGGCTGGGGGGTCAGGTTGGAGGTGTCTGGGGCAGAGTGTGCCATCATTTCCAAGCTCTGAAGGCAGAAGGAGAGCAGCTACATGCAGTCGTCACTTAGCTGTGACGCTTTCCTGGAGTTCAGAAGTCTTTCCACATACGTAATCTTCCGGCTGCCGGTGTTCTGCCATGTTGAATGGCAGCTTGGGCAGTGTTCTGGAGCGCGTAGCGGTCCTTTTCATAAGCGGTGGAGTAGAAGTGGGCTGAAAGCTGCCATCTCTTTTCCTTGCCAGTATCATGAGGGCACAATCAAGAATGTGCGAGAAGCTACAGAGAGCTTTGCTGCTGATCCGATCACCTACAGACCTGTGGCTGTTGCACTGGATACCAAGGGACCTGAAATCCGAACTGGACTCATCAAGGGAGTAAGTTGCTCTTTTTTCGCCACCTTTTTCCGTGTGTAAGACTAGGTAATGTTATTCCTGTGGCCTGTTTTTCCCAAACAAGTGATGTCTTGCGAGAACAAAATAACTGTGTGCAGTGTCTGGCATTTGTACCAACGTTAGGATGAGCTGTTGCAAGCTGGGAAGCGGTTGGGTACTTGTTTGTGCTGGTTTTGCTGAAAATGTGTCTTTTAACATGCAGAGCGGCACAGCAGAAGTGGAACTCAAGAAGGGTGCGTCTCTCAAAGTGACCCTGGATGATGCCTTCATGGAGAAGTGTGATGAGAATGTGCTGTGGCTGGACTACAAGAATCTCATCAAGGTTGTAGACGTTGGCAGCAAAATCTACGTGGATGATGGTCTCATTTCCTTGGTGGTTAAGGAGAAAGGTGCGTAACAACCCTTCCAGGAATTGTGAGCTCTGCCTGCTCTTTCCGAAGAGCCTGTTCATGATTTCCTTCAAGGAAGGAACTGTTCTTTTAACTTGCAGTTCTCTGTTGAAGGAGCATGAAGCTTCTGGGCTTAATGCTGTAGCGAGACTTTGAGCAAAACTCTCTCTACTTCAACTGTAGCAAGCTTTCAGTAATTAACTCGAGCTGGATTTCACTAAACTCATCTCAAACACTCTCTTCAGAGGTGAATGTGTGGTGGGGCATACCTGTGCTTATGACCTACCCCTGTTCAGGCAGGCGAATTCGTCCTTTTTATGCAGGATTTAACAAATTTTACAGCACAAACCCTGAGTTTTGTGGTTAGAGACAGAACTAGCTTTACCCTTAATGTTGGGGCAAGGTTAGTTCCACAATGCTTCCTTCATGGTCGTCCATAAACTGCTCCAGCCTGAAGGTATTGCCTCTAATCCCTGAATGTGCAGGGATACGGAGGTGAGGTGCTTGGGTACTCGTCTGGTATTACAAGGCACCTGTGCGCAGAAAATGCAGCCTGGTCGCTCTTTCAGGGAGGCAGCCCCTGTCTCCTGCATGGAACAAATAGCGTCTTCCCCAAAAGCAACCACAGAAGCGGTTTTAAACTGGTCTGCTGCGCTCCTGTGGGTGAGGTGCAAGCTCGTGCGTTACATAAGTCTGCCAAAGAGAGAGACTGTTTTTATCGCATGCGATCGCCGTTAGCGCTGTGGTTCTCAGGCTGCTCTGGCGGGGAGGTGGTGTGGGAGCTGGCAGCGGGGAGCTTGCCAGTAAACACTGACCGTGGGAACACATCTGTTTCAGGCAAGGACTATGTCATGACCGAGGTTGAGAACGGCGGCATGCTCGGCAGCAAGAAGGGCGTGAACCTCCCTGGTGCTGCGGTCGACCTGCCTGCTGTCTCTGAAAAGGACATTCAGGACCTAAAATTCGGTGTGGAGCAGAACGTGGACATGGTGTTTGCTTCCTTCATCCGTAAAGCTGCTGATGTCCATGCTGTCAGGAAGGTGCTAGGGGAAAAGGGAAAGAACATCAAGATCATCAGCAAGATTGAGAACCACGAGGGTGTGCGCAGGTGAGCTTTGCACCGGCTGCCTTGCAGGTCTGTCACCCTGTATCAACAGGAGAACGTGGCCCATTTGCACCGGAGTCCGGCCTTCTGGACTTGCCAGCACCAGACTCTTAGCTAGTCAGAGTGACAGGGTGGTAATGCAGGCCCGTAGTTAATGTCCCAGGACTTGGTGGCTGCAGTGTGAACAGTGGGTTGTCAGAAGCTGTCCACAACGTGCTCACGAGGGCACTGTTACGGTCTCCCTGAGTCCCTGAAAAATCCGTGCTAGTCTTTGTAGTAAATGTGGGTTCAAACTTGTTGTTCTGGATGCGAGTTAGTGAGCTAATGCACAGGAATCGCCAAATCTGTGACAATCAGACTAAAATGTCTCGGACCAACTCATGCTCCTCTTGATCTGTTGCTGTATAGCTTTAGAAACCCTGTCCTGTGGCCTGGTCTTGTTTTTCTTCCTCCTGCCCTGGTATCACAGTGTACCAAAATGGTGCTTGGAAGGGCAGCGTGCCGATGGCGTTGCTGTGCATTGTGCTCTAGAGCAATGCCCCCTTTCAGAAGGGGGAAGGCAGAGCAGGCGGTCTGCCCTCAGAGCACAAGGGATAACGAGCCTCTTCTCTTTGCTGCCAGGTTTGATGAGATCATGGAGGCCAGCGATGGCATTATGGTGGCCCGTGGTGACCTGGGAATTGAGATCCCCGCTGAAAAAGTCTTCCTTGCCCAGAAGATGATGATTGGGCGCTGCAACAGGGCTGGCAAACCCATCATTTGTGCCACTCAGGTACTCAAAGCTAGCTCGTAACTGCCAGAGCGTCTGCGGGTCTGGCAGAGCATGAGTGGTCGGCAGCTGCTGCCCCATGCTGCGGGGGGGTGGGCTGGGGGCAGGTCCTTGATGGCACTTGCTAGAGGGTGAGATGTCAAGAGTAGCTCATTTTGAGGCACTTGCTCTGAGATCTATTTGGGATCTTCCCCAGTAAGGTCACAGGAACTCTGGTGTGGCTGCTGAAGGCTTTACCCCTCAAAACCTTATGCTGTATGAGCCTTTTGGGCTGACCAAACACATCTAGGGGAACAATGACATGTGCTTTGCATCTTATAGCAGCACATCTGTGTCTAACAGAAGACTTGCTCAGAGTTGTCACATCCCAGGTCTCTTAGAAGTCGCAGTCACACTGCTGCATCAGAAGGGACTAAGGGAGGGGGGAAAAAAATCCATCTCCTTATCCTGGGAGCTGCAAGTGAGGGAGAGGGAGCTGACGCTCCTCAGCTTCATGCGTTCCAGTAGGGTCAATGAACAGATGGTCCTCGGGCGCTTCTGTTTTCCACTCTTCAGCGTGGGTGCTGGCATTATTAGCTGAACTGAGTTTGAGCCTGTACATACTCTGTAAAAACAGGAAAAGATGACTTTAGGTGGTGCAAACCTTGCTGTTGACCTGTTTTCAGGTGTGAAAGAAAAAAAAAAAAGCCCTGTAGATGCCATAGGTCAGTTGGGTAAGAAGTGGCTGGATTTGAGCTTTCCTAAAGATATCTAATGCAATGCTCTGCTCTGAGTTCTTGGACCAAACCCTGTGCTGGAAAGTTACATTGGAAAGTCAGAATACCACACCTGTGGTGCTGTGTGGGTTAAATCCCTCTGGAAAAGGAATAAATATGAAGCAGGTAGAAGAGGAAAAATGGGTTGTTTTTCTTGCTGGTTGGTGCTTTAATTGAAAACTGATTAGGGACCAGGCCCCTCTCTGTCCTATACCAAAGGAGAGCTCTTCTCCCTTGGTGCTAGTAGGGTGCATCCTGTCTTTTGCCCTATGTTTGAAGTGTATTCAAGTGCCCTAGTGGAAAAACCAGCTGGTTCTTTCTGTGATGTCCTGACTTCTCTGGGCTTGTTCTTCTGCAGATGCTGGAAAGCATGATCAAGAAACCTCGCCCAACCCGCGCCGAGGGCAGCGATGTTGCCAACGCCGTCCTGGACGGAGCGGACTGCATCATGCTGTCTGGAGAGACTGCCAAGGGAGACTACCCGCTGGAGGCTGTGCGCATGCAGCACGCTGTGAGTAACGCTCTTGGTGGGAGCCTTGCCCGCAGGTAGAGGTGGCGGCACTTTGTCTTCGGTCTGAGAAGATCAAAACGTGTCTGGTGCTAGGTGGCAGCACCTAGCGGCATAAACCAGCAGTTTTTGGTTCATGCTCCCACCGTGGGGCTTCCTTTTCCCTAGCATGGTCCTGAGGGGCCTGGAACCTCACACTGTGTGCTCTGTGCTGTCATCAGGCAGAGCCGAGAACTGCTTTGCAGTGCTCTGAGATCTCACACTTTGGTTTCTTCACAGTAATTTTGGTTTAAGGCCAGGGTAAAGGTTTTTTGCTGTTACCTTGGTGTGAGGTTCTTCAAATGCCCTATTCGTTTTAGTGTACTAAATGCCTTAAACTTCTCCAAGGTCAGGGAACTGCTTAAGCAGTTTAGATAACAAAACGTATCAGCTAACTCCTCCGGGTTGTGGAGGGAACGGGGCAGGCTTGCGAGTCTGATTTACAGCACTGTTGTTGCATTCAGCACCTGGTGCATTAGGTGGTGGGGATGTTTGTTGCATGAGTACTGACAGCACCATATTTTTACATGCCTGAACTGCCAGAAACCTCTGCTCTGCTTCAAGTTCACCCAGCTTGTGTTTCAGTTGGTAAAAACGCGTGATGCCAAGTGTCTGGAAGTACTGGTTCTCCCCAGTTACCAGGGCTGTGAATCACAGCAGTTTCACCTGCAGTTCAGGTTATATAGACTAATAAACTGAGCTAGCGTTTGTGTTTGCAGTGCATTACCTAAATATCTCTTATCCGGCCCGTATGGAGTGCTGTTTTTTGCACGTGGCAAATACGAAATATGACTTGATGATTACTGGGCAGTGACTGCTGGCTTACAAGCTGAATTCTAACTCTGCACCTAAGAAGTTCTTCCTCAGTTTTTTCACCTTTAAATTGTGGTGGTTGACTTCCTACCAAGATTTGGAAACTTGCTGCAGCAAATACTACAATTCCAGTGCTAAAGCTTCAACACAGGCAGGCTGTGCTGTAACTGTAGTCTGAGCCCAGTACCTGCTGCATGTGCTTCACGCAGACCTGGGAATAAATGTTCATTCTGCCAGGCCCCCGGAGAAATGCTGAAGGCTTTTGCCCTCTCTGCAGAGGAGCAAATACAGATTTACTTTGTTTAATGTAACTTGGCGCAGGCAGCAAGGTGGCAACCCTGCTGAGGCAGAAGAAGCCTCTTCCTCTGAGAGAGGAGCTCTTCTGTCTGAGCTAACCGGCTCGGTGTTAGCACAAACGAGCCCTGTGCAGTGCTGGTGTCCTGAGTAACCACTGGCAGTCTGCAGGGTGGCCAGAGCTGGTGGCCATCGGGGACTGGTGCCCCATCTTTGAAACACCAGACTAATATTTCCATCTGAAGAGGCCTGGCAGTCACGGTGGAAGAGAGCACCTTGCCTCAGGCAGAGAGCAGCTCCTGTGTGCGTAGCCTGGTCAAGCTGGTCTAGGTTCATGTCTTTGCTTATCCAGCTCTGCTACAGGAGTTTTCCAGGCAAAGCTTTCTCTGTAACAAGACGCAGATGGCAAACGTGGGCTGCGGCACTGAGAGAGAGCAGGGTGTGCGCTTCGTAGTACCATTGCACGTCTGTCTCAATGACTTAACCTGTCTATGCCAGAGGTTTGCTGGGTCGCTGCAGTAGTTTCACGCAGCAATCGCTTTCCAGCTAGCCTCACAGAAGTGAGCTTCCTGTTCCCTGATTGGCATCTCTGTGGCAAAAACAAGTGCCTTGAGTTCGGTAGCAAGTTTCCAGATATTGGGCAGGCTATTTCCTTCTTGTGGGAGTGGGCTTCCTTCCAATTCCAGTTCGTAATCCACAATTGCTGTAGTCTTCAAATGCTGCCCTGCCCATTTCTGTCTAACAGGACCAAGGTGTACATAGCTCCTCCACTTCCCTTTCTCCCACCTCCATCCTACCATCTCTACCTGCATGCCAACTGCAAACCCTGTAGCCATTTCCATGCAAATGAAGGCAGCTGTGACACAGAGTGAAGAACTGGTGTGCCCTTCTGTAGCCATTGTCAGAGCAGGCACATGTACACACACAATTCTGACTTTGCAAGTGGGGAATGCAGGCTTCTGCATGTTGCACAAAGCTGCCTGCCTCTGGACTAGGAGCTGTGAAGACGTACTGCCTGTCCATCAGTGCTTGTGTTTGGAGTAAGTGTTTTGAGGTGGATACGCATGTTCCATTTTACCTGACAGCAAGCATAAAGAAACAAAACTACAGTAACGAAACCGGCTGCTTGAGGACTGGAGTTGGCACTGGACTCCTGTTCCTGTCTGTCACATGTGTACTGTTATTTTTAGACATAAGACACTTAACTACTTTGGCTTAAACTGATATCTGTGGAAGAGGGATAATTCCCAGCATCACGAAAAATAATCCATTAACACTAGAGTAGCAAAATTCTTATTTGGAAGGGGTCTAACTACAAAGCTTTCATGACAATGGTGCTACAGTCTCTGCTTAAACATCTTGTCATGCTTTGTGTAGCAGCTGTTCAGCTTTGGGAGTAACTGAATGAAGTTGTCCTTGAAAAGATGATCAGCCTTTGCATGCTTTTCTAGTCTCTGCAAGCCTTCTTTATCAGGTTGTCAAGGGCAAGTGCAGCCTTCTGAGATGAGAATTGTCTTTAAATGTGAGCAATTCTCAGCATACTGGGATGAATAAATCGAGCTTGTTGCAAACGCATAGTCTGTGACCAGAAAGCCCTTCATCGCGCACCTCTGCTCTGAGTCTGGCACTGCACAAATACCCAACATATGTGGTGTGACAGCCCTGTAAGGAAGACTTGTTTCTGTTTGTTCCTTTATTACTGAAAGAGAAGTCGGTACAGCACTCGGAGGTGAAACTTCATTGGCTCTTATGTTAAACTAAACAAAGCTGGGAGGGAGCCCATCTCCCCTTTCCAAGAGCCAGGTGGGAAGTGCATTGCTCCCCTGTTGGCTCCCTGAAGGCCGTTCTGGCGTTGCGGTGTGGTGTCAGGAGAGTACAAAGGGGGCACCTAGAGCTACAGGGAGCGCAGTGCCTTTAGAGTCGTGGGCAAGGCCATCAGGAAGTAAAACAAGCAGCTGCAACAGAGTGCAATCTCTGAGCTGGCTTGCTCTGGTCCTTGAAAAGTGATCTGCGTTTGGTTGCTCTGAAAGGACTCAAATATAGCAAGAATGCCACCTTTGAAAAGCCTGCCTGGCGAGCGGGGACCTGCCAGTTAAGCGGTGTGGTGGAACAGCCAGTGCAGCTCTGGCATGGTAGACAGAGTTGCATTCAATGAACTCACAACCTGAGAGCCAAAGAATGTTTCACAGTCTGACCTTCAGTATCCTCTTGCATGCATTACTATGACAATTAAGTAAATTAACGTGATCTCATGTTACTCTGGTCTATCTTTCCTTCTTTTCTTTCCTCTTTTCTTCTCCTTCCTTCTTACTCGGGCCTGCAGATCGCTCGTGAGGCTGAGGCCGCAATGTTTCATCGTCAGCTGTTTGAAGAAATTTTCCGCATCAGTGTAAACAACAGGGACCCTGCTGATGCCATGGCAGTAGGCGCAGTGGAGGCCTCTTTTAAGTGCTTAGCTGCAGCTCTGATAGTTCTGACCGAGTCCGGCAGGTAGGGCTCAGAGAGGGGGAGAGGCTTAGGCTCTGTAAGATAACTGATGCTCGTTCCCAGCATGTGGGTAAGGTGTTCAGAAGGCAAACATGCGCTTTGCGCCAGTTGAATAGAAACACACTCTGTTCTAACACTGCAAACATTCAGCAAGCAGCATGCCGCTCTGGTATCAGCTGTGCGTATCCGCAGGGCAGGACTCCAGGTAGGTAGGAGCAGAGCAAGAGTGCCTGGCAGTTGGGCATGAATGTCACCTGAGTGTGGGCGCAGATGGGTGAGGTGACTCAGCAGGTGCCTCCAATTCGGAAGAGAAATCTTGAGAATCAAATGGTTCCTTTGTGAGGGTGGTGCCCATCATCACCACAGCATGCCGAGCTGAATTCTGGCTGATTGGCAACTCTTCCGAATGTCAGCAGCTGACAGCATTTGTGTGACACCTTGCTGACAGAGCACCTCGCTTTGCCCTGTGCTGACCTGAGTGACTGACGCGAGTGTCTTCCCGAACGCGTGTTGCTCTTATAGATTGCCCGCGAGGCCGAGGCCGCCATCTTTCACAGGCAGTTGTTTGAGGAACTGCGTCGTCTGACCTCCCTGAACTGCGATCCCACTGAGGCCGCTGCTGTTGGCGCTGTGGAAGCGTCCTTCAAGTGCTGCAGCGGGGCTATTATTGTCCTCACCAAGTCTGGAAGGTAGGAGGCGACAGGTTCCCTCAGGTCAAGCGGACTTTGTGACCGGGTGGGGGAAGGAGACGTGCAGAAAGAGTGCTTTGAAAGACTAGAGCTGTAACAGCGAAGCTCAGGTTTTGGCAGCGACTCAGAGCCCAGGCCGCCTGTCTGCAGTGCCGGTTCCTCGGGAGATGGGCAGACATCTCAAACATCTGCACATGCACAACCGCCGAGTTCCTGAGCCTGCCCCTGCCAGCGTGGCATCAGCACCAGGCCTTGCCTCCTCTTCCTGTTCTGCGTGGCATCTCTGCCAGCAAAGCTGGCTGGAAGAGTAGAGGGAAAATAAGTGTTGCAGCTTCAGTCAAGCTTCTCAGTAAGAAATCTTCAAGTTAGCAGTAAGACAGAAGTTCAGTGAATGCAGAAATTTTTTTTTTAAATGAAAGCCTTAGCCTTTCATAGTAGCATCCAAACTATAGGTCCCTTGTTGAACCTTTTGGGTGTCAGCACAGCTTCCCTAAGCCCTAGGGACGAAGAGGGAATGCGTAACCAGAGTTGTTAGATGGGGGAACTGAAAGTGGTGAAAGTTTTCTTCCTTATGCCTGCCTGCAAGTAGTCTTGCTGAAGAGGCGGGCATCCAGCAGCCAAGTGCCTGCCTGCACTGTCAGGTTAGCTCAGCGCCTTGGCTGCGGGTGAGCTGTATAGTCAAGGGATTTCTGTCCAGCGATGGTGACAGCTGCTGCGTAGAGACTCTTCTTCCAGTTGTGGAGAGGAAGCGAAGTAGAGGGCCGCAGCCTTGCTGCGATCAGCTCTTCCATCTAGAGGAACCAGGCTGCTCCATGTTCAGAGCATGTTGGACCTTAAGTCTCAGGCTGCTTTCTGGAAGAGTCTGCATTTCTTGCACTGAATTTGGAACAGAGAACTGGTGCTGCGGCAGAGACGTGACAGTGTGCCTGCTGGGCATGGTCTACCTGAAGAACCAGACCACCAGTGAATCCTTCACCTAAATTTACAGCTTAAAATGATTTGAAGCAGCCACTTTCTGCAGAGATGAAGAACAACCGTCTAAGCACTGAGTTTCTGGATACCCTCGTGCTTCTAAAGTTTCTTTGTAAAAGGTTCCAGTCTTACACTTGACCTTTTTGAAAAGATTTGAACTCTGATATTTGAATATTTTTAGCTGTGGATTCTGTTACAGCCTTTGAGTACCTGGGTCCCTTAGAGCTACTGGGCAGCTTCTTGGTCAGTGTGGGAAGGATTGTCTGAGAGCTGGCACGTGTGAGTGGGCACTTCAAGCAGACTGCTGCTGCCTGTTTCCAAGCAGCGATCTTTGAATCGGAGTATTGCTGAGCTTGGCTCTGGAAAACGAGGTCGCAAAAGCTAGCAAAGCTGCTGGCATGCTTGTCAGAAAGATGGAGCTGTAAATGTCATGGCCTTGCAGCTTTAATCTCATTTTTTTTTTTGCAGATGCTTTCTGTAAGCAAGCAGTGCCTGAGGAAGGGGAAGCTGCAGTCCCCACCCACTGCGTGCTGCTCGCTGTGTTAAGGCATTAGTGTCTCCAGTCTCTACATGTGGGTGGCAGCCTCTTTAGGAGGAACCTCATGGCTGCCTGGCATTCCCCCTGCACTTGGGGCTGCCAGGGCAAGCCTCCTCTAATCCATGCAGCTACACAAATATGGGATGAGAGGCACTTGCTTGCGTGGCTTCCAGAGGGGTATCTTTGTTTCTGGCCGGTTGGGAGTATGAATGTATGGGATTAAACGTCGGCTGCCACTCCTCTGGGCTTGAGATGCTTAAACCGATGGGCGAGCTGTGGTCAAACCCGTTTCTGGGGCAGCTCTGCTTTTCCCTGACACAGTTTCCCCTGTAGCAACGCCCCTGAAAGCATCCTCCTTGGCAAGCTTTGGGTAGCACTGCTGGCGCAGGCGCTTCCCATCCCATAAAGGGGGAGCTCATCAAAACAGCGGGAGCTTGCAGGGACCCCACTGAGATGCCAAGGACTGCTTGCAGAGGCTGGAATAAATGGCGCCTAGCCACCTTAACGTAGCAACAGAGACAAATAAGTGCTTGTTTTCAGGACCAAAATGTGCAGATGGCACTTCCGAAACTCAGAGGTGGGGCAGTCTCCCCCCAGAGCCTGGAGCAAGGGACTGTTGCCTCCTGGTGTTGATCCACCCAGTTGCTAAATTTGGAACTCAGCTGAGCATCAAGCTCCGTTGGTAGAGCTTGGCTCTTGCAAAACACGCCAGCATCCATCCCCCTGGTCATCCTCTGGCATGCTCTCAGAGGTTGCAAAGCTTTCAGAGATAACGGGCGGACCCATCTGCGGCTTGTGATGTGAGCAGAGGTGCCCCTCCGCTTGTACGCAGGCTTCCCCGAGCTCGCTCTGGGGTGGCTGTAACGTGGTGCTTCACCTCGTGCCTTCCTTCCAGGTCAGCACACCTGGTGTCCCGGTACCGCCCGCGGGCTCCCATCATCGCCGTCACCCGCAATGACCAGACTGCGCGCCAGGCCCACCTCTACCGGGGCATCTTCCCCGTCTTGTGCAAGGAACCAGCCCATGACGCCTGGGCAGAGGACGTGGATCTCCGCGTGAACCTGGGCATGAACGTTGGTGAGTGACGCTGCTCCCGCCTCGGCTTTCCAGGCCTGGGGTCATCCGGAGCGCCTCAGAGGGGCTTTGGGGCTGCTGCTGGGGACAAGTGACAAAGGGCTTGTTCTGGGGAAGGCGGCCAGCTGCCAGTGTGCGCCCCGGTTGGGAAATGGGGGACAGCGGTTGCATAAGCGCACCGCATCGAATGGGGAAATGGGACAGCGGTTTCATCACGGCAGCCTTTAAATAGCTTCCTGCAGAAACTGGGTTTGTTTTAATAAGCACTGGGGGGGGCACAGTGCTCCCCGCGTGGCACCTGAGCCCTGACGTTTTCCTCCTCTTTCTCCCCTAGGCAAAGCGCGTGGATTCTTCAAGAGCGGCGACCTGGTGATCGTGCTGACGGGCTGGCGCCCCGGCTCTGGCTACACCAACACCATGCGTGTGGTGCCCGTTCCCTGAACCACCGCCTCGACCAGCACCGTCTTCCTTCCCCCCCCGTTCCCCCCTCCCCGTGCATTAGCCCAGCAGTTGCTTGCGATGTTCTCCTTGTCCCTAGAGTGGATTTAGGTTGCTCAACACCACCGAGTGCAGCGGCAGGGGGAAGAGACCTTAAATCACTAAGAATACTTGAAGTGTTTAGTTATTATTATTTTTTTTTCCACCCTCTCCCCGTAGTTTCCTACTGCCCTGACACCCAGAGTCAGTTCAGGAGGGTCCTGCATGCTGATGGGACTCGTCCTCCTCCACCTCCCCTTAGCCTAGTGCCTGTCCTCAGGGTGTGACCGTGCCTTTCCTTGCCCCCGTTTCGGGCGATGGGGAAGGGAACAGGCGATGTGTGGTGAACGGTTCCGCTGTAACACTCCGCAGCTCCCCGCGCTCCCAGGCTTGTGCCCTCACCAGCACGCTCCCCCCTGGGGTTACGCTCCAGCCCCGCTCCCCAGCGCGCGCAGGAGGTGGGTGGCCTTGGAAGCTGTGCTCTGAAAGTCCTACATCCGAGTCCTGCAACCGTCTCGCGTTCTCCCGAAGGAGAGGGAGAAACGGGCGTGAGCGCGCTTTGCCTCCGTGCTGCGAGCTTCCCTCGCGGTGTCGCGTCTGTGAGTGTCGTCGCCTTTCCCCCCCCTCCAAAAGCGTCTCTCTCTGTCCGGACGCACTGTTCACTCCAGCGGGTGTATCGGGTCGCGGAGCACCGCCGTGCGCGTCAATAAAGAGCTGAGCACCCCTGCCCGGGGCCTCGCGTGGTTCTGCGCGGCAGCGGGGTCGCCGCGTGGGGCGGGGGACGTGCTGCCACGGGGGGCGCGGGCGCTTTAAGGGGCGGCGCGCCCGCTTGAGGAGGCGGGGCCCCAGCGGGCTCCACCCTCTCCCGCCAGAGGGCGGAGCTCGCGTGTGAGGGGACGGAGGACGGCGGCGCCGCGCGGGGGCCAATGAAACCGCGCGGCGG
>VXAL01000409.1:195471-215557 GCA_013399475.1 Chauna torquata | reverse complement strand
CGGGCGCTTGGGGAGGCGGCGAGCGGCCCGGGGGTGCCCCCGTGGCTTCCTAGCACCGCCTGCGCTTCTCGCTCCCTCCCCGCCGCGATCCGGGACCCCCCCTTCGGCGGGAAGGTGGTTTTTTTGTTTGTTTGGTTTTTGATTTTTGTTTTGTTTTTGGGTGTTTATTTGTTTTTAAAATCTCCCTTCACCCCCAAAGCCGCCCTTACGTTGCCGAGCCTGGGGGCGAGGCGTGCTCCGGCGTGGCAGCACTTGCTGCGCGAAGCTCCCGAGCAGCCCCAATGGAACCGCGGCCCCCGCCGGGGTTCCGGCCGCAGCCCGGCCACGCTGGGATCCGTTGGGCCGCCCGCCTTGGCCCCCCCGTCCCCGTCCCGCTCCCCAGCTGCCGTGGGGATTATTTAGGTGGGTTTCGTCCTGCACGGGGCGCGTCGGGACGTGGGAAGCCCAGCAGGGACCGCGGGGATGTCATCGAAAGGAATTTCACGGCCGCCAGCGGTGGCCTTGGCAGAGCGAGTCCTGTGACTGCAAATCCTCGGTGCCCTGGAAGGAGGCTGCGGAGGATTGAAGTTCTGCAGCTACAGCTTAGCGGTTTCCTTCGGCTGTGAAACGTGCTCGCTTTTCACGTCTTCCCCTAAATTCCCCTTGTTGTACCCACGGGAGCAGGGGGATGCTCAGGACCTGCACCCAGACCGAATTCAGTCGGCTGCTGCCTCCTGGCGTTCGGGTCCCTCCTGCCCGCCGGGTTTATCAGCTGCACGTAAAGCGGGGCAAGGAGAGGGGCAAGAGCCCTCTCACTGCGCAGGAGCGGTTTGGGACGGCCGCGGCACCGTCCCTGCGGGCACCGGGATGTGCTCCAGCTCTGCGCTTGTCCTGCCCGCGGCCGTCCCGCCTGGCTTTGCCCCCTGCCCACCAAAGTGTCCCTCAGATAATTTCCACTCCCCTGCCTTTGGGCTGGCTTTGAGTGCTGGGAAAGCCGCGTCCTTGGGTTTGCCAGGACCACGTCGGCTGCGGCGAGCTCTCGTGGGCTCCCCTGGATTCGTGCTGTGCTTTGGTCTCAGTGCCACCGCAATCTCCAGTTGCAGTTTGCACAGAGCGGAAGCATCGCCTCTCTGGCCCATCGTGTGATAACCTCCCCTGCTCAGCACTGTAAACGCTGTTTACTTTGCGTGTGTGTCTGATAAGCGCTGCCGATAAAACTCATTATAGCAAATAAGAGGCTTTAACGAGAGGTGAGCGCTCCCCTCCGGGGAGTTTCGGGGAGTTTCATGGACCTGGGCTTCTCCCATCCTGGCTGCGGTGTTGTGCGTGCGGGCATTATCTGAGCTCCAGTTTCACGTGATGGTGATAAATGGCTCATCTAGATAAGGGTTGGTCCCCTCCTTGCCTGACAGTGGCTTTCTTGTAAGGCACGGGATGAGAGCTGCCACTCCTTGGCTGCTCGGGGAGCTCCTGCCAAGAAATGCCCCTTTTTTTCCCACGTGACTCAGGAAATTGCTGAAACGCTATTGCTGTCCTTGAGCAGCAGAGATATGAGTGTCTGTGTGCAGGCACGGGGTGAAGGCGGTGGATTTGCAGCTCCAAAACGCATCTCCCCACTCCCTCCCGTCCTCTCGAGTGCTAACAGGCTTCTCCGTGCAGCGCCAAGCCGATGCACGAGAAGGCAGCTCCCTTCAAGAGCCCCGAGCCCATGCACGGCCGCGACAAGCTGGAGGCAGCCCACAAGGAGAAGAGTTTGGATTCCCTGGATGGCAGGTGAGCCCGGGCCAGCGATGCGCGGGGAGGGAGCCGGACGCAACGCGTCACCTATGCCAAGCAGGGCTTGGGGGGTTTGCAGTCAGGTGTTCGCCCTTGTTCCTCCTGTTGTGACGTCCCGCGGCGTCCACTCTGCCTCTGGGCTCCCAAATGCAACCCCCCCAGCTCGAGAGCTCTTCTGGGGGGGCCCAAATATTGGCTCTACAAAGACAGAGGAGAGAGGGGCTTGGGGAAGGGGAACCTGCCCCAGCCTGAGCTGCCCATCGCCAGCTGCTAACACATCCCCGGTGGAGCAGGATGGCCGGAGGGCTTCTCCCCCATCAGAGATCAGCCTTCTCCTGCAGCAGCAGCTCCTGCAGCTGTTATTTAACCGCAGTTATGTCCCTGTGTGCCTGATGCTGCGGGGCTGCGACATGTCCACTCCCTTCTTGTGTCACACAGATTTTAGGGAGCAGGTGAGAGACCCGAGGCTCTTTGCTTACCCGGTTGTTATTTTGTCTTGCAGCCTTGAAGCCCTGAAGGATGAAGACATCAAGAAATGCCACCGGGAAGTGGTAAGTCCGCGGCTTCGTGAACAAACCCCCCTGCCCGGCACAGCCGGAAGGTCAGGATGGTGCTGGGGAGCTGAAGATGTTCCATGCAGGAACGGCCAAATCCACGGCACCAGCTCCTGTCTCTGCTCACATCCTGCGGCCGACGCGCCCTCTGGTTTCCAAAACTTTGTCCCTGCAGGTCTGGCTCCTGCCTCAACCTGTTCCCCGCTGACAAAACCAAACCTGCGTGCATCCACCTCCAACACCCGTAGGTGTGGAGGCTGGTGGGGCTCCCCGCCAGCGGCCATCTGGGCCCTTTGCGTCACACGCGTCACCAGCCTCGTTCCTCCTCGCTGGCAGCCCTGGCTCTGGCCGTTTGCCGCATCGCAGAGCGTGAAGGTGCCGGAGGAGAGGAGCCCACGGGGTCTTGGGCTTTGCCCTGGGCTGCAGGAGCTGAAAAGGAAGCAGCAGCAGCTGCGTGCCTGGGTCTAGGGGAGTTGGTGGCTGTTTCGTGTGTCCGTATGCGGCCCATGATCTGCCCTGCAAGTGTTGTCAGGGCTTTCCATCCAGAGAAAAGGAGAAAACTGAAATCTTGACTGTAAACAGAGAATTCACTTCCAGTCGAGCCTTTTTGGTTGTTCAAATCATGTCCGAGGTAGAGCTTTTCTCATTGCCTACTAACAAAAGCAATTTGGGAAGAGAAAGGAGTGGAGGAGACCTCTCCCCACTGGGCTTAACTGCTCCGAGAACAATTTAGAGAGGATCTGACCAGCAAATGGAGCCGCGTCCCCAAGCAGCAGCGCCCATGGGAGGCCCCGGGGCTCCCCGAACAGACGTGGACCCGACCCCGCTCCACGCGCTCGGACCAGAGGAATCCATGGACGTGGGACCGTGGCAGCGACGCCAAACCCGCTCCAGCTGGTGGCGTGACGCACGAGATCATCCCGGGTAATCCAAAGCCGCCGTACGAGCAGGCGGGCATCTGGAGCAGCAGCAGATCCGCGTCCCGTCTCCGGAAGCAAGGAGAGCTCTTGAACGTAGCGGGAGCCTGGGGCCGGCACCCGGGCCGCCCTGCATGCTTGTGAACGTGCCAGCTCATCGCTGCGCCTGGATGGGGCTGAGATGGAGGAGAAACTCCTCCCCCGCCACGTGATAAGCCACCCCCACTTGCTCCTAATCCATTTTTTATTTTTATTTTTATTTTTTTTTAAGGGTCTGTGTGTGTTTTCTTCTGAAATAAGCCCAGCCTTTCTGGGAATTGAACCCTCCTTTGGCCTCGCTCGGGGGTTTCTCAGGAGAACAAGCGGCCTGTCCTACTTCTGCCTCGGCTTCTGCACTTGGCAGGGAGCAGGCGTGTTGTTGCCCGTGCCCGGTGAGGACGTTCCTTGTCCCACCGCGCCGGAGCGGATATATTTAGCGAAATATTTTGCCGATTATTCAGAGGCACGTGGGAGGGTTATGAGCACTGGGCAGGCCGCCAGGCAGCTGGGTACTTCTCCTGAGATGGCAACAGGTTTGTGCCAGGACTGGGGGTGCTTCATGGGCTGAAAAGACATTCAGGGGTGGCTTGGTCCCCTTTGCCCCCCTGAGAAAGCCCTGAGATGCGCCCACCACCAGCCTGACAGCTCTCTGCATGAGCTGCCCCCAGGTGATGCTGAGCCTTGATCCTCTTAAAACCCAGCTCATCCGGTGACAAGGTGCGTGGGGTGGGGGTGACCTTGTCGCAGGAGGGCTGTGCTGGATTTCTCCGTGCCCTGGGAAAGCATCTTCTCTCTCGGGTCTTTGCCCTGGATTTCAGCCGTGCCGCCAGCGGAGGGGCAGAGGGCAAAAATCTCCCTGCGCAGACTTGGAGGACTAACGGAGCGGATTTAACGCAAAGCATTGAACTTCTGCCGCGTGTTTAACTTATATTTAGAATTATTTAACTGCCGCGGCAAGGTGCGAACCGCTACCGAGCCACTCACCACTTCTGCCACCACACATTGAAGAGGCACCGGGACTATAAACAGCTGGATGGCGCGGCGCGATGGGCGCAAAGCAAGTGTCATCGTCGTTGCCCTGAATAGGGGAAGAGCTGGCGGAAGAAGGGAGAAACCGCTGGGCAAAATAAATCGGCTGCGGATGAGCCCGGTGGAAAACGATCCTAGCAGAATCTTGGGCGTCTCCTTAGATAAACTCTTAGATGTTATGGGAGGACGGCGTTTGCTGTTGCAGACCCTCTGGAGCCCTTGGTCCCCGCGGTGCTGGGTCCCGATGTCCCCAGCCCCGGTGCTTTTGCAGCAGGGTGGGTTTGGGTCTCTTCGTCACCGGCTAACTTTGCTCCGCTCCCTTTCCAGGCCGCCAGCAAGTACAACTCCCAGTACCACAAGCTGTTCAAGGACATCCCGACGGAGGAGAGCGTGCTGAAAGGTGGGCGGCGCGGCGAGGGGAGGGCGGCTCGGGGCTGCCGAGGTCTGGCGCCCGGTCTGATGCGCTGCTCTCCCTTGCAGTTTGCTCCTGCGCGCTCCAGAGGGACATCCTCATCCAGGGGCGGCTTTACATCTCCCCCAACTGGCTCTGCTTCTACGCGAACCTTTTTGGGAAGGACATCAAGGTAACGCGGTGCCCGGGTGCAGGGTCCAGCCCTCCCTGCTTGTCCGTCGCCCCGTCCCAAACAGCTCTTGCTGCAGCCCGCTTATCCCTTCCCGCACCCAAGTGCCACCAAAATTGCCTTCGGAAGCCTCCAGTGTGATGGGGAGAGCTGCTTTGCATCGAGCGCAGCTGTGCCTCTTCCTCCGATAACCTGCAGGATCTGCCTCGGGAAACCAAATATTGGTTTGCTGTAAAATTCCCCAGTGCAAAACCTCGTACAAGCTACGACGGTGTCTGAAGGAAGATCAAAGGTTTCCAGAGGATTTGGGAGGAGATCTGAATCTCTCTTGGCTTTTCTGCTTGATTTACAATCCGACGTTTCCCAGTTAATGTTGTGGCTGACGGGGATCTTTGGGAGGAATGACTTCCTTTAAAGCTGGGCTGACGAACTGAATTATTTATAGCGGCAGCTTTAAACAAATATATCTGATGGAAGTGCAGCACATCGCTTCCAAAGCTAAGCATGTTTCGATGAAGTTATTCTGCCACAGATTGCATCCTGCCTTGTTTTTAACCATAGGCTTGCTCGCAGGAGCTCTCTGTCTTGCAGTGAGTCTTAAGGACTCACTGTGTTTGTGCTGCATGATGGTTTCCCCGTGTCGTTGCTGTTTTGATCAAGCAGAAACTGACTCCAAGCTGAGATTAACGTTGGGGGGTTGCCATGACCTTTAATAAAAACAAAGCTGTCGCTGGGAAATGCTAAATCCTCATCTTGCCATTCTCTGTGGTGCGTAATTACGCTTCCACTCGACGCATGTTAACTCTCCACCTTTTTAAAGAAATTGCACGCGCGTGAGCCGGCAGCGCCCAGCGTCAGGAGTGCAGGGTTTGTCCCCGTCGCTCACGCAGGGCTGTGCCACCCCGGATGCTCTCAGCCCGCGTCTCCCTCTCACCCTGCGTGTTTCGCCCTCAAGGTCGTCATCCCGGTGGTCTCCGTCCAGCTCATCAAAAAGCACAAGACGGCACGGCTGCTGCCCAACGGCCTGGCCATCACCACCAACGCCAGCAGAAAGGTAACGCAGCCCTCCCCGCGGGCACTGCCCTCGCACAGGGACCGTGAACAGCGGCTGCAGAGTTGTCTGCGGCGATTTACGGGGGACGAAGGTCTTCCCATCCCTGGCTGAAACCGCAGGCTGTTTGGGGAGTGAGCGCGGCTCTTCGTGCTGGCGGCCAGCCAGGGCAAACACTGCAGCTCTGCTTTTGTTCCTGAATTTCGCTTTGTTTCTGGCTGAAGCAAACCCCAAGCTAAACTCGGACGGGACTGGCAAATCCCTGCCAGGCTCGAATAAAACCTTTAAACTTCTTAAACCTGAGGAGGGGATAGAGTTTTGGGCCGCAATACAACCCAGGCTGGCAGCGACCTCGGTTAATGGGCTGAGTTTGAGCCGTGGCTGAGCTTTTAAAATGCGTTGCTTGTTGTCTGCTGAAATGTGCTGACGTAGTCCTGCTTGGTGCTCCGAGTCCTCGCCTGCCAAGGCCGCCGCTCGTGGCAGCATTACGCGGGTGGCAATTTAGCAGGGGGTGGCACAGCGCAGGATTTGGACGTTTAAATCCAGCTTCCCTTTGCAGCCGTTCTGGCTGCTCTGTGCATCGTGTGAACTCCGCACATCGGACGAGGCGATGCCAAACCGCGGTCCGTAGGATGCTTTTGGTTGCTCCCAGCCCTGTTCTCCTCCACCGTGTCCTGCTCAGAGCCTGAGGGGACAGCGGCCGAGCAAAACTGGCCCTGAAAAATCCAGTCGGTCTTTTAACAGGCTGCAAAAATAGCAGCTGGGAAACTCAGCAGGGAGATAGATATCTGCGGGGAGGGCAGTGGGACGTGGCTTGCAAAGACGGAAGATTCAAGGGCAGGACGTCTGTTCCTGTCCCTGTCTTTGGGGAACTGCCACTCAAGCAAAACCCCTGAAAGTAGAAATTGGCCACATCAGACCATTTTTTGGTAATTTTTGGAGGAAGAATTGGACTCAGAGTGGTAGGAAACCTCTCCCAGCATCTTCTCTCTCTTCTGCAGTACATCTTTGTGTCCCTGATCTCCCGCGACAGCGTGTACGACGTGCTGCGGAGAGTCTGCACGCACCTGCAGGTACCCTCTGCCGCGCCGCGCCTCCGCGTCCCGCTGTCCCCATTTTGTATTTCAATGCCACAGTGGCTGTTTCTTGCTTTGGGATGCGCTATTGAGCATCACGAGGCCAGACCCGCTCTCGGCATCCCAGCAGGACAGAGCCCGTACCTGTCACTCAGGTGTCATGGAGGTGTCCTGTCTCCATGAGCCACCAGTGACCTGTTCTGGATCACGAATGAGTGGGGCAGAGCCCGCAGAGTTTCTGCTCTCGCTTTCCCAGGGCGTGTAGATGCAGTATTTATAACCTGGTAGCAGTACTCGTTCCACCAGTATGTTCATCGCTGATTTTTCCCCAGATCTTCTAAAGTTTGGGGGGTGGGGGGGGAATGCNGGAACATACAAAAATTAAAAAAAAAAAAAAAAAAGAATTTGGATTAAAAAGCCTGAGGAGGGGAAGAAATCCATCAGTCCTCGGGCTGGAGGTGAGGATTGCCAGGACCTCTCCTTCTCCCTGCCTTTGAAGCGCATGGGAAGCAGTACCGGAGCCATTCCTGTCCAGAAGGGTGTCCTCTGGCTGTGTGGGGACAGCGATTTGGGTGACTCAACCCCATTGCTGACCCAGTGGGACACAGCAGCTCTGCCTCGGAAAGTCTTCCACAGACGTTTATCCAGTGGAAGTGCTGGTTTGCCATTAAGAAACATTTTTCAGGTTGCTTTATCCATGCAGCTGCGAGGAGCTCAGTGGAATTTCCCAAATAAGAGATTTCTCAGTGTAGCTTTTCACCTGGCGGATGAAAAGTTGTGGGGAATGTGTCGCTTGAAACCTGCCCAGCTCTGCCTAACGTTCCTTTCATTTCCCTCCCCGATGGTTCATCCCCTCTGCCCAGTTGAGGACCTTTGTATTGCGTTGGTTTTTTTTTGCGGGGGGAAGCAGCTCTGTCAGACACTTGCAAGTTTTAAAGCAGCTTATCTTCGTAGACTCGTTGGAAACACCGAAGCGGTCGAAAACCTCGAAATCTAATTTTGTAACTCTGGTTGGAGCAGGGAGATGGGCAGCAGGTGAGAAGAGGGGGAAGTTAGGTTGTAACGCCCATCTCGTTCTTCCCTCCAGGTTTCGAGTAAGAAGAGCTTGAGCTTGAAGGAGTTCACAGAGGAGCCCGACGCCGTCTCCCTGGTAAGGGTCAGGGCGCACCCGGAGCTCCGGCAGAGCCCAGGGCGCTGCAGGAGGGAACGATCTGTTGTGATGTGGCAGACACAGCTTTAAAAAAGGGGTCAAGAGGAGGATTTGGGAAGTCTGCAGTTGAATGCCAGCTGCCAGCGCAGCCAGCTGCTCCCTGGGGTTCATTTATAGACATAAAACTTCTGATTGATGTGCGAAACGTTTGTCGGCTCTCACCGTGGCCTCCGAATCTGAAGCAGCTCACAGCTGTGAACACCGATAACACATTGGATTGTGATTGAATTATCCAAAAAAAAGAAAAAGCGGGTTTTTCTTTTTCTCTGTTCTGGCTGATCCTCAGGGAGCCGCTGGCTGGAAGTGCCTGTGGCAGCGTTGTGCTGGTCCTGCGAGGCTTTGGGAGCAGCACGGGAGCCTCGTGGTGCGTACGGTGACGCATGCGTGATGCTCCTGCGAGCACCGAGCTGTCGCGGGGCCAGGCTGCGATGGGGCTCGTGGTCCGGACCATCAGCATTGAACACGCACACTGGACCAGGAGGTGACAAGCAGGGTGTCCCCTGTGGCTTGGTGGCCCTGCTGTGCCCAAAAGTGAGGGGCTGTGCTGGTCCCCGTCCCAGCAGGAGGCAGGCAAGGGGCTGCGACTTGAGAGACAGGCTGGTGACAACGACAGCGCGAGCTCTGAGCCAGGTGGTAGGCGAAGGGGACGAACCGTTTGATGCTGTCCCCAGCCCGTCTCTTGGCACCGACTGTGGTTTTGACTGGGAGCAGGTTTTCCGCTGAGCTTGGGATAAGCTGCGCAAGGCCTATGTAATTTTTCTGTCAAAACATTTAGAAAGCGAGCGCTTCCTCGCGGCGTGCGGCTCGACAGGAGCTGTGGGCGCACGGCGAGGTCTGGCGGGCGCGTCTGGTGGGCGAGAGCTCGGCTGGCAGCTTAGAGAACAACATGAAGGCGGCGGACTGCTTCGACTGTACTGGGAAACAGCCCTCAGATATTTTAAATGCAGGTCTAAATATGAGGGCAGCACCGTGTCCTCCGCTGGACGCGCTCAGGAGGCCCTTGTGCCAACAGCTCCACAGTGAACGTGGTGGAGATGTCACGAAACCTTCCCTAGCCAAAGCTTGGGAGGGTCATCACTCCTTGGCGTGGCCAAGGGTACGCAGCTGGGGGCTGCGTGGGGCATCCCAGAGGTTGAAGGCACTTTTCCAGGGGCGGCTCGGGGCTGGCAGCAATCTCCTGGTGCTTCCAAGGGATGTAGACCTTCGTCCCGTGGAGCCATCACGGAGGACATTAGGATGGTGTGTTGGATGTGCTTGTGCTCGGTGGAGCTGCATGAGGGTTTGGGTATGAATCCGGCCCCCTGGGCACTGCCGGTTCCTCACCGCAGGAGGTGATCGTCCCTGAGGGCAAATGGAGGAAGGTGTCACCCGCGTCACTCTCCCTGTCCCTGCCGGATGCTGACTACCAGTGCATCCACCGGGCCTCCGTCAGCAGCCTCAGCGCCAAGGAGAGCTTCACCTCCGAGGAGCCCCTGGCCTCAGGTGAGGGCTGCACCCGCCCGCGGATGCGGCGTGGGAGGAGGTGCGGAGCTGCCTGCGCGCGCTGACTCTTGGGTTGCGTTACAGAAAGTGCAATAAACACAGAGGAGGAGCTGGAGGTGGGGCAGAGCTGCGTGGCGGAGCTGAGACCCTCTGACTACCAGCTCCTGAAGATCTTCATCGTGCTGTAAGTATGCCGAGGGCGGCCGCGGGCTGGGGAGGATGGCGTACTCAGGGTGTGCTCGAGCACTTGTGCTTGTCCCTCCTCTCCCAGGATCTGCCTCCTGGTCGTGTCCTCCTCGTACCTGGCATTCCGCATCTTCCGCTTGGAGCAGCAGCTCTGCTCCCTGAACCGGGACTACCTCTCCCGCGGGCACAGGAGGTGAGGGACCCAGCCGGGGGGATGTTTTCGGGCAGGTGGGTTGCGCTGTGGACCTGAGTGGGTTCCCCCAGCCGCTCACCCCATCTCACCCCGCTCTCTCTCTGCAGGTGACCGTCACCCCTGGCTCAGGACGAGGACGAGATGGTAGCACTTTGTGTACAGGGCCAGTACGGCCGCAGTGTTCCGAGCCACTCGGGGTGTCCTTCCGGAGGGGGCCGGTGCCATCTTCCATCCAAACCCTGTGACTTGCACGTGGCCCGGCTTCCCCTCGGCTGGTAAAATGGGACCAAACACCTTCTCTCCTCCTACTCCTGCTCTCCGCAGGACTGCCCAGCCGGCTCGCGGCCATGGGTGCCAACTCCCCGTACCACTGCAAACCCCTTTCCTCCCCGGGACGCCGATGTGCTGTAGCACCGGACGATGGCTCGGGGAGGGAAGCAAGCCTACCCTTAAGACTTGCTGCTAAAATGGCCACTGGTTTTTACTCCAGACGTGGGTTTTCTTGTTAAGAGATGACCTGAGGCTCAGCGGGAGCCCTGTAAACACGTGGATGAGCTGCGTCTGCCCTGGGTGAAGCTCTGGGGCAGGTGCAGCTGCACCGGCCTGTTTGTCCCTCTCTATGACCCCCTCCTGCAGCCCAGATGCCACGGGGATGGGGGTATGATTTGGGCTCCCCCCAGCCCTTCTCCCCTGGAGCAAAGGGGCGTCTTGGGGCGTGCGGCCCCGCGCAAAGCACTTTAGGGTCCTCCACAACAGGCGTCCCTGCCAGGGACCATGCCTGGGAATGGTGCTGGACCAAGGCTTCGTTAGCCCTGCTCGCCTCATTAAGATGTCCTAAAAGGCCTGGCTGTCACCGGTGAGCAGCCAGGATCGTGATGTGCCCATTCGTGTGTTAACCCTTGTCACCACCTGGAACGAGCTGCGTGCCACAGGGTTTGTCCAAACCCTTCCCTTGCGCTCACACGTCCGGCAGTGCGGCGTGTCGGGAAGGCTGGGGATACCTGTACGATTTTTGTTTGGTTTGTTGTTTTTTTTTCCTGTCTTTTTTTGGAACTAAAAGTGCTAATGGGGCCAAATCCCTGAGCCCTGCGGAAGAGCGCGCTGCCTGGCTCGAGGCCGTGAACGTATTTTAAATGAAAATAAACCACGATTTTCTAGCACTGCCGTGAGCATCCTTGTGTTGATGCCAGGGTTGGGGAAGGGCTGCGAGCCCCGGACTGGACTGCTCGGTGCTCCCACGTTTGGGCTGTCCCAGGGGCTTTGGCCCATCGCAGCTTTGGTGGCCGTGTCCCCTCTGTGGAAGGAGGATGAGGACATGGCTTACATTGGGACTGCCCTGTTTTGGTGCCGGGAGAGGGTCCTGGCTGCCCCATGCCATGGCTCGGGGACATCCCTTTGGGCCAGCCCTGGCAGAACTTTCTTCAGCCCCAAAATGTCACCACGTAGGACCGGCCAGGAGGTATGTGGTGTGGTCCGGCACCATCCAGGGGACGCCGGGATGCTCGTGGGGCACTCAGCATGGTTTCTCTAGCACCAGGTAAGTGGCACGAAGGGTCCCCAGGGATCTCCGGACACATTCCCCAGGGTTGGTCTCTAAATGATGGGACCAGGACGGCTTTTGGGGAAACTCAGGGCTGGGCGTGGGTGGGAAGGTGCCAGGGAGGGATTTTTTCACTAGGTGGCAGTAAAGACTGTGGGATTGATGCTACAGTGGGTGGCGAGGGCACATTGGGGACAGTGGCAGCTTAGTGGAGGGGTGCTGAGCTGCTGGGGCTGGGGGAGACAGGCTGAGCCTTCCTCCTCCTCCTCATTGAGCACCCACAGCCAAAATCCCCCTCGCAACCTGGCCATGCAGTACCCAGCGCTGCCCTTGCCCCTCAGGGTGCATTTGGGGAGTGCAGCAGGAACGGGGCAAAGCCGGGTGAGGCCTCATCACCTCGGTTTTTAGCGAGATTCAGCACCCTGACCCGGGCACCTGGGGTGCTCCTTACGCGCTCGCGGGCATGCGAAAGGTGCCATGACTCTTCCTTCGGGGACTCGTTCTGCCCGTTTGGCTGGCACAGCTCCCAAAATGGTTATTTGCGCGGGGCCAAGCTCTTTTTGTTATTGTTCTCTTGTATTTGCACAGTTCTGGGTGGTTTTAGCCCAGCGGGGAGCACGTTTGGTGGCTGAAGTGAAGGCAGGGATGCCACAAAGAGATTTTTTGGCTTGGGCACGGCGGTAGCAGGCACAGGGGACGGGCGGTTTGGGTAAATGGGGGACGTGGTTTATTCGGGCTAGCGACACAGGGACTGGATAAAACCTCACATGGGAAAGGAAGCTTCCAGAGCTGGTTTTCAGGCTGACCTGTTTGTATTCCAGGAACGGCAACCCGCAGTGAATGCAGAGTGGGAGGCGCGTAACCATCTCCCCCTGCTCTACCCTAAAAAACCCCTTTGGGGTTGTTTTATTTTCCAGCCACGACGGCGTGCGCAGCGGCGAGGTGACCGGCCGCAGCCATGGAGCACTGCCAGCTCTGCAAACACCCCGCACCTGCCCCGCGGGCGTACGCAAGCGCTCACGCGGCCATTAGGTAAGGCGTGCGTGTGTGTTTGTGCTACATGCACATCTCTCTGGAGGCTGTGTGGGAATTTCCTCTGTGTCCCAGCACTGGAAATTTGCCCCTCCCGGTTTCCCCTGTTCTCCTGTATAGGCTTGCAGGGAAGGTTTAGGGTTTTTTTTTTTTTCCATTTTCTGAGACCCCAGTGCAGTTTGGGCGCTCCTTTCGGCTAGAAGGTGGTTGCTTTCTTTTCCAGAGGGTGTCTGTCCACCTGCTCTGTGCCTGTTTGTTTCCTGGAGCCCGGCGACGCCCCAGTTGAATGTATTTGCTTTTCTTTGTGTAAAGAAACACCACGTAAAAGCCTGGAGTGCACCAACCGTCTCCAGCTGCCCTGCCCTCCCCGCAGCATCCTGGCGCAGGGTGGAGGAGGCTCAGGAGGCTGGATGTCTGTCGGACACAGCTTTTTGCCCTCCAAACAGGCTCCCCAGGAACCGCATCACCTCTCCCACCACCTCCTGCCCTCGGGTCCCCAGTGATTTGCAGCCTCCCCTCTGCCCCCACCTCTCCCCAGGCCCCTCTGCTCCAAAGCCACCCCTAAAACGATGCTTGAGCGATTAAACTGGACCGTGCTGGTGGAGTTTCTGCACTCGCCAGCTCTGCAAGGCAACTTTCTGCTCTGTTTTTACCAGCTGCAGGATCAGTGCCCGGATGGAGGAGGACTCCACCAGTGAGTCACGACCACCACAGACACAAAGCCACCGCACCACTGGAAAGCACGGTGCAGCAGGACAGCCGGAGCCACCGCTCTGCCCCGAGGTGCCGGCTGTAAGTACTCACCACATCTCAAAAGAAGGGACAGCAAGCGTAGGGTTTAAACTAAATTTTATTCGTGGTTCTCCTGGAAAGGAGGGGACCCAGGAGGAGTTTTATTCTTTCACCCCCTCCTCCTGCTGGGGCAGGGAGGAGGAAGGAGTTAATGCTGTCACACCACAGACAGGATTTGTTTGCATTCAATGAGCAGCTCATCTGCAACGTCTCTGAGAAGTGACTGTCTGCACTTCAGTGCTGCAGGGCAGACGGAGGGGCGTGGAGGTGTTACACCTGGGTAATGGCACGCTCAGCCTCGGCGGCGGTGGCGCTGCTCTGGCTCGGCCATGCAGGACCCACACTCAAAAAAAAAATCCCCTTGGCAAGCGTCTCGACGCCGTTGTGGGCTACTTTTGGGTTTTGGATCCATCTGACTGGTGGAAGTGATTCCCCAGGGAGGGCTGGTGCTGGGTAGAAAGCTCCGTGCTGCCGGCTGCTTGCCTTCAGTAATGACTCGGAGCCTCGTTCCGCCCCACCGCTGTGTGCGTTTGCTTGGGTGTTTCGGAGGAGTACGTCAGGCTGTATCTACTTACCTTTTTCTTACAAACAGGGGAAGTTGAAGAAATTCCTGCCCCACGCTACAGTCGGCCAGCTGCTGTGCTGGTACAAGCACTTGTGGGGCTGGGCTGTGGATGAGATGGGTGAGGAGATGCAGGTTAAAAACAATCCCTCCACCTCTTCCGAGGGTTATTTTTCACCTGGATTTCCCTGATCCAGTTGGCACCAGGGGCGTGGTTGCTCGGCCAGACACCACCCGAGTAACTGGCTCCTCGTTCCTCAGGAGGTCATAGATTATTTCTTATCCTGCAACTCCATCTCGTTTGGTTTCCCACTGCCAATCCTGTCCCTTAATAACAGGATCTGCTCTTAGATCCCAGCCGTAATCCAGTACTGGAGGAAAAGTGTGTTTCGTGTAGGCCGATTGGGAGAGAAGTATATTAAGGACTGAATCTTGAGCTTCAAGGAGACCGCTGTTATCTTTGGCTTTTATACCTCAAATTCTGCCCCTTTCTTCTCACTGGTATGGTTTTTATCTGGAGTAACATAAGAACTGGTTTTGTGCTACAGAAAGTACAGCAAACGATAATGAGAGTTGGGGAACGCTGCAGAACCCTCCCCCGCTGAATGGAGATGACCTAAAATTATAATGAGAAAAAAAACTTCAAAGACTGTCACTTTCCATCTCAATTAAGTTTCCTTTCCTAGGATTTGTTTTCTCAGCTTCCTATTAATCTTCCAGCAGCTCAGAGTCAGGCTCTAATTTGTAATCAGAGCAAGCAGGGGTGGGGAAGGGAGAAGAAAAAGAAAAAAAAAAAGCTACCTTCATACAGCCTAGAAGCACCTATCTGAAGAACACTGATTTTTGCCCCATTCTTTAATTAATCGCAGCATTCCCTTCTGAGCCTCATCACTTGACACAATCACCCCAGCATCACATGCTCGGGGGTGTGTGTGTGTGTGTGTGTGTGTGTTACTCCAGCCTTGCTGCTAAATCCTGGGCTTCTCAAACACCCTGAGCTGTAGATGCAAATTAGGAAAGTCCATGATAAAGCATTTTGGGCTTGGTTTTAAAGGGCATTGCTAAACCTGGCTGGAACAGCAATGCCCACAGCTAATTAAAGCCACCTAACAAGGGCGTGCTGCCTGCTGGGCAGAGGTGGAGAACTATCTTTAGCACCCTGTTTTGCCGCAGCAATTAGTGTAAAAATCAGCATCGATAGGAAGATTCTTTTGAAAGCAAAGTGGCTTTACTGGGGGGAAGTTCAAAGGCCAGCGATTTCCACAGGAGACTAAGGCTCTGCGAGGAGGGCACTGCGGGGTTGTGGCCGTGCTGGAGGGGTTACATTCTTCTTTGGGGAAAATCCTGCGCATGGGCACCTCCCTCAGGCACTGCTGGGGGTGGTGACGTGCGGACAGGAAAGGCGGTCGCCGGGGCATCCGGATCACTTCTGCGCGAGTTTGGTAACGAGAGCTTTCCACTCGGCTCTCTTCTGCGTGATGTAGGAGGGAGTGAGGAGCTGCAGCAAAGGCTCCTGGTGTCCCCTGAAGTATCCCTGGCACAAAGCCTCGGCGTTACAGATCACATACATCCCACAGTCATAGCTGTTCTGCTGGGCCGGCGCCTTCTCCTCCACGAAGGTCGCTTTGCCCCCTCTTTTGCTCAAGAAGGCCTCCAGCTTCCCCGCCACTTGCTTAGCATGGACGGAGTTGCACTTACTGTGGGAATCATAGTGGGCGAAGCACTTTTTGTCCCCGAAGTACACCAGTAAGCTCCAGTGGGTGCCCCCAGCAGCCTGGTTGGAGTTATCGTTGATGGGCAAGAACACCAGTTTCTTGTGGAGAAGGTCTAGCGGTTGAAGGAATATGGCTATCTCTTCCTGGCTAAGGGCACATTTGATGAACTGAGCCACTTCAGGGCTGATAAAGCAAACCTGATCGCTAAATTCTTGGAACTGGTCGCTGGCAAAGTACTCGAAAGCAAACCCAATGATGTGATCGTTAAGCCAGTTCGGGGGCTCCAGCAAGGCAACGTCCGACTGCCTCAGCAAGCTGTCCATGTAGCTGAGAACAACAGGGTCCATCCTGCACAGGTAGGGGCCGCTGCGCTCCAGCAACCTTCAAAAGCTGGAACACAGAAAGGGTAGAAGAGAAATTACGCAGTTAGACCACACCTTTGACAAGATACGGCGCCGCAGATATCTCGTGTTCCTTCTCAGTGAGTAGCGAGCAGAAGATCAAGCCTCCCAGCCCGGTGTCTGAAGGAGCAGCATTGGCAAGGCTGAGGACACGCAGCCAGGCTCCTCATCTGCAGCGTGCGACGGCTGAGCTGGGCTCTTCTGCTGCTCTAGGAGCAGCACATGTCTCTGATAAGATAAATGTCTCATAGTTACAAACCTTAAGCTGTGGCATGGGTGATTTCAAAGCAGTTCCTGTTCAGAAACTGCAGGGATTCCTTCAGCTCTGTGCTTCGCACAGGAAAAACGTGTGACCTAGGAGAAATCAGTCTGTGTTTTCGTGTTTTACCTGCATGGTGACAATCACCGTAATTCTTTGCATCACTGGTATTCATTGGAAAAAGTCTTTTCAAGCCTGTCTGATGGCTATACGTTCCCTTTCACCCAGCAGATAGTGCCACAGCTCCGTACCAGAAGCGTGACCTGTTCCAGGAAAACCTGCTGGTCCGCCAGCACAGGAGGCAAGGCAGCGGTGAGTAAGGAGAAGCAAAGCAAAACAAGATCACAAACAAACCAGTTCCCTACTGTGGGAATTTTTAGGACCATTCTCTGGATACCTGCTACAGATTTCAGTAATTCAAGTACCTGTGAAGCTGTGAAGTCCACCAAGTATCTATCGCTTTCAGCTTGGATATGAACTCACCAAAATTTTGCTCATAAAAGGCACGTGTTATACTGACTACTGTAAGCTTCCTAAATTTTGGTTAAAGAAATCATCTTGCAGGAAGTGTGTTATTATGGCTATGATGGTGATCTTTAAAACAGAAGAGTGTCCGTACTGCGTCACACCATCCTGTCTCTGGTAGCAGAGAAACCCGAATGACTGGCGAAGAGCAGAGGAACAGGGCAAGCAGATCAGGTGCCTCCCTCAAGCTCTCCCAGCTTCAAACCATTTCCCCACCATCTTAGACACAAAGACGGAACTGTATTTCCCTGTTGCCATCGCTTGACCGTAAAACGGTAGGTGAAATTCAGCGTGGGCACACCTCGAGTCACTCCATCTTGTTTTTGAAGTCCTTTTGCACATCTTCACAGCTGGCTATTGCCAGCAAATGCGGCCACCTGGGTGCTCACCACCCTCCCACGTCAGTCATGGGTACGCTGAGCTCTGAAGTCTCTCTGCAAGCAGCAGTGGCTCCTCACCCTGACCTCCTCTGTCCAATCTTTTGCTCCGTTACTTGTCCAGGCTATGCTCTCCCCTCTTAATCTGTGCCTGCATACCACAAATAGTGGCTGCTTATCCTTAGAAGCCATCTGGAAATGCAAGCAGATGCCAGCACCTGCTTCTCCTCACCCACATCTTTGAGGACATCTTCAGGGGGCTTCAACAGGTTTGCCAGGCAAGACTTGTGACTCTTTTCTACTTACGCTGTCTGTGCGTCCACTAATTCTGCTCTTTCCTATGTTTCCTACCAGTCAGCCCAGCAGCAGGGCCACGTTTAGCTTACATACAGCTCCTTTTCAGAAGCTGCTGCCTTTGCTGCCTTCCCGTCCTGGGGGATTAAAGTGTTTGCGGAAGGTTGCGCAGCACACTAGGAGGTGCTGCTCTACAGACAACGGTGAACGCGAATTACTGATCAGGCCAGGGTTTAGCCAGGGGATCTTCCCAAGAGAAACTGTTGATTTCACCCCCCTATAGCAGCCCCATATTTTCCTTCTGCTCCCCCATCCTCCAGCCTGGGCTGCTCTGCTGCCGCAATGCGCCATCAGCCCCCGAGGCTTCTCTTCGGCCGGCTGGAAACGACGCAGCCCAGGGCTCGGGACGGCAGCAGTGGTGTTGCCTCACCCTGTCCTCATCTGTGCCAAATGCAGCACGAAAACACCCTGGGGTTTCTTAAAGCGCTGTGTGAAAATTAATAACGATAAGATCGCTTGAATGTGATTCACTATAAATAAGACACTAATTATCCATTATGATGGGGAAAGAAATCACGTATTGTTGTTTACACGTTAAGAAGAAGATTTGTGCTTCTTATTGCAACATCAGTCATGAAAAAAAAAATCCTTCCTGTCCAGGTATGCATAAATTGGGAGATTTATATCTAATAAATCTTGGCAAGGCCACAGCACACGTGACTCGCAAATAACAGAATGGATGAAACATGCTGCATGGGTAATACGTCGGAAGGAAGGGCCGAGGTAGAATATCTTGAAGAGCTAATAACTATTTGTGTATCACCAGAAGGTCCAACACATGCCAAGCAGCAAGAGTCACTAAAAAGGAAGGGGAGCAGTCATTGTTATTTACACTGAGCCAAGCACAATGGTATTTGGACACACTTCCTATGTTAACGAACTCGAATCATTTCCAAGTTTATGGAGCAAATCCTTTGCAACAGCCTGTGGCATGAAAACAACACACAAAATCCAAGCCACGTCCCAGGAACGCAGCAGCGTGCCTAATTGTAATTCTGTTTCTTGTGCCGTACATCATGCAAGCCTGAAGTGACCGGTTTGGGGAGGGTCATAGGGTCACCACTCACACGCTTTTTTACACATACCCAAATTCTCCTTTACTGCATTTTTTTCTGCTTCATCTTCTCCTAGAGACATGCAAAATACACCAAGTCGCTTTCCAGGCAAGTCCAAATGAGATTACAGGCTAGGGACGGATGCGGGCATCCTGTGTTCTGTTAATTTTCCACTCTGCAGAAACACAGCTTTTTTTTTTTTTTGTCAAGGAGGAGAAAAAAAAAAAAAAAGACATTTGGCTGCCTCCTACAATCAGGAAGGGAGAATGGTTATAGCAAATGCCTAATCGCCACTAGCTACTACTTTTAATTTCATTGCCATCTGGTATTTGTGAAGCTGCTCACAAGTTCTGCCTGATGACTCACCGCGCACCTCGCGCAGCTCACAGGAAAACCCTCCGCAGCCTCGCACGCCTTTTGGAGCCACTTGAGGTAAGCGGCAAGGACCGAACGCACGGCGTTACGGAAGGCATCTGCTGTCGGAGAGCTCCTGCTGCTCCCACTGAAGCTAAAGGTGAACTTACAGAGAAGCTGGGGCGTGGATCTCAACACCTCTAGCGTCAAGGGGTCTCAGGCTCCAAGCGGCTCTGCTCGAACCCAGACAGGATTTGCCTCCTTGAAGGCACAGGCACGCTCTGTGCAAAGGTTTTCGTAAAAATAGGAATAAACACTGACGCAGGTCTGGAACATTTGTTCTGGGTTACAAACGGGAGTCTGGCTCATTCGCTTTATTTGCACATTGGTAGCTGGAATTTGTGAAAACTCTGTAATCCCCTGCTCCTCAGAGGGGTGTTGATTTGCCCAATTTTGGTGAGAATGGCAGAGAGGGAGAGAGATAAAGGATCACTTCAACAAAAAAACAAGCAAGCGAGATGAAACCACCCCTTTGGTTTACAGATTAGAAAATGGTGCATTCTTACACAGGTTCGGCAAGAGGCCAGGTTTCTCTCATCTCTTAAGTTATCACGGTCGTACAAATGAGCCGCGGTCGTTAGCCCAAGTTTGCTTCACGAACTGGCAGGACTCCTCCGCGTCCGGGATGCGAGGCAAAGCCTGGGTTTTGAAATACGTGACAAAACCCCCCAAATTATTATTTTTGGGACGTTAAAGACAAACCACCTCGTGACGCAACTGTGCCCTCGCGCTCTGAAGGCGGCTCTTCACGGCTCGGGGACGCAGCTCCCTATAACCGACTGCAAATAAGCAGCGCTGGAGCAGAGGGAGCACAAACGAGGGGCGAAGCGGGTTCCCGGAGGCTGCTTCAACAAACCTGAGGTGCCAGGGGGACGCGGGGCGAACGCCTCGCCGCGCCGTCAGCCAAACCCCGCAACAGGTGCGGGGAGAGGAACACACGCGGGTACCCGAGGAGCGTGTGGGAGGGGGACACGGGGGGGCAGCGGC
>VXAL01000409.1:152500-195009 GCA_013399475.1 Chauna torquata | reverse complement strand
TTCCCTTCCCTGCTTTCTCCTCCTCACGCCCCGGGGAGCGGTGGCGGGGCGGTGGCGGGGGGAGCGAGGCGAGCGGCGGCAGCGCGGGCCGGCCGCAGCCCCCCTTCCCCTCCCGGTGTCGCCCGGTGAGGCGGCGGCGGGGCCTTTGTTCCGCCCGCTGAGGTGCCGGCGGCTGAGGGAAGGGGCGAGCGGGGAGGCGGCCGAAAAGAAGTCACTTGGGGGCTGACAGCGCCGGGACAGCGGCCCTCGGGCTGTTTTTTTTTTTTTTTTAAATTATTATTTTCTTTTTTGACACCTCGCTGCGAATATTTCGTTATTTAGACCCATTTCGGCGAGCGGGGCGGTCCCGGAGCCCGACGCAGAGCCCTCCCTGGAGCCGCACCGGCCCCGCCGCTGGTCGCTCCGAAAAACGGGCTCCGTGCCCCCGGAGGAGGCTGGCGTCGGGCGTGCGTGTGCGGTCCCCCCCCCGCCACCTCCGCGTTTCTGCACGCAGCGCTCGCACCTCCCTCCCTGGCACTCCAGACCTTTATCGGGGCGCTGCCGGCGAGGAGGTTCGGGCACTGTTGCTTTCTGGAATTTTCCTAAATCTGGGAGAAACGTCCCTTCTGCTCTGTCAAATAAAAAAATAGTAAAAAAAAATCCTCGCAACGGCGCGGGGACCTGCCCTGAGTTGGGCACGGGTGGCTTGCTGGCTCTGCCCTTTTGTTGTTTGCTTTGCCTCGCAGATACTCGGCAGCTTCCTTCTCTTGTGCTTCGTATCCTGAAGTGGAGCGGGGAATTAATAGGGCAGAGCGCGAGCTCAACAGAAACCGCGGCTCGCCCAGCCCCTGCTGCAGCCGACGTTGCCCTGCCCGGCGGGCGAGCAGCCGGTGCACCGAGGAGGGGAGTGATTGCAGGAAAATACCGCGTAGCGGCAATTGCAAAAGCAAGGAGAGCTCTGTTCCGGGGAGAAAAATCCAGCGCAGCGTTTTGCTAAATCAATAACGTGACCGCCTCGCGCTTTAATAAATCGTTTTGCAGCTGTAAATAGGTTGTTAGTTGGAGAAATGGCTTTCTGGCTGGCTTTGCTGGTTCTTCTCCCAGAGGAGCATTGGGGAGCGACGCGCACGCATCGCCTTCTCGTCTTTTCTGCAGAGGGTCGCGCGTGGCGGCGGGGGGATGACGGGAGTGTAGGACGAGGCTGGAGCACCGCCTTGCCAGGCTGCGCTGCAGCGCAGGCGACAGCAAACCCGTGCTCCGTTTGGGGTCAAAGTGGCGGCGTTATCGCTGGACAGCATCTTCTCCTCAGTCACTTGCTTTGGAGCCGCGTGATAATCACGCTTTCCCCGTCATTTATGAGTAAACGTCAATTTTAGTGGCTTTTCCAGTTGTTTAAATTGAGTAAGAGAATTGCGTTTTTCTCCCTTATCGAGGGCCGTTCTGCACCAGGATGCCCGCACTGTGCTCTGGGGTGTTTCTCTGCGCTTCCTGCCATGGAGGACCTGCAGGCTGACCTCCCTGCGGGCTCTGCTCGCGGCAGCTCTCGCTCCTGGCCCTGTTTTTTCGTCCTCAAGGCTGCTTTGAAAGCTGTCAGTCCAGGCTGCTTGGAATAGGGGAGATAACTCAGCAGTATGACACGCAAGTGATAAGCTCGTTTCCTGGTCTATCAATGATGGTGTGACTCGGTACTAGCAGTATATAAATGAGGATGACGTTATAGATTAAAAAGCCTATGGTCAGTCAGTGGCAACTTTGACGAATCTGAAGTGAACAAAGCTGCTTTTTCATTTGGATTGTTTGATGCTCTTTATTTCTTAAAGAATACTAAAATGTAGGCTCAGCTTTGCAGCGTGTGCATCAAAGTTATTTCTTCTATGCATCCACAGTCCCAGTTACGGTTTGTGAAGTTCACATTTTTGCTATTTTTTTTTTTTTTTTTGTGGGGGAGCTGCGTCTTAAGATCGAAAGGTATCAAGTGGCTGACTTGCCATCTGCTGTTGTAGTATCTTTAAAAATACAGGCACTTACATGTGCCGTCTAGAACTCCATGCAAAATCTCAGGGAACCTTTGATTCCGTTTTTCGTATTGAGCCAAACATCTGACATGCCTAAATGCCAAACATGCCTAAATTATTTTTTATCATGGCCGTTTTAGTGAGTATTCATCACATTTGCAAGAAAACCTCTGAGAATGTTAAGCATGCGAGGTCAGGCGGCCGAGAAACACGAAACCTGAGGTTACCTGTACAACCGTAATTTAGCCCATTTCAAGGTAGGGCTGTACCAGAAATCCTAATCGCCTGTCCGCCACTTGATTTCCGTGAAGATAGCTTCCAGCTCCGGCGCCCCCGGATCCAAGTGGGGATGGATCCATCGCTCCTTCACGTCACCCGCGAGTCAACAGGGGGAGTACTGGGAGCACAGGGAAGTGCTGCTCCCTGTGCTGGTTCCGCGGCTTGGTACCACCGCCACTCGCGACAGCTGGTGAGGAAGACTGGGGTCTGGGACCAAGCGTGCCCCATAATCCTGAAGCCTTAGCTGTCTCAAGCTGCCAGAGTTTAGCAAGACTGTAAGCGAAAGCGATCCGAACGTTTCTAAAGCTGTTTTGTCAGATTTGGAGTCATTTTTTCTTAGCGGGCACAGCAAAAAGCGTGTCTCTGGTTAGAAGGCTGTTTTCTGCCAAGTTCCAGTTCTCGTTCAAACCGTGGAGCTGTTGAGTGTAATTCCTTTAAAAGTACATTTATCAGGGGGAAAACAACGTTGTTGAGCTATTTCTCTTGAAGTGTCCTAGCTGGTTTAACTTGATTTGTAGAAGTTCCTGCTTCCAGTTTTTTCATAAATAAAATGGAATCGCAGTTCCGTTCGCATGTGAAATACTCGAGAAGTATTAACACAAACCAAGTGCTTCAGAAGAGCTGCTGTCTGCAGGAAGAAGCCCGGCCGTGTTTTAGATGAATCGTTTTGCTGCTGTGTGACCGTGAGGCTGAAAACGCGTTCGTCATGTCGTTTATGAAACTCTCAGCCGCGTCCTGGAGGCCGGCTCCCCAAGACGGGGTGGGTGCAGGTTCCGGCTTCAGAAGACGAGTTTTTTTTGTTGAGGTTAAAAAGAGCGCCTTATTTTCTCAGGCTTCAGTCCTGTGTGCCTACATTTGCTTAACTTCCTCTTAAGTGAATGGGATTTCTCTCTTTTCTGAAAGTAAACATGAGCATAAATATTTAAAGGCTGGCGGCTTAAGTTTGCAAATTCAAGACTTTCTCTAGCATTCCTTTGGACAAGAGCAGGATAATAAGAGATTTTGGTTGTGTCTGGATAGCTCCTTGCTCTGAGACGCAGCTTGTTAATTGTTTGGACTTCCTGCTACGTGTTGGTGTTTAAAAACGCTCTGCCGTGTTTTCAGGTTAGACGGCTGGGATTATCGCGGCTCATTACAGGAGCTTAGGCATGGGTGGGTTTCTTATTGAACCGTGAGAGTGAAATGCTGCAGGTGGGATGTGTGTAGAGCATCAGAACTGTCTCCCGATTGAGGTCAATTTTATGGTTTTTTTGTTTTTTTTTACACAGGCCAAATTTTTCTGTAGGCTTGGGGTAGGTGTGAGAGCACACAGGTGTTCGGGATTTAGGCTATATAAACTACACCTGTGAAACTCTTGCCAGATGATGAGAGAGGAAAAAAGGAAAGTGCAGTGGTCTTTGTGTTCTGCGTGGGACTCTTAATACTATCGGCAGGTCGAGCGTCGTGGTGATACACTTCTTGCTCATGCGACCGCATTAAATGCTTTGACTTCTGTATCTTAGAAGTTAAATATCTACAAGCAAACTCAGCAAACCATACATCCTCAGAAAATGTCAAAATTCAAAAGGGAAGCATGTTGGAGAGTGATTTAGGACCGAACCGATCCATGTATCTGTTTTAGAATATTAGCAAGAGCTAGGGCTCTATGAGTAGCAATTTTTTCTATGGAGAGAAATCATATAGTGAGCAGGTACCTGTGGAGTAGTTTTGTAGGTGAAGTGAGAACTGTCCCTCTGTGCTACAAACGCTTTTTTCTTTCTTTCTTTTTTTTTTTTTTTTTTTAGAAACCACAAACTTTAATGCTACCAATTGTTTACTGTTGCTTCTAGATTTTTTCCTTTACAGTGAACCCACTTTCCTTCCGATGGAACAAAAGCAGCTTTGCAGCGAGTGGGGTGCCGATGAGCTGTCTCATTATTTTTCTGGCACTCCCTTGCATTCCTGTATTCACAGGACCGTGGGATCATCTAGGTCAGAAGCGACCGGAGCAGCTCACTTGGTCCAAAATCCTGCCCACAGCTGGGTTGCTTGCGGCTGTAGCTGGCTCACATCAGTTGTCTTCGACCTGTGGCTCGCAGGTTGCAGCAAGAGAGGGGAAGGGAGCAGTTTGGGCTTCCGGGTGCTGGATGAACAGTGTCGGAGGAGAGCAGGATTATCCCTGATCCCTGGCAGTCCTTGTTCACGGAACTTCTGGGAGGGCACATCCTTCCACACGGTGCCCGCAGGTAGGCTGTGCTGCCATTAAGCTGATCAAGCCGTAGGTTTCTGCCAAAAGAGGATCTGAGCTGGCTGAAGTTAATCGTGGGAGGGGAAAGGAGAGAGCTCTCAGCCGGATCAATTTGCTGATACCAACTTGCTCAGCAGCCTGAAGCTGGCAAGCGGACAGCACTGCCCGCCGGCGGTGGCGAGCTCTGTGGAGGTGAAACGGTCGTGCTCCGTGCAGTCATGCTCCATTTTTCTGGGCGAAAAGACACGAAGAACAAACATATACCTGCTCATTCAAGGACTGTCGTTACTCACTACTCGCCCGATTCCTTCCTGCTGTTAAAATGAGGCATCTCTTCTTGCTTAGGGCTGAACGGGTCTTTCGAGCGCCTCTGGCCGTCCACGCGGCACCGAGGCATGGCTTACAGCGCGCCGAGCGGGCTCCGGCTCCATGGGGCGAAGCCACTGGTGGCTCTGTTCGCTCGTCCTCGCTTCAGGCTCTGGTGCTGTTTCTTGTCAGTCTTTACGGTTTTGCCAAGGGCCTTGTGAAGCACTTTGGCTTTTTCAGAGACAGGGCTGGGTCTTGTGCCAAGCCCATCTTCCGTTAAGGGAGAAGAGCCTACAGGTGGAAATTGGCTCCAGGTTTCCTGGGGCAGGAATGCCGAAGGCTCTGGTTGGTCTTCAGGCCAGGCGTTTTCGATTAAGCGTGGTGGGCTTCAGTACCGGATGCGTGGCAGCTGCTGGGACGGGCCCGCGTGTCACGCGCAGACGAGGCTGGCGGCTCGCGTGCCACTTCGGTGTGGTTGGGAGAGGATTAGCAGTGACTTCTGCGTTTGCATTTTCTGGTTTTCGTTTTGCTCTTGTGACTGGGAGCCGGAGTTGAGCCTTTGAAATGAAATGGGCCAAGAGCCCCAGGATGAGAGGGCTGCTTTGTCTGTCCCACGACACCTGCAGCTAGCTGGATTACGAGCTACTGCAGCCTGCTTGTTTTCCTCGCTGTGACTTCGGTTTGTCAGCACAATGCTTGTGCAGCGTTTAAAAAGCAAGGTCCCTACCTTCAGCCGGTGTGGCGAGAGCGTGTGTGGCGCGCCGAGGATGCCGGGGATGGGGAGGCGGTGAGGCTGGGGCCGTACCTCGCCCCGGCTCCAGTGCGTGCACAAACCTGCCCAGCCGGTGAGCATCTGGGAAGAGGGATGGAACTCATTTTCCTTGCCTTGGGAAATTCACGGTCTCGGCACCCGATGCTGTCACAGAGCAGAAGGCGGATGGGAGCTACGCAAACTGGTGAGGCATCAAATTATCCCGCTCTTGTCACGCAGCCAGACGGATTACGTGTTCCAGTTTGGCTGTGGCCACGAAAAGCGCTCTTGATTTGCGCGTATCGGGATAGGAGCTGGAACGCGCTCGTGCCCTGCTGGCGCTGATGCAAGTATATGTTAGGGCCGATGGGGGACAGGGCGGCGGGCCACCCCCTTGGATATTTCATACAGAAGCAGAAGAAAAATGTGTTTTAAAATAACCAACTCGTAATGCATGTAGATACTGTGTTCGGTGTGTAATGGGCTGTTATTTGATATTTTTGCTACTTGAAACTTAACTATTTATTTAGGACTTGACTAAACATACAGGGTGTGTGAATACTGATTTATTAATTTTTTTCTCCTGCCAGCTGCTACTTTGATTGCCAGCTTTATTAATGTTAATTAAAAAAAAAGGGCTTCTGTATCAGATATGAACCTTACTTGTTGATCTCTCACCTTGAATCACATCTGGTGTACCGGAAAATGACCTTGAGTCCGTTGTGGAGTTGTTCCCTCTCCGGATACCTGTTTGGTGTCTCTGCTTATATCCATCAAATGCTGATAATCTGACAGCGTCTATGCTGTTTTTAATCAAAATTCTCACGACTCTATTATATTATTTGTAAAGAATGACCTTCAGAAAGGTACATGATCCCAGATACAACCTGTCAACCAGTGGTGGCGGAGCGGAGTGTCTAAGCCATACAGATATCCTTGACAAACCTGATCTCTTAAGGGGGAAAAAAACAACAACCCAACAGCCCACATTATGAATGTTTTTGATAGACGGCCAAGAATCCTTTTATTGTATTCGGCATCGTCATGTTGGTTTTGTTTTGAGTGATGAACTTAAAACAGTTAACTTAAAATATTTACTTTAGAAGACTTCCGCAAGCTTACTGTTTTTTCATGCTTTACATAAATACGTAGACTGAAATAAAATTCTTGAGAACGTTGACATTTTTACTTTTGCAAGACTTGTCCGAGGTGAAGAACTGTTACGTTGGTTTGTGCTTGTTGAGTGCATATACAACCTCCCCTGGAAGGAATTAGTAAATGATTTAGTTGTTGAGGAATGTTGTCCCATTAGGTGTGAAAAAAAAAAAAAGAATGCAATAAATCATTAGAAACGTAGCACTCAATTAAAATGATGTTAAGCAACTTTTTAAGGTTTCAGAATTAGTATTGTTGGAAGAGCGAGGCTGTGTTCGTAAATAGTCCTTTTGAGGGTTTCTTTGACAAATGAAACGCAGGAAAGCTGTGCGTGTAGGAAGGCGGTCCGTGCACCTTAAGGCTGCGTTCAGTCTCGGTTTGCTGATCATTCAGCAAGTGGTGGATAATTACGCGGGTTCTGTTGCTGCTTTCGGTGGTAAGGACAGCTGAACAGCTCGTGTTTGAAGAGGGATTTTGGCAGACGTCATTGAAAAGCCAGGATCATTGTTTCTTCTGTTTCTTTTCATCAGAGAATAAAGATACTGCTGGCTGAGATGGCCAGGGCTTGCTGGAAGCTGGAGAAGGACGCAGCGGACAGGCAACTTGGTCTGGATTTGGGCCATCTTACTTGCAGAGTGAGGTGAAACGGCTCAGTGAGCAAAAAGGGCACGTGTGACGTGCCCTGTCCTCCTGTGTTCCATGGGAAGACTGTTTCACAGATAATCCGTACAGGCAGACGCTTGTATTTCACATCAGGAGAGCAGCCTTGTTCACTGTGGTCATCACCTCAGATAATCTTATCCAGAGACACCTCACCGTGCCTTGAAGGTAAGCACGGAGATAGGAAGACAATGGAGAGCAGAGGTCGGGTTAGATTTGCTTGCAGCGGATAAATCCCTAAAGAAAGGTTTGTGCTGCGTGGGGTTTCTGATGGCTGTGGCTGGATTCAGTGCGTTGGTGTAGACAGACCCAGAAGTGGTTAAAACAGTAGAATCTGTCATTTGTTGGGAGAATATGGGATTTCCTTGCCAGTTGAAGAAGGTGGAAAGCTGTGTGTGAGGTCGTTGCTATTTGGGAATTTAATGCCAGTGAGGAATCTTAAGAGTCTTACTAAATCATGAACAGAATTAACTAACCAAAAGCAACCGAGGAGTCTGCAGGTATGATTATCTAAACAAAAAACTGCTTTTGCTGCTGACTGCATACCCTTGTCTTGTTCGGCTCTAAAGAGGCGATTGTCAAATTCATCATGACTTGTCAAAGCACAGGATCCGTTTAAAGGCTGACGACGTAGTTATACTTCTCCAAGTAATCTCGGATCTCACTGCTGTGTGCAGTGATTTGATTAAGGAATTTATTAACCTTGAGCGATAATATTTCTTCTTGCAGGACTGAAATTGTACCTCTAAGCAATAAATTACCAAGCGAGGTTACTTACCAGCAGTTGCCCATCACTTGCCCCACCACTCCGTAGAAGTGTCATGGATTCTTGTGCATTGTTTCAGGCTCAAATCCCTTTTTAATTACGGAACGGGAAGAGCGAGCCTGCCTTAAAGTATTGTTTCTGAGTTCAGATTTACGATATGTTCTGTTCCTACCCCTCTCCCTCCATTTATTTGATTTAAATACTTCTCCAGAGCTGTCACTATTCAGCTGTGGTGAACAATACAATAAACACGAGGGAAAATAAATAGAGCACCTCCAGTGAATGGGGGAAGAATAATGAAATACAGAAAAAGCTGAGCACCGAAGAAAGTGCCTTGTTTGTGCTATTGAGAATTCATCATCCCTCATAAAATGTTTTCTGGAAAGAAAGATGATCTGAAAACCGGAACAGGGAAAGACGTATTCCTGTAGTTTCCTGTATTTTGTTCTTCCTGAAAGAAGGTCTGAGCATCACCTGTAGCGTGCTGCTTCACTGGCTGTTGCAGAGCCGCTTGGCTTTTGGGTTTTTATACTGTTCAAGTTTCCTCCTCTGGTTTACTTCTCCTCAGTGCTGCTGTCTTACTTCAATGCAAGCCCTCACACTGCTTTCATTTTTGGTTTGTTCAGGAGCCCGTGAAACTCGAGGATTAAAGCTGGATGAAGAGTTTTATGCAACTGTGGTTGTCTAAAGAATGGTCCCGGTGCGAGCTCTCTGGTGCTGAATATGGATGCTTTTCAATTACACACAAAGCTCGTTTAAACTTCAGTTTAGAAGTAGCTCAGTGTCTGATACTTGGTGGGAAGATTGCAATCTTGTCTCTTGCATTGTGTTAATTTTTAGTAAAAATGAAATCCTTGAAAGAAAATCTCTTCTTTCAAGGAGAGAAAAAAAAAAAAAAAACCAAAACCTTTTTGAAATTAAAACCCAACCTGTAGATGTGGACTTAAAGTGTTTTGGGTGCAGTTGTTCTGGGTGCCGTGTGCTTTGTAAGTTAACTCTACTTGAGCATGGACTGAAAAAGGGTTTTTGGAGGACTTTGATCTGGAATGACTTTCTCTTCTTCTGTTTAGGTTTTCTGGGAGCATTAATCTACATACTTTTCTTTTAGGTATGCTGTTCAGGGGGTGGAGGGGACAAGTATTCAAAAAACTTGAACAATTTTCCTTAGGTGAAGGATCACTACAGGTTTAGATGCTGCTGTTATTAGTGAGACTGTCAGCTGCCATTTAGTTTTCTAAATGTTGAAATTCCTGCTTGTGATATGCTTTCCTATATCTTGATATGACCTTTACTAAGAGTCCTTGAACTTCTTTAGGTCTGGAAACTTGAAGTGTCTATTGAATGCTGCAGGATGAGCGAGTGAAGTGACTATTTCAGTTAAATTGCACAAATGTTTCCATTGTAAAAAGTTATTTTCAGCTGCATGGGGTTGTTGGAGTTGATTTTAAGATGGGGCTGAGCATATGCTTTCAACTAAGGAAGAGTTTTCTTTTCCTTCTCCCTTTCTCCTTGCTTATCTCCTTGCATTCATTCATAGTCTAGGCTGTACTGGACCATTTTAAGGTAAGATACGAGATTGGAAGCTTTGTGGATCTAGATTATAAGTTTAAAACCACAGAGACTTCTGAAGCAAGAGAGAGAAAAAAGTGAGAAACTTCCCACTTGAGATGGGAGTAATCCTTACTTATAAGCATGTCTTGTTTGATCTGAGGGAAAACTAGATGGTTTGCGACTCTTACCCTATGTGAAAATTGAACTGATGTATAATTAAAAAGGTTTTTTTGTGGCGTGGGGCAAGCCTGAGTCTGGGCAACGTGGGGCATTTTCCACTGGCAGTCCTTTAGGATTTCACTGTGTGTAATCTTCATGTTTCACAGAGCTAAAAACCTCATTTCGGAGTAAGTGAGGACTGTGTGGTAATTATGGAAGTATGCGTATTTGCGTGCTTTAGGGAGCTATAGCTCTGAAATGCTGGAATAATATTTAGCTAACTGCCACAGATGAATTTGAAGACGAGAACTTCAGTCTCAGCTCTGATTAGATAGTAAGCGCGCAGTAATGCAAATTCATCTTCCAAAAGGCAAACGTTTCTGGTTCTAAGCTCCACGAGACGAAAAGCTTTGTGGGGCAGTCTGTGTACAGAATTGTGGTGAGAGAATTCAATTTGCAAAGTCAAATGTGAAAATTGAGCAGAAAGTAAAGTTAGCTCTTTGGCGCACTCAGTATTGTTCCCCTTTGAGCCTGGGCATCGGGGCAGTCATTAATTATGGAATTTTGTGATCTTCCCGCAGGACTTGAGTCGTTCCATGCTTGGGGAAGAAGCATGCGAGCTCTGTGCTTCCCTTCTCCACCGAGTGCGGAGTTACCGGCTGCTCTGTAGACCTCGGGCTGCTCCTCGCTAGCGTGCACGTTCTTCAGGAGCAGCTTTTTGAGATGGGTGCTCTGGGACTTTGGAGGTGGGAGAAGTGAGGTGGAGGGAAACAAAGCTCAAAACTAATGGAAAAAATCCTGTAATTTAGCTCAAATTCATTGGCTAGGCCGCAGTGTTGTCTTTGCGTGAATGCAAAGATGAGAACAGAAAGGCCCACGAGGACATGGAGGTCGTGGGTCGGGCCAGGGCTGAGCTCTGGGCTTCTCCTTGAGATCACTGCACATTTTTGCTGGCGCTGCTGAGACTGGCACGTTGTTCTGCGTCTTCCGGGGCTCAGCGGGTCTGCAAATTGGGACCTGACTTTTTTTTTTTGCCCAAGTACCTGAAAATAAACAAAACTCTGGTCACCTGGTAGGAATCATGGCCTACTGTCAAGGCACGTAGGGAAGTAAATTTTCTTTCGGTGGCATTTGCTCGCTGATAAGACTGTGAGGTTTTTTGGTGTTTTTTTTTTTTCTTAAATTTCCCTTCCTCATTCTCTACATGCCTTCTAATTTCTCAGGCAAATAAGGCGTGGGTCCTTCTAGTGCCTTACTCGATGCGTAGCTGAATTATTCCCTGCATTTTGTGTGTGTGTGTAAAAATGCGCGGCGGTGCAAGTCATACGTACATGAATTTAGTGCTAGATGTGCAGCTGGATATCATTTGGTGTTTGTATTGGTTATGTTCGTGTTGTAAAGTATGCCCAATAGATTAGCGTTACAGGTGAAATTTTCGTTTGGGTTAGCTTGCCTCTTTTACACTAGCATGCCTGAAAATGATGGAGATGCATTTGCTCGTGCAGGTTTTTTTTTTTTTTTTCCTTTTCCAATTTTGTTTTTGTCCTGAAGTAGTTAATGCAGAGAGAGATGTTGATTTGGGCAAACAATATGAGCCAGTTGCTGTGGTCTGCAGGGTGTGGCTGCGAAAGGTCTTGTTTCTGATTCTGTTTGCTAGGCTGAGCTGGAAAAGGCTAATTATAGAGACACACTGGGGAAGGAAGAGAACAGGGTCAATTAGAGCATCCAGCACAGTTTCCTCTAAATTAGTAGTTGGGCTGAATAGATAAAAACAATAAAGAAGCACGGAGTGAGATTTCAAATGCTCTGGTGCGGAGTCCTGTCAGCAGCTACAGCAGATGATGTTTTGCAATTTCGGTTTGGTTTGTAAGTAAAGAACATGTTGAATTAGTAGTTTTGTTACCAAATTGCCAGATTGATCTAAGACTGAGAAGATGGTGCCGCTGCTTTTCCTTTAATAGGTTTTGAATAGCAATCGGTCGTGACCGTGGTTTGAATGAAGCAAGGAAATGCCTTGCCCCCAGCCGATGAGTAATATGGGCCTTGCGTGAAAAAGGAATTGTGTGATAGTTTTAAGTCTTTTATACTCAAGATGCCGTGTTTTAATAAAAAAAAAAAAAAAAAGACTACTTTGAACCATGCATTTTATGTAAATGTGAAATGGATCAATTTGGGACGTGTTTTTTGAGAGCAAACTGGGGCTGGGCTTGTCTATCTTGAGGTTGTCTTTGGGGTTTAGAAGTTTTTTTCTGGATTTATGTATGAACTCTCTCAGAGGAAGTAGTATTTAAAGAGGTGATGCAGAAGCAGTATGAGCTTTTGGCTCGTAGTTCCACAGGTGTGGAAAGTAATAAACTGCTGTGCTGCCTGGAATTCATACAAGCCGGTAAAAAAAAAAAGCTTCTGTTGTACTCTTCCAGTTGACCCTTTAGTCCTTCAACACACCCTTGTCTCAGTTTTTCTCCTTTTAGGAAAAAAAAGCACCGATCGGCAGACCCTCCCCGCTTCTGCAGTGCATTTTTGTTTTTCTTTTGCTGGTTTGACCGTCCTGCAGCATGCAATTACTCAGAATTACTGTGCAGGAATGAGTATGGTAGAGCGAGGAGGAAAAGCGGGGAGAAAATGCAAAGTTACGTTCATGCTTTTCAATCCAGATTGGCAAGTTCCTTCTGCCGGTGCCGTGACTCATCCCAGGCTTCCTCGCTGGAGGCGACTTCTGGCACCGCATCAAAGCAGAAGCCCATGCTTTTAGACCACAGTTGAACCAGGACTTTCCTTGAGTGAAGGCTGTTTTTCTTGTCCTGGAACCTTTCATGTGCAGAAGACTGCAGGATGCGCCCGTCTCTCAGGGAAATTCACGATAAACTCGGTAATTCATCGCCAGGTTCAGAAGGGTTTCTTCTTGCTTCTTTGAGCAAGGCACGTGCTTGTCCGGAGGGTCTTGCCCACCTGGGGACGGGTGGGAGGAGGCCCTCCAAGATCAGTGATACCATCAGAGAGCAGAACAGTTTTTCCTCTTTTTCATTTCTTCTTTTTGTAGAGCTCGTATTTAGGGTTTTAGCTCAATTTCCAGGCTTAGTGTTGTCAGCTAAAAAATTCCTGGACTAGGAAGGGAATTTTTATTTTTCCTGAAGGTACAGGTAGAGGTGCTCTCTGCTCAGAGCTATGATGCCAGCGGAGATTCCTGCCCTCCTCTCCTTCATTCCCCTGGTAAAACTAGAAATATAAATGCTTCCCTCTCATTGTAGTTAAAAACAAGATTGCCTTAAGCCTTCGAAATGACAATTTGTTTTCATAAGCTTATTTATTTTGAGCAAGATGGCTTGGGAGTGTCAGCAGTTCCACCAGGAGGAATTTAGGACGGTGCCGCTGGCAGGGAAAAACACGGCTGGGTCCAGGAGAGGGTATCAGTCTGCAGCTTGAAGGGTGTGCTGCAAAGATCTTCCCGGGAAGGGTTGTTTCGGAATTTAGGGCTACCTTGTGGATAGCGTGGGGATCCTGGGGAATACGTTGCCAGTGACTTGCATGATACAAGTACCTCCTTGTTATAGGCCCTACTCCACTTCTCCGGGATTTTTTCAGCTGAAATGTATTCTCAGTATTTTGTGGATTTATAGTATTATTTTGTAAATGGTTTCCAGTATTATATGGTATTTGTAGGCTGCTTATTGTATTGCCTGTGTGCCCCAGTTACAGCCCAGCGTCTCTTACAGAAGAAAAGATGGTGCCTGTTGCCAGCAGCTTCTTTGTTTGGGGTGGGTCCGTAGGGTCTGTCAGGGGGGCAGCAAAACAGCAGCAAAAGGCTCCAGGTTAGTGCGGGGTCTCGGCACACCTACAGCCGTAACTGAGGGATTTCTTTTATGTAGGTGTCATGCGAGGAAGGGAAACGCTTGAGAGAACGTGAAGGGCATGTGTAAATACTTAGAGGCTGCTTCTCTCAAACGTGTGAAGGGAGGCTTTTGGAAAACCATGAAAGTGGCTGTTGTTTTTTTCTTAATGGGTTGGAAATGGAGATTGGCATCCTGAGCTGGCGGAGGAGTCAACCTCTCGACAGTGATCTTAAGTTATACATGAGGAAGAGCCTTAAAGGTACAGATAAAAATGTAAAACGAATTCAGTAAGAATGTATTAGGGTGCAAGCAAAGAGTAATGTGGTCATATTAAAAAAATATATATTTTTTGCTGCAACTTTCTGGCAGGTTGAGACAGGGTTAGATTGCTGTGATCGGAGGGAAGCTGCTCCAGCAGCTGAGGTTAGTGCCTGAGAGGGGAGTTTTACAAGTGTGAATGAAAGCGAAAAACCTTTGTTTTTGTGCACTAAGGGAAAAAGACAAAACCAGATAGATGTGGTTTTAAATGCTGGCATTGTGAAGTGGTATCTTAGCTCCAAAACCTGGTCTGTGCTGTTCTTACTTACCAGCGAGACCTCTTTTTTTCTGTCTCTATTAGATTAGCCCCCTCAATTTTTATTTTTAAAGTGACATTTTAACTACAGGATCATTCTGATTCTGCTTCTGCTGCCACATTGCACACACATTTCTTGCCTTCGCCCACATCTTGGTTGTTTCCTCTGCGTGACAAAGTGCACGGCACAGAGCTTCTTGGGATGGGTGTGTTTTTGCATCACCTGCTTATTCTGCAACTGATATTGTGCGATCCCTGGAGTTTTGGAGGGCTGCTGTAATACTTACAGGTATATTTAAGCACTTTTTCATATTTTTTTCAGGTGGTTTTTGTTGTGTCGGTCTGTGCGTTCCCTTCTCTTTTTGTTGCTGTTTTGGGACGATTAGGACATTTTAAAACCAACTTTTTTGCTAAGTCAGGAGAGCTTCATATTTTTATTTAGGCTTGTTTTCTGCAGAGAGCAACGCGCGGTTGGCAGCAACAGCACCGAGTTTCTTTTCCACATGCCTCTGATCTGTCAGCACAACTGTTAAGAAGTGTTTGAGCAAGCGAGATTTCGCTGCTGAGTTCTTAAACTGCACTATTTTTATGCCATTAGGACAGAATACAGTGTAAACTCCGTGGTGTTTGAAAATCTGCAGTGGATGAAGCATGTGCTTTCCTGGGAGCAGAGTCAAGTGAAGAATTAGAAAAGTGTGTTATTTCTGTGGCTTAACCTGGGGTTCTCTTGCTATTCAGTTTTTGAAGTCATCGTTCAGGTGAGAGCATTTAATTGCAATGTATTATGGTTTGTGAGATGCTCAGGATATCTGACAACCAAGATAGTTCTACTTCTGTCTCTAATTGACGTTTCTGGATGGTCCCCTTTAGGTAGTTAGTGTGAAGCCATACCCAAGCGTGCAAAGTGGCTTTCAGTAGGCGTGTGTGCTGAAGAAGATAATTCTTACTGCTTTGCTAGGTCTGTGTTAATGATATGAATAAGTGAGGGTCTTATTTAATTTTGTATGATTAAGATTTCTGGTCAGGCTCAGCACTATGATTGATCGACTTCTTTTCCTCCTACAATGTGCTCAGCCTAGTCAAAATGTTATAACCAGCTTTAGTTTTCTCTGTTTCCTATGATTCTGAGTTAACCCTCTTTTCAGGAAATTAGTGGCTTCCTGTAGACTATTTGTAGCTGCTGCTGGCTGACAAGAGTGAGGTGATGTCTATGCAATGAAATATGATAAAGTGTTTGGGAGGATTAGCTTTTTCCTTTTCTAGGATTAGAATGATACAATCGAGCACGATAGCAGTTTGAGGCGGATGCCACGTGCAATTTCTGCTCTCAGTCGTGTTGCTGCGATGGGAACGTTTAGCTTTGGACAGCAAAGCTGCCTGTGACCAATGGAAGAGCGCAGCTCTCCGTACCCTCTGATCGACTTCCTTCTCATACTGTTGCTGCTTGCTTTTGGATTGTGAAGATGAGCCAAAACGAAGTGGTTTAGTTTTGTTGATTTATTGGCTTCTTTAATTAGTTTGGAGGTACTGGGGTGTTTTGTTGTTGTTGTTGTTGTTGTTTGCTTAGGAAAACAAAACCAAAATCTGAGAATCCTTATTTTAGGGAACTATCTGCAGAGCCAGAGAGACCATGGTACCGGTTCTCAGTCGTTGTAGAGACCCCTCCTGTGCCATTTCTCTCCCTGGGAGCTTGTGCTGAGGCTTCTCCTTTCTGCTCTGCGTTCAGCCACATGCTCTGGACAGGAAGCAGCAAAGGCTGAGTGTATCTCAGGGCGCTCGCATTTAATACATTTGCTTGTGCAAGAATAGGAGAGTTGGGATTAAGAGCGGATGGTAGTCTCATCTCGGAGGGAAACGGCTTGTTTTCACCGCTTTGTCTACGAGCAGAAGACTTCTAAGACCTTGGCAATGAAGCTTGACCTACTTGTAGCCGCTTGGACATCTGTACGAGGAGGTGAGGATAAAACAAAGCATTGTTAATAGAAGAAACATGACACACGAATAACGTGCATAGCTTGGCAGCATTTCAGAGGAAGTTTGAGTAGACGTGTCTTACTGGAGACACAAAAATCAGTGGGGGTGGCATTCCCTTAGTGGTCTGTCTGTCTGCCTTACTCTGCTGTGTCCTTTTCTTGCTCTTTGGAGGCATTGTTGAGGGGAAAATTTGCAGTAGTGGCACTCACATTTATCTTATTTACTGGTGTTCAAAGAATATCTGATGCTATTGTCTGTTCCTTCTTATGTGAAATCTAATCTCTGCTTCAATTAGCCTTGGTAATAAGGCTCCTGCTTGAGAAGTGAGTAGACAAATATTAGTGCATTACCACCAAGGTCTTTATCCTTCACTGAGATGCGGTGGTTGAGCTTGAATGTAGGTTATTTATGCGCAGAGAACAAACTTATCTGTGCTCCTGAAATGCCCCTATTGCAGAGCGAGCGCTCCTGCCCCCGAACAAAGCCAGATCCGGCTAGATGCCCACTTATAGCCCCTTCCCTATCACACGAGTAAACTATTTTTCCCACTTTTCCATGTGTACAATATTTCTGGTGCTGCCTACGGCATGCATGCAGAAAATGCATAAAGAATCCAGTGTTTGTGGGCAGCTCCACATCAGCCTGGGATTTCCAGCAACGCGTCTGAAATATGTGCAGCTCGTTCATTCGGCGCCTCCGCAGCCCAGCGACCTGGTGAGGAGGAGGATGGCGGGGGCCAGAGGCAGATTGTTGCCATTGCAAATAAAACCACTCGTCCATCCCGCAGCCCGCTCCTGAGCCCAGATATCCCAGAGGTCGAGCAGTGGAGCAGAGCAAGCGAGTTGAGCAGCACAGAGCCTCAAAGCTTCAGCCAGGTAGCACCAGAGTGCTGCCGGTTGTGATGTGGATTTTTTTGGCCTTTCTTTGGTAAGAGAAAGAGGGAGAGAAAATTGCTTCCCGAGAGGATCCTGCAGCTGATGGGGGAGAGATCTGCTGAGGTAGCACGTGGGTAGAAATGGCAGGCGTTGACAGATGAGGTTTCTTCTTGTTCTTATACAAAATTCTCGTACAAGCTTTATGGTACAGGGTAATCCTTTTCCGAATAACACCAGGACACCCTTTGGAAGGCTCCCGTTTGTTCTGTCTTGCAAAATGTAGTAACCCAACCCATGAAATGGTGGTGGGTTTTTTTGCTTTTTTATTTTTTTTCTTTTTACGCGTTCCTATGTAAAAAGTAGCTAACCTTTTCCATTTTATATTTCTCCTCATTCATACATAAATATTCTAGTGCCATCATTTGGTGCCTTTAACGTCTAACTTAATTGTTCTTTCTGTTGGCACATACTGGCATTTCGGTTTGCCCTGAATGTGGTGCAGCACGAAGGAACCTACGTAACCTCAGAGAGGTAAGGGAGTACTGGGAGTGTAGGGAAAGTGATGTAGCAGACCCTGTAGTTCAGCGAAATCAGTAACCGGATCAGCACGTCGGAGACAGCTGCGTGATATACAGACCGGCCGTCAACTTAGGTAGTTTGAGTGGAGGTACTTCAAAATTCATTTTGTGTGCATCAGAAATTCCATATATTAACTTTGAAAGCTTCTTTGTGTCAGGGTCTCTGCTTGGTTTTCCTCTCACTTGTGCTCCCGAGGATCTTTGCCTGCAGAACTGGTAGGAATGCAGCTGCCTAGCATCTTGTTGCTCTTGGTTGAGTTGTCTTCTGCCTTCTTCCACCTTAACATTAAACCGGTGACCACAGTCCCTGGACTCTGAATGAAGCAGGAGTTGGAAGCTGCTTTTGCCTACCTAGGTAGGGAGATGAAAGACAAACTGATGCGTGAGTTCCTTTGGAAATTTCCCTGAAACTATATATTGGTTGCTTGTAGGCACACTGAGAAGCCTCTCTCAAACTAACCGGGTTTCTGGTGGCGGGCGTGATGGGCCTCCACCTGATTCCTCCGTCTGCCCGATCCAGTGCCAGGGTACCTGTGTCCCACTGTGGACGTGTTCAGCCAGGCTTTCAGCCAGGTGTTTGCACTGTTAGCACACAAAATGATAATAAATAATAATAAAAAAACTTAGCATCTCTTTAAAGCTCGGGTTGGGAATCCCTAGGAACGTTCTCAGCCTCTTGGTCGCTAAGTGACTGGCTCCATGGTGAGCCCACCTAGAGCTTTGCTCTCCTCATTTCGGATCGTAGAAAGCAGCGGTCGGATGGTCCCGTGGAATGAGAGTAGCGGAGGATGTTACCTCCTCTGCAGGAACGCGCTGTCCCTGTGGATCTACTTGGCTTGTTCCAGTGCCTCTCGTCTACTTCGGTGAAAAAGCAGCTGGTCTGACTTCTAGTGAAGACTGACACACTCTCCCCCAAATCGCACTAAGAATCAAAACCTGGCAAACCGGTAAGGGTCAACCTGAAAGGAGATGTCATCCATTACACACTTGCATGGAGGGCTGCGGCTAGGATCTGCTGGGGTCCAGATTATTCAGCAGGACTTGAAAAAGAAATTAAAAGCATATTTTTCATGAGCGCTTGTCAAAGAAGCCTTTTTGATTTATGTTCCTGGATCTTTTACATGTATGCATCTGAGATGAAAACCAGCGTGGCTAAATGATGAGGCTCAGGCTGATATGAGCCAAACAGATGCACTTCAAAAAAATGAAACTTCAATCTTAAATTTACTTAGCTCATTTCCTAGTGTCATTACATTATCCTGATGATGAATGTTCTTCAGTTGTGTGATCCTACACTGAATATATTTTAAACATTTCTTCACACTTCCTTCTGTTGATCTCATCACGTAGCAAAGTTAATAGATTTAAGACAGTTTCATTTCCATACCATATGTTCTCTAAGACATTTTGGACGGATAATTATAACGCTTATATATATTTTATTTTACCACAGAACACCAGAATGTACTCTGTTTTTCAAGTAACAGAGGTAGGAGGTCTTCAGAGAAGCTCCGAGTGAGATGACTTGTTTTTTCCCTGAGAGGTGCCATCTCCTATTGTCTTTTAGAGGAGCCAGGAAGGATGACACTTTGGAAGTGAGGACTTCTTTAACCCCCTAGCCCACCAGTGTGACCTTTCCTTGGCGAACGGCTTCTAAACCTTGATTTCTGTAACGTTAATTATTGCAAAAGGAGGAGTTCATGCAGTAGCTGTAAGTATTGCAGCGAGTTTAAAGGTTCAGGGCCATAGCAAGGACTGGGAAAAGCAGAGTGTTCCCTGGTGCTGCTGAGGGGATTCGCTGCAGCAAGCCATCGGTGCCAGCTTTCCTGTGGCTCAGTCTGGAAAAGGGGCTTCGCTTCAGACCACTGGGGGAAAAGTGGTTGAGGCTGCACGCTGCAAGGTTTATAAAAGACTCCAGGAAAGACTTTTTAAAATTGCCATAGTTAACGGTAAATGCAAATTACAAAATTGAATTACATACTCAGAGAAAGCACAATCTCATTTGGGAAGGATATGATTTCTCCTATCAAAGAAATAGTGATCAGTGCCTGAAGAACAAGCTGAGCTGCAGTTACAAGCTGCAGCTGATGCTTCACTAATACACCAAATTTAGCTGAATCACTGGAGTGAGGTACTGAAGATGACAAATTTTACATCATCTGGATAGTACTAAATACTTTGTTTCTTTAAACAGATACAGTAGTTAAAGTGGTTTTGTGCTGGAGATGAACAAGTTGTCCTTAAACTAAAGAAGTGACTGAAGTTTATTTATAAATTTGATTATTTGGTAACTTAGGCTGGGAAACTTCTTCACGCACACTTCATTAGTTGTGTTTTTTTGTTTGTTTGTTTATTTTTTTGGTTGTTGTTGTTTTTAATTCAAATTTCATTTTATTATGATATATGGATCCAGATAGACTTCATACTGTCAGTACGGTTGTTCAGAGAAGTTGGTATTTGCTCAGTTAAATTTTGACTTGACAAAATAGTGCAGAGAGAACACTTGCTTTCCAATAGTGGACTCTTTCACTGCTTTTTGTAGAAATTAGTGTCCTTTAATATAAATTCTAAATGTCGTGGTCTTAGTAGAGGAGAAATCTTGAAACACTATGAAAATATGGTTGCTAATAATTGGCGTTAGAAAATAAATTTATTTTCTATGATTAAAGAGAGTAGTGTTCTATCATTGAGAGCAACTGTATTCTGTGAAATCCATTGCCATATTTTAGGCTATTGAAGCTGAAACCTCCAACCAGGAGATTTTAGGACTGTGGTTGGGATCTAAGTGCAGTTCCCTCCTTTTCTGGTTCTTAGAGGATTGCCAGATAGTCTTTTCAGGGTGAAAAGGATTTTGTGTAACCTTTTTGGCTGCAATTGATGAAATAACCATCATTGTGCAAGAGGTTGAGAGATATGACTGAGATTTTTGCTCTTTGCAGTGCTAGAGAAACTGTGAAATAGCGCGATACTGGGTGTTCTGTGGAACTGGTGGTTTTTTAAATGATAACCTTAAAATCAAGGTCTCATGGAAGACTGAAAAATCAATTTGCGGTGTTCTCTTGAAAACTCACTGCAGCTCTCTCCAGCATTAGCAGCGTGCCTGTCCTTTCATAAGAAATGCATGTAAAGTATCCGTCGCCTGTTTCTTTTGACCAAAAAACTCATTGCATTCTCTTTTTTAAAGGAGTTTTATCTTAGAGATCAGTGCAAAAAAGAAGATGGTTTGGCAGTGTGGAGCCTCCTCTTGCTCCTTTTGCAGGCAGAAGAGATGTCCCAGCCGTTCAGTTCTCAACAGAAATTGTGTTTGGTGTTACCAAGGGTGATGAGGGAGACTTTTGAGAAGGGACATGAAATGGGTGAGAATGGTAAGCTCAGGAAATTCCTTTAGTGGCGGTGGTTTGGAGGATGGAGGTGCGGGAGGTGCCTCCATGTCAAAAACTTGAGAGCTTGGGATGACTTTTTTGGCGGGGGAGGGGGGGGATTGCAAAACAGCAGGTTATGGAGTAGAAGGATGAATAAGCCAATAAAAGTCACAGTGATGTTACGTACCTGAAGGAGCAGTTGGCAAAGTAGTGGGAGAAATGGGCGAATGTGGCAGAAGCTGAAAGGAAAAGGCCAATTAAATGTCCCAAAGTCTGAGGTCTGGGGGTGTTGTCAGCATCATGCAGCTGACTAGTGTTTCGTCGGTGTCTAAGCCCTTTATATCCTCGTTTCTGGTCTCGCATTTCATTCCATAAAAGCAAAACAAAACAAAACAAAAACCACCTCTATTTCAGAGCAGCATGTTTAAAAATAGGCAACAAAAGAACCCCTTGCTTTCATTCTTTTAAAAACTTGTGGTCTGTCAAACCTGATTACCCTTTAAAAGTTAGGGTTACCAATGCTGGTTTTAATCAAACTGAAGATGAGTTTCACTGCAGGCTTGATTGGAAAGGATTAGGGGAAGTGGAAAATCGATGAGACTTGAGTCAGAGGCTGTTTCTACTGAAGTCAACTAGAATAACCAAGAATACAACACGTGGTTTTCCGTGCATGTGTCAGGTGCCAAATACTAACAGCTTAAAACACGATGCCCTTAAATGGGTGTGAAACTTCTGATATTGCTTTCTGCCTGCGACTGAGGTATAGATAACAATAATAAGGTGGTTAAAATGCATTTTCTGTAGAAAGTGAATTTTGGGCTGAGTCCGAGCATGGAAAACTCCATCAGTTTTGTTAGGGAAAATCGAGGCTGCATTGTCGTGCGTCAGAAATGCCTGCACTGTTGTCTGACCTCAGCCTCCAGCAGCTCCTGAGCCCTTCGAAACGGCAAGAGCAGTGCATATCGCTTTTCAGAAAAGTCAGCGAAATCTCGGATTTCCGATCTGAATCTTGGGCTGTGATTCCTGTGCATGCAGTAGAGGTGGAAGTGGTGTATCAGAGACAGCATTTTACGGAGCCGGGGGGGAAGCTCTTTAAAGCTTATTGCTTAGGAACAAATAGAAGAACTTTTCATATTGTCTGTCTTATCTTTCAAAAAATACAGCCAGGGTGTATACTGGTGATGGTGAAGAAATAACGAGATCTGCTTCAGTCCTCTGAACAACGCGAGTTAATTAGTGGCAACTTGGCTTTCACTCGTCACTTTTCTGCCAATGCATTTATGGCAACAGAAAATGGATGCCTCTCTTGTTACTCCTGTCACGTTTTTTGATGCAGTGAACTACGATGAGTCCTAAAAACCTTGCCGTGAAATCAGCCAGTACGTCTCCTAGTTTCCTCGCTGAGTGCGTTTTCTAAATTTGCAGGAGTAACAACACACCTGCGCTTTCTTCCAGCACACGTTTGGAGGGTCCGTGACGGCAGCTAGTCTTCGGAGCTTGTTGTGCACCTGATGAGCGCTGTGTCTCCGCGTGTCTGATTAGAGCTGAGAGGCAGCATCTGCTCCACGACCGACCTGTTACTGCCGTAGCGTGCAGAAAGCCTACAGGAGAGAGGACGGCTTGTTGTGTGCTATGGCCCCGGGCAGCTGCCTGTTGTGGCGAGTGCTGCTGTCCTAATGTTTCTAATTCTGCCAGTGAAATGGAGTGCAAGTAATTGGAAACAAAACAAAACAAAGAACCTGATAGGTTAAATCTTCTGATTTTTATTCTGTTTTATAGCTGGATCTCCCCTCCGTCCCCCCCCTTCCCCTTTCATAATGAACTCGCCTTGCCTCTGGCCAGAAAATCGAACTAATGTTGTTTACTTGTCTTTTTAAATACTTGTTATTGGATTTCGCCCGACCTCTTTCTCTGATGGAGAGTTCTGCTGGCTTCGTGCCAGCTGAATGCTTTGTCGTAATCTGGAAGCGTTTGGTTAAAATGGTTTACGTAAATTCTCAGACCCTCCTCACCTAACTTCTGCTTGCAATACACGAAGCTTTTAGGTAGTGCTGATTTAGTTGGGTGGATGAGTATTGTGAAATTAATCTTTTGAGGGTGAAGAATGTATACCACATGCGTGCGCAAAGCTGAAAATACCTCAGCTGAAAATTTTACACGTTGAATACAGATCTCAATTTTGATGACTCTAGCTGAGAACAGTAAATAGCCTCACTTTTTACGTAGGATCTTGTAAGGCGTTTTTGCGTTGAGCTCTGGTGACTCTGGGGAGAGATTTGTGATCTTGCACCGTATTGTGAAAGTGGCAAAAAGTATGGCTTCTTTTTCATGACCAATGTTTAGCTCTCATAAATCGGGTTCTAATATCAGGGAAAATGCCTTACAGTTTCCAGGTGAAGACGTGCTTGTGGAAAACCGTTTAGATATGGCTAACAGGATACTGCGGAGTGCCTGCAGTTCCCTTCTCAGTTGTCCTTCATGTAAATAAAAGGTAGAAATGAAGCCAGCTGTGTTATCCGAGCCTGCCCGCCGCTCAACTACCACCAGCATTGTGTTTCAGTTTCTTCAAGTAATGTACGGCTGACCTTGGCTGCATCCGGTCCCCTTTCAAGGGCAGGGGTGGCAGCTTGGCGTTGTGTTTTGGCTGGCGGTCTTAAATACATGTGCTGGTGTGTCCGCACCGGGGTGCGAGGTTCAGGAGAAGCTGCACAGCCGTCCTCGGCTGGTTTTGGGTGCTGGGTAGGTGGACGGTTGGCTTGCCACGTGCTCGTGTTTCTTCTGAATCGGCTTCAACCACGACGCGCTGACGTTCAGTATTCCTGATGTGGTAGCGAGAGTTGGGGCAGTGCTTTGAAAACTGTGGTCTGCTTGTGCAAATAATTGTTTGTAGGATATGGATCAAGTTAAAGTTCCCTTACAGAAACGTAGGTGGTCATTACAACGACCTTGCTTCTTCAAGAAGCCCTTCTCCTAGGAAATTCGGAGATAGAAAACAGGTTAGATAAATAATTTCAGACTTGCGGATGCTATCTGGTTGCTCTCTAATTTAGAAGTCCTAATAATCAGAAAAATAAGCTTCAAGAAACTTAAAGGAATGTGTTTATAATCAGTTGTTAATTCTGCATCTAGCAAACCTGCAGCAGTCTTTTACTTACTGATGATATCTTTATACTAGCAAAGAAAGCGTCTCGAAGGTACTGCTAATGTTCTTTACAAAGAAAGATTTAAGACCCCCGTGTCCTGCAGCTCTTTGAGGGATGTCTGTATCTCATCTTCTGTGTCCAGCGGCATTGACAGTTTTCAGTGCTGATGGAGAGAGGAGGCCGAGATAGCTGCAGGCTTTGTGGCGAAGGGGGCCTCTGCGTCCCAGTGAATGGGGAGAAGAGAAACTGGGAGAGACAGATTGCACGTGAGGGAAAGCAGAAGGTGAAGGGAGAGGGAATGGCGTGGGGCAGCTGAAGGAGCCAGCATTAAGGTGAAAACCAGAGAAATGCAGGAAACCTCCGCGAGGTGCAGCAGAAGTCTGCTTGTTCCTAGCAGGCCCCTAACCCCTCGGTGGAGATGGACGGTGAGGCTTTCTTAGCTGCTGGCCCGTGGTGGCTTCTCCGAAACATTCAGACTGACTCGCTGGGAATAACCCTGTAACAACAGCTGAAGGCAACAGTCATCGAATAATTAGAAGAGTCACCTTTGGAACGTTCAAAACCAAAATATCCTCGGGGAGGCGTTAGATTTATAGCGGGTGTCAAAGATAATGAATATGCGAGGTGGAAGAGAGTTTTTTCTCATATTGCATTTGGCACCCCTCAAAGCAGCTAACAATTTCGGGCTAACTGCGATTATCCACCGACTGCAATTAGGGCAAATGCCGTCGCCCAAGCAGCTTTGTGAGCTGCTGGGTGATAAAGGCACAACCAGATGTCGACGAAGCACTTCTGCAGACCTCGCTTAAAACAGCTTCTCTTTCTCCCCATGATATTTCTGCTCAGGGTGTGGAATTATCTTGGAGATTCGCAGACTCTCCTGTTGCAATCTCATCTAATTTCTTAAGTCACTGGAGGATACTTGACCTCTAATGGTGCAGGCTGCCCGAGCTGTGTGCTCTATGTCCGTTTGTTTTCCATTTGTTTTAATGCTCCCTTTTTGAGGATGGACCGGGTCAGAATTTCGTGTTTCTGGCAGGATGAATCTGTTATTTGAGGGGGTGGTGGGGTGGAAAGGCCTGTCTTCCGCTATGGCTTTTAGTGTTGCTCTATTCTAATGAAAAATTATGCCTGCTAATAGAAAAAAGTGGGATGCTTACCTCCCATCTCCCCTGTGCCCTCTTATTCTGGATGAAAAATAGCCTTTCTGGAGACAGGGAGACTTGTGGAAGTTTCAGACAGTCCGACTGGGAGAGAAAAAGCAAATAGTTTGTGCTGGTTTCAATTGAATATGCTCTGTTCAATTTGTGCCTGCTGAAGCATGGAAATCATTCTGCTGCCGATCTTGTGAACATTTCTATTTTTTGTTGCTTGATCTCCAAAGAAACCAGATCTCCAGCCTCCAGATGAGACAGGTTTTTTTCCAGAGAACACAGTGAGGCTCAGGCCGTTACCTCAGTCAGCTTTATTCTTATGTTATTGGACTAATTTTGTGATTTTTTTTTTTTTTCCCAGAACCAAGGAAGAGCTTTTTGAATTTTATTTATTCAACAGTTGCATTCCTCTGCTAGTCTCATTTGTGCTGAACTCCAGCTTGCCCAGTTAAGGTGGAAGCTGTTAGTCAAGTGTAGTGATGAAATTGTGACCTGAGCCACGGTGCTGTTTCTAGCTTTTGCCCAGAGCTCTTCTGCTGGAAAAATTTGAACAACGTGCCAAGCCGATGTGCCTTTGTGTCCCAGTGTCACCTTAATCCTTGTCCGTAGGTGCTGCTTGGTGCTGGGTGACCGTATGGAGTCATCTGCCTGATGGGGCTGGAGATGGGGATGCGTTCTTCCTCATCTTTCTCTGTAAGGTACCATTCGCAAAAGGTGTATGAACACCAATAAACCTCCCGGTTTGGAATAATCCGGCAGGCTTGTATCCTAAAATACGCGTTTGTGATGGCTGCATGCTGCGTCACAGCCGCTGCTGTAGGTACTTGATCGTTGTTCACTGTAACAAGCAGTAAAGGTGACTTGTGGCCCGTTGCTTCCCTAACGGATGCATCAGTTCCCTAGTACCAGTCCTGCTGAATTTCTGCAGCCTTTGCTCAGTGTGTCTTTTCCATCACAAAAAGCAGTAACTTGATAACCTTGAGGAGAGGCTGAGCTGTGGTTCGACCACGGCCTGGAGTTCCCATAGACCCATTGGAAGTTCCAGCCGTCACTTCGTCGAGGGTTTGGTTTGTAAAGCTGGAGATGTTTTGTGTGGATGGTATCACTGGTGCCTGACAGGCCACCCATAGCGCTCTGCCCGTCAAAACACCATGCGCGTGTAGGAGTCTTTCCTTTTCCCGTTTGGTTTGTTTTTGTTTGCTTGTTTTTTGGTTTAATAAAACGTTTTTCTAGGATGTTCTGATGCTTCGGTTTTAACCGAGCAGATAAAAAGTGGGTCTCAGTACTTCCCATCTTGCCAAGGGTAATGACCTAGTTAATTAAAACTCAATTATGAGAGCCTTTTCTGTGGGCTTGGGGGTGGTTGAGTTCATAAGGATGCTGCTGTCTGTTAAGAATTTGCCAAATGTGGAAGAGCTTTGACTTCTTTTTTTTTTTTTTTGAGATCAGAAGTGTGTGATAGGTGTTTGTTTCTGTCGGCTGTCTCCTCCAGCACCAGATGTTGTATACAGGTTGACATTTCTAGATGCGGTTGGGATGGCTTTTGATCATGAGGCTGATTTCTGTTGTCTTGTTCCCAAACAGCTCTCACTGTCTCTCGTGCGCTTAGATTGCTGCGCCGCAATCCGAGTGAGTTAATCTGCTGTCTGCGGCATTACCCAGAACATACGTGCTTGGAGTAATGCGGCTTTCTCCTGCATTAACGTGTCAGATCCATTTCTCAAAACGCAGCTTGACTTCCCTGTGTGTTTTTGCTCTGTGTGCGTCTACATAGACAAGAAGCAGCAGAGGTGGAAACTTTCTCAGCGCTACCGTCGCCGGCGTGCCTCATTTATTAAAAGGATCGCTAATTCCCCCAAATAGCTCCGTCTTATAGTCTGTCCAGTTGTTGCCTTCTCTGTTAAAAATATTGGCAGTGCTGCTGGGTTAGTGTCTAATTTTCTTAGTCCTTCCTAAGAAATGCACAGCTCACTTCACATACGCCATGAAAAATTAAAAAAAATAGCCGTTCATTGCAGTTCTGTGTCCTCTCATGAGAGCTGCCCGCTCACTCCTGCAGCTGCAGAATCCAGTAGCAAGTGGGAAATTTAGGAAATATAAAACTTGCGTAGGAAACTTTGCCCCTGTTGGGGCTACGCGGACAAAAAGACTTGCTGCCACGCAGAGGTTCGTGCGTAAAGGGATAAGGGATAATTCAGGTAACCTGGATGACAGCAAATACCGAGTGGTATTTTGAACAAGCTATCCCTTCAGTTTTAAAATATTAATTATTGAAATGCTAGGCTTGAAATATTCTTGCAAAGGGCAGGTGGTACTCATTATTAAATACTTGGATGTCTCCCCTTTTTTTTTTTTTTGCTTCTCCTTTAGATATGAATGTTTTCAAAGAACTACAAAGCTTGTGTTGTCAGGTATCTGACAATAACTATTTTTAGTGAAACTGTCATCTATAATTCAAGGTATTTTCAGTACTTCTTGGATTGCAAGAAGGCTTTGTTTTAGTTTCATGTCCCGCTGCATTCAGAGTACTCATCTTCGCATTTAAAAGCCACTCTCGTGTTGTGGCACTTAGCTGACAGCTTAATTTTGAGATCGAATATGTTGTTTTGTGGTTAGTTTAAATGCAGCAACCTATTTGAGCCCTTGCTTGTAAATTATCATAATCTGTGGGATGAATATTTTTTTCGAACTATGGCCTTTAGAGGAAAAAGACTTTTTATTTTTTTTCATAAACTAGTTGCTGGAAGTCTTGTTTAAAATATGATTCACCCTACTTGCTTGTTTTTAAGGCAACTGAGCAGATCTGACAGTACAGTTTTAATATTCCTTTTCCTTTCACGTCCGATGGCACGTTTCTGAACGCGTGATGATATATCCCTTGCTGTTCTGGAGAGCACGTAGGCTGAACTTGCTCCAAACTGTTCATGGGCTCACAGCGCGCAGATGACGGGGTGCGGTACCTGGCGCTTACGTGGACCGGGAGGCGTGGGGATGGGTCTGGGTCAGTGTTAGGAGCTTTTGCAAAGTTCTGCTCCGAAAAGAGGCTCTGCGCTAGTTTTGTAGGGTGTCGTTGGAGTGTGCTCTGTTTAACGGAGTGGAAGCTAGCTCTACACATCAGGTTTCTGGAAGAGGCAGTACTTGTGAAACTTCCACGTTTCAGTGACGGTGGGAAAGGGGGACGACTGTCTGAGGACCAGCCCCTGCCTCGCTGTGCCACGTCTGATGTCCCTCTGTTTAAAGCGTGCTCCTCTTGGCCAAGCTGTTTATAAGAAGCAACTTTCTGGTGAACTTGTAGAAGAGGAAAACAATCTGTGGCTTCTAATTTACTATGTATTTTTTGTTGTTTTTTCCATATAAATTAATTTTTAAGTAACTGTGAAGCTTACCGTGTTGGAAGAAACCCTACTGACGCTCTGAAAGCAGTTCTTTGGAGGCCGGTTGATGCACATCTCTGCTAGCATCCAAACGGACGAGTGAAATGGGCAAAGCAGTTGAACTAACAGGTGCTGCCTTGTACTGAAAGGAGCGATGAAACAAGCGTTTCTCTTGTCCCTGCGGGGAGACGTGCAAAAGTTAAGGCTGGGGCTCTGAAAGTGGAAGGTAAGAGTAGGATTCACGATAGTATGGGAACTTCAGGAATGGCTTCTCTGACGTTTTAGTTGCCTTCCCAAAGGAAATGAGGCATATGCAGTCACTGTGCGCGTGTGCTTCTGTCCGTAGAGTTTTGATTGATTGCTAAACTCTTGGTTAAGACTGGTCTCGGTAATGTTAAGAAACAGCAAATTTCAGGAGGAACTTGAGGGAGGAGAAACCCTGTGATGAGAGAAGGCCACGTGATGAGTTAGCTCCTCTGTAGGCAGCGGGGAGCGTGTCCGGAGGGATGCTGTGAAATCCCCACCTCGAGAAGCCGCTTTGGTAGGAACTTTCCTGCGGTTGGACACCACAAAATCCTGCCACAGAAAGGGAAACCTCACCTCACAAGTCCCTTCGCTCGCAGCACTGCATATTTTGCACACGATCATTCCGGATTACTACTTGCATGGATTCCCAAAATACTTCTGCATCTGCTTAGTGCTGAAGAAGTCTGTGGTGCTATGACATTTAGAGGACCGGTGCTCTCACATACATTATTTTCCTCTTAGCTGATGATGCTGTAGCTGCTGGCTAGGGATGCACGAGGCTTCTTGGGCTGCTGAACGCTGAGATGGGGCGGACGTGTTAGGATAGTGCGTGGTGTCAGCTCTCACTTAATATGAACCTTAACTCCAGCCAGGAGCAGCTGCTTTTCTTTTTTTTTTTTTCTGGTGAGGCTGCAGTTATTGCTGCTGAGGGCTGGCTTTCATTTACTGCAGAAGAAATTATTCTCTTTTGGGAAATGATTTCATCGTCGGATTGAAAACGGGAAGGTGAAGCAAGCAGAAGTGGCAAACAGGAAGGCGAAACCCATGCGCGCCTTGCAGCGAGCCGAGGGTTGCCTTCATTCATAACATTATGAAAACGACATTTGAGGATTCGGAGGATTTTGAAAGAACCTGGGTGGATGGTGTCCAAGCCTTGTTGATTCGTATTTCAAAAGCGGGAGTTACAGCAGAAGAAACCGCTGCTTGGAAAGGACATTTGCAAGAGTTCAAGTAGGAGGCAACATAAAGGCAGCGGTGGCTGGGGCTTGCTGGAGGTGCCCGGGAGCGCCGCGGCGGGGGCCGGTGCACAAGCGGTGTTACACCGTGCGGAAGGGGAGGGAGCAGGCGAGGCAGAAGACGAGCACGGCACTCTAAGAACGTGGGTTTTCTAAAACAACCCGGTGCCTCTTCGGGTGTTTCAGCTGAATCGTAGCGTCGCTTAAGGAGTAAGAGACCAATGGAACAGAAAAGGGTGTTTTTTGGAGAACTAGCTATTTAGCCTGCAGTTTTTTAAAAGGTTTATTTTACCTAAAATGTTTTTCCAAAGAAATGTATTTGGCTTAAGACCAACGGGAGTTGCCTTTTATCGTTCGTTTTAATCTCGGCGTATGTATTTTCAGGATGTATCCTATCAGTAGGAGAGTTGGAAATGTCTTTTTGGCGGAAGAGAAAGCTCAGGTTTTTCTGTATTGATAGGTCTCTGGGAGCAGATGGGTAATGATTTTTGTGCAGTGTAATAAAATTGAGTTGGGAACACTGGAATACTGTATTTGAACATGACCGATAGCCCAAATAGCCCAAAAGAGTTTTCTGTGAGAAGGCTTTAAAACCATTCCTTTGTCACTGTTGGTTGCAGTCCATAATCCTCTGTAACGTGAGGAAAGAGAGGCCATCAGTCATGAAGTTACAGCTTCTCCCAGCACTACTGCACGTAAACTTGACTTTGCAGCCAGGTTGTATTAACTTCTGCCAGAAAACATCGATGCTCTTGAGGTCTTTGGCAGGGGCGGGAGGGAACCACCCTGAAATTATCATGAGATTGTTTGACCCACTATTCAAAAATGGTGTGGTGACATCGAGTTATGTAAATTGCCACTTTCTTTTCCCCTCCATAAGCTGCCATTTATTTCACTTATCTTCTGAAATTTTCTAATGCGGTGATACGTGACATTGAGGTACTAGCGTAACGTGTTTGTATGAGATTTATTGCTTCTCCGTAGGCATGTATCATCTTTGCCCAACTATTATTTCAGGCGTGTTTGTTCTGGACGAAGTGTGATGCCTCCCCTGCTGAAGCTGTAGTTGCATCCTTCAGCATACTTTCCAGCACGGCTGTAGCCAGGTTTCTCCAAACACCGGTGCCTGCAGGGCTGGATTAGAAGGTGCAGGATGCCTTCATTTCCCTGGGTTTTGTTCCCTGAAGCTCTTGAGCTCCCCAGGATAGAAGCAGCTTCTCCTTAACGCCTGTGTAATCCCTAAGCGCTGAAAAAGGTATTCTCTGTCTGTCTGAGGCTGGTGAGGTGTCCTCAGTGTGGACTCCTGTGACACTCGGCAGTATCTCTCTGCTCTAACACTTTATATCCTTCAGTTTTAGCTGGTTCTGTAAGATTTTCATTGTAAACACTGTTTTTTTTTCAGGCTTGATACATGAAATTTTGGCTGCAAGCAAAAATATAAGTAGCTCCAGACGTATGCTTCGTGAGGTGATAGGAAGATGCTATGTCCACTCATAGCTTTTCAGCAAATGTTTTTGGGATCTGTGATGGCTGCGTGAAAGGTGCAGCATTGGCATGCCTCCTTAGATTTTATTCCTTGTTTTTTCTTGCCTGCACTTCTTTCTGGCGCCTGTGGTCCTTGATGATCACCCATCACAGGTTGGGTTTTCTGGTTCTGAAGACCAGACTCACTCTGTTTGCTTGTTTGTGACCGCAGTCTAATTTATATTTAGAATATTAACCGTAGTATTAGGTAGGTAACATTATATTTGTAAGATCCAGCTTTCAGAAGCTGGGAAACACTGAAGGAAAAGGGGCTTCTGCAGAAATGCAGGTGGATGCTGGATGATGACCCTGCCTCCAGCTGCTTTTATTAGGGTTTTCCCCGTAGCAGAGGCACAAAAAGAAAAAAGGAAAAGAAAAAAAAAAAAAAGCAACATATGCATCTGCTTCAGCTGCCACGGTTCAGTCCGGCACATGGGCGCAAGCCTCGGTGGTTTTGGACGCTGGCCGGTGAGATGGGACAGCTGGGGCACGGACGGACACATGTCATATCCTGCTGTCGCGCGTGGCTTCTGGCACACGAGCAAAGGGAGCAGCTGGAGGGCATGGTGCCTGATGTGGGCTTAATTACCAGGCATCGGTTTTCAGAAAGAAGTTTTTAATGATGATGCGTGTGTGCTGAATACCCGGCATTTCTTGCATCCTTACTTACTCTGATGTCATTTCACAGATGAAGCGCTGGGGCGCAGAGAGGATTAGCCTCAAAGTGCCAACTGCTGAGTGAGTGCCACAAAAAAAGCTGATTTTTTAATACTTTAGCACCATCGCCGCTTTTTCTGTGCGTAAGGCATAGCGGGGACATTTCAGGAGAACTGTAGCGCTTCCAGAAACCAAGCTGCAGTGACTCAAGTTGGGAGCTCAAGAAAGAGGAACAGCTGGGGCCGTCTGCGACAGATTTTGTTAGCACCGCTCTTTTTGCCTCCCAGCATCATGCAGAAAGTCTGTGACGGAAGTAGGGATGGAAATCACTTCTCCCATTCAGTTGCCTCAATCACAAGACCACAGTATGCCTTCCTGTAGTCTCTTTTTTTTTCCCGTTTTACAGTGTGCCTTCATCTGTGCCTACTGTAGCTTCTCCAGCGAGCGAGGCAGGAACCCTGCAGACAAGAGCTTCATTCACGGTGTGGCCGTGATTAATTCCTTGAACACTGATTCATTCTCTGCACAGAAGGTGCTTTGACCTTAAGGGGAAGAGTAAGTGATTGTGATATTATTCATGCCTTAATTCAGTTCCTCGTTTGCAACGGTCTCTAGGAGTGATTCGTTTTGCAACAGTTTTTCCTGTGTTTTTTTTAGGTGTGTATGTACATATTTTTCCTTTTCATTTTGCCTTCGATAAAAGGTCTGCTACAATCGGACAGATTTCCACACGAGACATCAGCAAGAGGATGATTAATGGGTAGCAGTGTCCTAGCCCTACTTTGAGCTGCTGGGAGAGGAACTGCTGAGCGGTATTCATAGCTCTTGGAACCCAGGGGAATAGCAAAACCTCAAAATGTTGGGTAATTCCAGGTTCTGGAAGGGGAAATCATGTGCTGAGGTATTCTGTGTATCCACGGGTCTCTTAAATAGGAAGAAATGTAAGATTGAAGAGTGGTAAACAGAGTGCATCTCAGAAGAAAAGAGACCTGCAGTGCACAGCAGTGCATGTGCTGCAGTCATGGAAAAGCATCCGTGGGACAAGCTGAAGTGCAAGCCTCGTTGTTTAGGATAGAGGTGAATAGACAAGATGCTGAAGGTTGCTGAAAGTGATGAATTAAAATTTAAAAATACAGGAAAAATAAGCTTGAGATGACTTTTCTCAATTTTTAAGTCAACGGAAAAGCTTAGGAACAGTTTACAAAGCGTTCGCAACCTATTTTAGATTATACTTAGCAGGGGCAACTGTAAATCTTTGGGAACCATTTGCGTAGTTTTAGCTGTGTGCTCACAGCTTCTTATTTCATATTCTGGGAATCTTCCTTGGGGGCAGAGCGTACATCTCTGACCCCAAAGGCATGGCAGTGGGGGATGACCCCTGCTTGCAGAAATACTTCCACCGTCTTACCCCTATCAGAGGGATGGTGGTTAGCACCTCCCAAACGCAGTTTCTCTTTCTATTATCACAATAACAGCCAAAATAACAACTTCGGAGGTTTATGAGCCTACCTTGGATTGCAGGCATTGAGAAAGTTTATTTACAGGATCATTTGGGTTTGCTACGACGCAGGAAGTGAGGGGACACGAGATTTGTTAGGTGTCCCTGGCGGTCGTGTATCGGTTCTTGCTTGACATCTGACGTTCCAAATAAGCTACTCCGAAACCTACCTGAAAGTGCTTTTCTCTGTGTACAGAGAATCTTGGAGTGGTGATTTCTTGGCTATCCAAGTTTATCGTTCCTTTTGAAGAACTCAGTTTGAACTGCGATTACAAACTGGCACCGTAACACTTAGAAATCTCACTTTTCCTGCATTAATTTTAATTCCTTCGGTGGTTGTAATCGTTTTGGATGAAACTCTTTTTACGGAGATCTCGCAGACAGTTTTACTGCGAGGCATTCCTCTTCGCGCCTCCTGTTGTCCCCGCACCAACACCCGGGCACAGAAATGCTAGTTTTAGGGAGCACTGCCTCACACACTTGCACCACGAAGTTTTCAGAGTTATACTGAAGTAGGTGATTAAGCTACAATATGAGGTTTCTTTTCCATCGTGAAAAGAGGAAAACCAGGGTAAGCAGAGAAGAGAGAGACCATGAAAAAGGAGAGGATGAGCTCTGCAAAGATTACCACATGAACGGGTTTGTGAAACTGCGTGCAGTAACTGTGAAGAGAAATTCAGAGAGCTCTTAACACCGGTATGTGCAGGTTAGACGGTGAAGTATGTTTAAATTGGCAGTTTCAGATTTTTAACTTATCTCTTTCAGGAATTTCTGCCACACGCGGTATGCATTTTGACGTACCAGTGGAGGGATGAATCCAGCCTGTTCTGAGCAGCCCAGGCTGTTACAGCTGTCTGAGGATTAGGAAGAGGGAGAAAGTTTCACTGTTTTTGTAGTTACTCATCTGGGTTACGTGATGTTACAATAAAGCACAGTGAACTTTGCTTCCAGAATTGCCCCTCTAGCAGCCTCAGCACTGACACTGCTCTCTCTTTTTTCGGTCATTCAGTGTTTGGCAAACCCTGGCTGTGACTTCAAGCTTTAGCTGTCTCAAATTATTCATAGCGGGTACTGATGCTTCCACTGGACAGTTTATTTTGGCTTTTTGCCGCGTGTTTCTTACATTGTCCCTGAAGAGGAAAATACTGAGATTTGTCTTTCTGAGCAGAAAAGCAGGAAACAGCACGACCGAAAGCTTCCATTCGTGCACTTTGTGGTAAATACGTAACCACAGAGGCCCCAGACTCCTTGTCTCCCCACTTTTTACCTTTCTGGCCCCGTAAAATTTGCAGCGCTTCCTGGTACCGGCTCGTAGACTGCGAGCGGCGTGCTCTGGAGCATCCTGCTACCAGCGTATTCGCCTGGCTTGGCTTGCTGCAGTGGGTTTGCCCCTGTCATTTGAAACACCGGTCCTTTCCGAAGGTAAATGAACCATGTTCGTTTGTTTGATATCACTCACGTTTTCAAGCAAGCGTTATTCTGTAGCCCCCGGCACAAAAGCACTCTGTGTATACAGTCGTATATATGTTTCCTTTAAGAAAGCGCATTTACTACCGGCTTTTTAGTACCTTAAGCTATGGTCAGCTAATGAAAGATTGCCTATAGCGTGGATGTAAAATGTACACACTACGTACAACTAGTTTATGCACAAAGCCTAGCTGACCACCGTAATTTTAGTATACTTTTTCTGTCAAGCTACTAGTCATCAAATTATTGTTGTGATTTTTATACGGGGTTCTGTGTTCCTCTTAAATACGAATCTACTTTGTTATGTAGGAGGGCACAAGGCTTAGTTTGCCCAGAGTCTTCGTTCAAATACAGAAAATACAAAAGAATATAGGAAGTTTTAGGATGAAAGCATATCAGTTAAAAAGTCATAAATTTTCAAACCCTTCCTCTCACAGGAATGCGTAATCCGAACGTTTTGGCCAAAGCGTTCATGGGACTTTTGCAATTATTTCTAATGCATCCTCCAGGTTTCGGTCTCCCGTGGGATCAGCATCCTGTTACTGCATCCTTCATCCTTCCCAAAGCCAGCGCGTTAGTGAAACAGTTGAGAGAGAGCTTGACAGTGAGGTTGGGTAGTCTTAGTCTACCACTTATTGGGTCCAGAGGCAGGTGTCCTGTTTCAGTAAGACTTTAGCTTTTCTTTTCCTGAAGCATATATAAATGACCTGCCTACTTAATGTGTCGTCATTTTCGATACGCTCTCATTTAAATGCAAACCCGCAGTGACGCTAAATGTCTGTAATTAAAATAGTGCGTAGGGCAGATATTCCCAGGTTGCAGAGCACCTCTTCTTGTTTTGTTCTTTTCGTGACCGTACTTAAAGTATTTGCATCCGAACGCAAAAATATTGTTAATTTGGAAAGTCGTATAAAAGCTAACATGACAGCCTGCTTGGGCAGCTTTCATGAAGAGAACCCCTCTCCTGACACGTGCTAATTACCCATTTACTCATGTTTCATTGCAATATTTTCTCCAACGTGCTTTTAAAACTCACTGTCCGCCCGAGGTGCGTATGATGTTGAGCAGAGCCAGGCTCTTGCGCCTCAGCGGCTGCGAGACCACAAGCAATTATCTTCATTAACGTTTCTTTGACCTAACATAATACTCCAAGACACGTTTAACGTCATTAAAAGTAAATCATGTAGCGCGCCTCCTGTGATTTATAAGGCTCAAATTAACACCTCCTCGCTTTCTCACCTCGCCAAATTTCTGCGCGGTTGGTGGAAGCGTTCGAGCAGCTCAGGGGGGCTTGGCCCTCCTGCGTTACGCGCCCCCAGCCGCTGGGCTTTCCGCCCTGCGGCAGGCTTGCGCTTGGCGCTCCGTTCCGGCAGGCGTGGAGCTGCTTGGGTGCGGGTGACGTCTGTTGTGCATCTATAGGGAAGAAAGTTTTTGGGGAGGTGGTGGAGAGCGGCAGGCTGCTGATGCTGCTTGACAGAGAATTTATTGGGCTTGTAGGTACGTGGGGGAGGGAGGAGGCGGCGGGGTGGTTGACTTACAGTACTGTTTGCAGCCCTCATGTGAGTCAGCACTCTTCCATGGGCTTGGATAACTTGAATAAAAATAGCCAACCATCTTGTGGTAAGCTTTGAAGTAAAACCTCGGTGAGGAATTGAGCTTAAGTGTTTTTTTTTTCTTCCTTAAAGAAAGGCTGATACTGGAGTCGCGGAGCTAGACAAAGAAAGCCCAACCCAGCACTTAACTGACACCCTCCCTGCTGCATCTGTGCGTATCCTAAACCTATAGGAAAGCAGCTGGAGCGTTTCCCAGTATATAATGTATGTCCTGCTACGAAGCAATGCGCCGCGAAGCCATGCCAGATGTATTTCACTGTGACATGTTAATTTCTTTGCTTCAAATAGCGTGTGGCTAGGGATAATATACTTCATGAAATATTGGAGCGAGAAACAATACAACATAAAATAACGCTTTTCATTTGAGGATCTCGGAAATGTGTGTAATAAATTAAACAAATAACCGAATCTCCGCCTCGCGTCGCTGCAGAACATGAGGGTGGCGGTGCTCAGACCGGGGGCCTCGGCTCCGGGTGCCGACGGTGGCTTTGCGAAGAGCACAAGGACAGGGTGAGCACTTGAAACACTTCCCCTGAATGTTTCCCAGCACCAAATACCTGAAGCTCAGGTGAGCCCCAAACCCAGTGTGAGTTTTGACCTCGTTTTTAACCATTGTTGAGCATCTTGTTGGTGCTGTCGGGGAGCCATCGTAGATGCAGGACCCCAGTCCTGTGGGGCAGAGCTCAATGGAAAGCTCAACGTGATATGTAACGTGAGGTTGTACGTCGCACCAACTTTTATCTGTGTTAAATTTCACCTGCCACTGTCCTCTTTGTCTTTATGCTGGAATAACTTGAAGCTCTTCAAGGGGAGTTTTGCGTTTGTTACAGCGTACCGTCGCTGGAGAACTGAGGAGCACTAACTCTGGAATTGCTTTTATTTGGGGCCGGTGGTGGGATGCCTTGTTCTCGTAGTGATTAAGTTTGAGAAGTTATCTGCATTCAACACCGGAGGTTTGAGTTTTGTGGGTTTTAAGCAGTATGAGAGAAATAAGAGATTGTATGAGTGAGTTGGCTGTAATATGTCATGTCTGATATTCGATGTGGACGCCTTGGAAGAAGGTGGACTTGATGGGTGGAAAAGTGCCACTGGTGGCTTGAGAATCTCCTGGAGAGGAAGAGAAAGGAGTAAGAGAAAGCGAGTTCACCACTCGCTGGCACAGGCTGTGGGATGATGGATCTAGGGCAAGGACCAGGTCCGCAGGGGAGAGCGACGGTCGTTTTATCTTCATGTGAAGCGGCTAAAATTTGAGGGTATTGTGTACCATAAATACATGCTAAGTGGGTGATTCTTATTGCAGTCTGGATTTCAGAGCAGCGGTAGGAGCAGGTAAATTAAATCGATACAGGTTCCTCATCCCATTAGTGCAGCAAAGCGTCAGGTGTATCAGCAGTTTGTGTTCTCGGAGCAGCGCAGGAATTGTCTTTTTTTTTTTTTTTTAGACAATTTGAGGCAACTTGAGGCTTGTGACAGCTGAGTAATTGCATTTTTGTTTAAACTTGTGACTAGGCAAATCATTGTTTCAAGAGTCATTTTAAATGCTGTTCAGGAAGGCCTTTGAATTGACAAAGAAGGCATTTTCCTTTCGGTTGGAACATGCCTTTAAGGTGACATATTAAAGCTTTTTAAGTTAGCATTTTAAGCAACTGTTCAAAATCTCAAGAGGTTGACTTCTCTTAGAGCGTCTAGGAAATACGTAGTTTGTGTGCATGGAGAAGTCAGTGTTGGGAAAATCACGGAGTGCTTTCCAAAACCGTGGGTAGCTGAGTGATACTTTCCCTGGGTTTTCATGAAATGTCTAAACATGGAAGTAGAGGCACTAATTCTCAAAGAGGTCATTTGGTGATGCCGATTGATAAAACTGAAGCGACTTTTGACGTGAGCAGAATGCCACTGTTCATTCAGTGTGCTCTCTGGTATGTTGTTCACAAAATACCACTTGTCCCAGTTGATTTTAATCTCAGTAAGATACATTGATGGAAAACCAGAGGGACTGCTTGCATCTTTGATGCCTCAGGGTCGGGGGGGGGAAAAAAATGACAAAAGGTTGAGGTGATGTGGGTGGCTATGTCCGAGTAGAACTAAGCCTGAAGTGGCTAGTGTTTGGGTGTCAGATGCTTGCTGGCTGGGTGGGTTTCTCTTATTCGTTACAGCTTTGGTATATTAAAACCCCGCTCTCTTTTCAGGTGTCAGTTGGGAACGGTCAGTTACTTTAAGGCAGTTGGTTTGGTTACTTCAGCTGCTCCATTGCATTGCATCTCGCAGATAGATATAAAATGCCTAACCTGTTCGTTTATTTTTCTTTTTCGTTTCCAGTGTTGCTAACATGATGACCTGACAACATACAGGACGGTCCTAACTATGCAGTGCAGGTACTGATGGGAAAGGATCCAATATGAGTGTAAATGATGTTGGAGGCAGACGACGCTTTGAGGATAGCGAGTACACGTTACACATATACCCCGGGAGCATCGCAGAAGGGACGATCTATTGCCCCATCACCGCCAGGAAAACTTCCACGGCTGCCGAGGTGATCGATTCGCTCATTAACAAACTCCAGCTCGAGAAAACAAAATGTTACGTCCTTGCAGAAGTAAAAGAGTTCGGTGGGGAGGAATGGATCCTCAACCCTACGGACTGCCCGGTCCAGCGCATGATGCTGTGGCCTCGCATGGCCCTCGAGAACCGGATAAGCGGCGAGGATTACCGCTTCCTTCTGCGGGAGAAGAACCTCGACGGGTCTATCCACTACGGGAGCCTCCAGTCCTGGCTGCGGGTGACGGAGGAGCGTCGCAGGATGGTGGAACGTGGCTTCCTGCCCCAGCCGCAGCAGAAGGACTATGACGACTTGTGCAGCCTGCCGGACTTAAACGAGAAAACGCTCTTGGAAAATCTCAGAAACCGCTTTAAGCAAGAAAAAATCTACACCTACGTAGGCAGCATCCTAATAGTTATTAATCCGTTCAAGTTTCTACCTATTTATAATCCTAAGTATGTCAAAATGTATGATAACCATCAGCTGGGAAAGCTGGAGCCCCATATTTATGCTGTGGCAGACGTGGCCTACCATGCCATGCTTCAGCGGAGGAAGAACCAGTGCATCGTGATTTCGGGAGAAAGTGGGTCGGGAAAAACACAGAGCACAAACTTTCTGATTCACCACCTCACTGCCCTCAGCCAGAAGGGATTTGCTAGTGGAGTAGAACAGATTATTCTTGGAGCTGGACCAGTGCTTGAGGTAAGATGAAAATGATAGTAGTGTGGAAACTTTTAATGGCGTAAAAAACCCAAGTAGCTGTGGTTATTTACGAGGTTATCTATTAAATGTTGATAATAAACCGAGTTACGACAGTATGAGCAATAGGAGGAGGTTGCTTCTCTACCTGAAGAACACTACATGATTCAAAAACGGGAAAAGAATTGCAGCCTATGGCTTTGATAAACTTATTAATGCATTTATTTTCACTCAAGTGTCCCTTCGTACCGGTATATCTCACTGATTTTTTCAGTTTGAGAATGGAAATGAAAAAGCCTTTCATGAATTAGCAGTAGCCTCTTTTGTAGTACATTGCAAACTGAAGCCATGGCAGGTAGTTTACGGCTCGTGTTGTGTGGGGGCGGTTTTCTGTACACACAACTTCAGTGAGCTGGGGAATAGATCAACAGTAATTCTAATTGTCAAAAGCTTATTTTCTAATCATCAGTGCTTGGTTTAGCCTGGGTGAGTGGTTACTTTATGAGGACTTTTCCTGGCGATGAGAGGAGATGAGACGAACTGGACCAGTAACTTCACAGAGGTGAAACTCTGCAGGCGGGGATACGAGTATTCGTTAGCTAATTTACTTTGCGCCTGTTGCATAATTCTTTGAAACAGTTTCCCTTAGAATTGTCAGTTTTTGCTTGTTAGAAGAGCTTTGTTAAAGCCTGGCTGCATGTGGCTTTGCGAGGGCGTGATGCTCGCATGAGCCGTGGAAGAGCCGCCTCGTCCGGGCCAGATTTCCTCTTTAAAACCGGGGTACAGCGAGCTGGCTTTCTAAGAAAAGGCAGCTGCTGTCGGGCGGGGAGAACACTCCTCTCGGGTCAGAAGAGCTCGCTGTCCGTTCCCCGGTGGGTTATTTCTGAGCGAACTTTCAGCTGTTACTGTGAACTGCATTTTTGGCTGCGTCTGTGACTGCTGTCTGAGTCAAATAGGCAGCAAAGCAAAATTCTCAATTCGAGTGACAATGGTGAAACCTCTAAATGGATGTCCCAGGAGTCCTAGTCTCACTTACCCGCTGAATTTTTAGCAATTTCTGCATGTATTTTTCTTTTTAAGAAGTAAAGAGTGGTGCTTGACAATTGTATATTCTTGTCTTAATAAGTGGCTTTGACTTGTGATTCCTAAAAATAGTGAAACTCAAGGGTTGGTTTGTTTGTTTTTTATTTTGAAAACATCGTTTGTCTGGGACTACTCTAATTCCTGGCTGTTGTCTTGGGATTTGTCCCTGAAGCAGCGTGGGTTCAGGGAATTCTCGCTGGTTTTGCTTTTGGGACAGAAGGTTGCATTCCTTCGCTCTGGCAGCTGCGCTTCTGTTGTTGCACTTCAGCTGCTTCCAGGTCGCTCTGAGAAAGTCAGGTTAATCCAGAATTTCTTCTGGTCTGCCGCATCAGTTCAAAATAGTCACCAATCAAGCAGTCTTAAAGATAAGATGTGCATACCTCTGTCTTTCCTTCGCTTCCTAAAATTGCCTAAAAAAGGGATCTTCAGAGAAGATCGGCTCTCATGGCTTATGTTACCCTGGGAGCAGTTCGCAGGTCGACCTCTTTTGATTCCTTGCGTTTGTGGTTGATGCCAAACTTCTGTATTTTATTTATTTTTTCCTCTTTCTTCATTCTTCTCCCTTCCTCCAGAAGCCTTGTTGGATCCTCTTGTTCTCCTTCTGCGTATTTAAAATGAAATTGTGTTCAGCTCAGGCTTGCCTTTTGGGAGGCACGTGCACTGCGACATGCCTGTTTGTGCTCCGACTTCTGATTTCAGGGCTGGAGCACAGCACGTAAGAGTATACTCGCCCCTGTTTAGCTCTCTACCTGCTTGCAAAGCATTTCCAGTAGCACGAACTGATCCACCCGTTCCTGGGAATGCCGTTGCAGTCATGCTCACATGGAAGGAGCGGAAGCGTGGCAAACTTAAGGTTTTCTGCAGCTTCGCTGTTTTCCTAGTTTACCTTTTGGAATAGCCCAGGGCTATTGTTTGGGAATTTTTTTTTCTTGCAGAGGTCGTTAGGAGGTTCCTGTGAGCCTTGTCCAAGCTGTGCATTTTGGGACAGCTGTCAAGGTGTGGTGGTTTTACCCAGCTGAGCAGCCGAGTCCGCCAGAACCGCTCTCCCACTTCCCTTCCTCAAAGGAACAGGGGGAGAAAATACGATGGACAAGGGCTCAGGGGTTGAGATAAGGACAAGGAAGTTGCTCACTTAATTACCATCACGGGCAAAACAGACTCAACATAGGGAGATTGTATTAATTTATTGCTATAGCTAGCAAACTAGAGCAGTGAGAAACTAAAAGCAAACAAAAAACACCTTCCCCCATCCACCCTCTTCTACCTCCTCCCCCCAAGCGGCGCAGGGGAATGGGGAATGGGGGCTGCGCTCAGCCCATATCGCTGCATCTCTGCCGCTCCTTCGTGGTCACTCTGCTCCTGTCCCAGCGTGGGGTCCCTCCCACGGGATGCCGTCCTTCCCGAACGGGTCCTGCGTGGGCTTCCCACCGGCTGCAGCTCTTCAAGAGCTGCTCCAAT
>VXAL01000409.1:36130-152205 GCA_013399475.1 Chauna torquata | reverse complement strand
TGGTTCAGGTCTGGCCAGCGGCGGGTTCCTTTTGGAGCCGGCTGGAGCTGGCTCTTATCTAACACGGGGCAGCTTCTGGAATCTTCTCACAGAAGCCACCTCTGTGGCCCCCCTGCTACCAAACCCTTACCAGTAAACCCAATACACGAGGCAAGCTGTTACTGTCGTGTAAACGCAGTGGTGTCATCCAAGAGCTGTATGTAGCGGCGGCTAGCACAAGTGTGTGCAGAGACCGCGCGTCTCCTTTTAACATGCGTTTGACGTAAGTCCGAAGTATTTTGCTGTTCCCTAACGTGGGATTTAATAGGCACGCTTAATTTATAGCAGTGCTTTCCCCCCCGCCCCCACTTTCTTACGTAGCATAGTTTTGCCTGTAGAAGATCCATTTTTCAGTAGGGTGTCAGTAGAGCTGAGTTGGCCAGAGTTTTGCTCTCTGGCTTATTTAGTTTCAATGCTGAGCTTCTCAAATTCAGTTGTTTCACACAGATACCAGAGGAATAATTGCATGTGCAATTCCGTTCTGTTTCTGATCTACTTCATGCAATACTTTAGATGAAAACTTCATTACGCTCGGCTTGATGCTCCATCAGGGCCCGGAGTGCATAGCTTCGCTGCTTAGTTACCATATGGATTGTATGGATGCCAACCCTGATATTATTTAAGGAAGCATCAATGAAGTGTGCCAGGCGTTTGCATGCGTGTGGGTTTGTATATAGGTCCTTCAGAGAAACACTTCACTTGAAGAATTTTACTTTTTTTTGAGAGAGAGAGAGAGAGGCAACACACAGAACAAGAAATGTTTCCATCTTCATTCGCATTCCAAAAGCCACAGTTAAAGGTTTGCCTTACAAAAAAGTGTTATCACAGGACTTCCAGTTACTAGTGTGTCTAACCTGTCGTTTAGACACAGAGCTAGTGTAAAATAGCTGAATTCTGTGGAGTAAACGCCACGTGCAAAGAGGTTGCTCTTGTCTAGTTATCTTGCACTGAAAAATTAAGATATTTTATGTGTTATATGGTATTTTAATGACCGTCACCAGTTTTATAACAATTATCTCTAACTGACAAATCTGTTCGAATCACTTAGGGTCCCACTGTAACGTTTCACCCCCAGACAGAAGCAGAGATCGGTTCCTTGAGCTTTTCCTGTGGAGTATTCCTGGTCTTCATTCGTTCATCTTCAGGAGCATGCGTGTTGTTGGCAAAGTTTTGACATAAATTATAGTATATTTAGGAAGAACGTGCACACAGAAAATAGGTAGCTGCTCTGTTTTGCCTCTTCGTTCAATTTCTGCTGCTTACATCACACACAAAGCATTTCTTCATAATCCACTAATTCTGAGAAAGCTGAGCGAGTGCTTGGGGAACGAGTCACTCCGGCTCTCCAGCTCTGAGTCAGCAAACCGGAGCTCCAGAAGTTAGCAGGAAACTATTCCTGTCCAAAGGGAGGGTTTTTAATAGTGCGTTATCTCTGCAGCAGGAGAGTTGATGGGGAGAAGTTATGGGACCCACTTTAATTCCCAAATAGTTGAGCTAGGGTAATTAGCTAAGACTCAAGCATATAAAAACATGAGCTTGTCTTAAATTAGATCTCTCTCTCTCATATCTAAATAAGAGGTGAAAATTGTGCCAGTGTTTGATATAAATACTAACCCGAAGGTGCAAGGTGTGAACGGGAAGTTAAGATTGCAGATACGCGCTAATAGTTCAGGGGCTTATTACTTCTCAAGAACATTACATATTTTTGTTGCAAATGAGGCTTTATTACTTTCTGTGCGGGGGGAAGACCAGGAAACCTAGGTGTCCTGTCTTTCTTAGCTTTGAACCCCGGACATAAAAGGTGCAGTGCATGCCTTGACCATTTTCTTAACTTTTTAGGTAGGAAGACCTGCTCCTGATGGCTGCCTCAGCCCTCATGTTGGGGCGGGTAGGGTAAGGAGGAAGGCAAGAGGATCGGGTCTTCCTTTTTTTTCTTAAGGTGACTTTAGGCAGAAGGCTACGAACACTTAATTAAAAAATAAAAAAATAAAAAAAATTCCTGAAGAGCTTTTCCTAGTGTCCACACAAACTTTGGGAGGCTAACAGGATTTTATTTTATTTTTTGAGTGTTCCTTTGACGAGTTTGGGAAACTCGTCATCCACCCCTGCGGGTCTTGAGAAGAAGGAAGAAGTCTATTTTGAAGCATCCCTGTTTTTTTCTTTTGTTACCTGCTGGAGGTGTATCTCTGCAAGCTGGTACAAAATAGCTTTGTAAATGATACATTTGGTTTTTACAAAGTATTTTATGGAGGAGTTCACCTTCATACCTTAGACTCTTGATCTCTGTGATATGGCAATAACTTCACCTCAGAGTTTTCTTCCAGATTTTTTCATTAAAAGGTAACAACGTTTGAAATCTTATATGTAGAGTTGTAATGCAGGAGCATTTTCCCATTAACTATCAATTCACTCTACTTCTAATCAATATGAACTTTCAAAACTTGTTTATGACAGTGGTTTAAGACACTGTTTTCCCTTGAATTAAATTAGCTAGAAACATCAAAATGAGCTTACATTTTCATAGTCCTAAATCTTTTAGAGGTGGAAAGTCCAGCCCCAGCAGGATCACGAACGTCCTCCTCCGCTTGGGACACAGTGAGAGGCAAACCACGTGTCAGCTTCGCTGGAGAGGTCTGAGCGCAAGTTAATTTAGTACATCACGTTATTTTTCTTTAATTCCGAACATACATACAACAGTAGCAAACTTCCCCCTGGCTCCTGTATGCCCACACGTCCCAAGGCAGGTATTGGATGTGCCGGGATCTGAGAGTCTGCACCGGATCGTTAAATCAGCCGTGGCTTTCCCAACATCTCGTTTATCACAAGAAGTACTGCACTGGCAACTACAAAAACCAGACGTGTTTTCTAAGCAGCTGTTTGCATGCATCTTAAAAATGTCCCAGTGGGGATTTCTCAATTGCTTTAAAAAAAAAAAAAAACAACAGCAAAAAGAAATGGTTCTGTGACAGGCTAACGAACATTGCTGGCTGTGGATGGGAGCTGTTGCTGTCATTCACAGCTGATGTGCAGCTCATCGTCTGTGCCAAAAAAAGAAAAAAAAAAAGAATTGATGGCTTGAATTGCTTTTGAAAAATAGCAGTTAGCCTTTTGTAGTGGTGGCAACGCTACGTGCCTTCCCGGTAGGTGGGGATTTGTGCGCAGATGTTAGGAACAGCACCGGAGTGATTGTTTTTTTTAATTTCTGGACCAGCGTTACACAACAATATTGTGGAAGTTACAGCTTCAATCTTAAGGCCTGGAAGTCTAGCAGCTGTTCATTTTCTTTTCGTTCTACGTGTTGGATTGCAGGAGGAATATGTAAGCAGCAATTAAAAGGTATTTGATTTTACTGTATAGAACTTGCTCGTGGTCACGAGCAGACTCCGTCCCTCCTTTTCCTGAGCTAAGCCGGGGAGCTGCTTGCAGCAGCTGAAGAACTGGCCCAGGTTAGGTGAAAACGCTGCTTCCCTGCCAGAAGTTCAGTAGATGCTTCTGAACGTTTCCAGAGTGAAACAAAGAGCTTTTGAACGCAGCAAAAAATCAGTTAACTGCAAGAATCAGGCATGTCCCGGACCTTCAGGACATCCGAGCAGCACCGGACAAGGAGGAGCTGTTGTCTCCAGAGGCCAACCGCGCGCGTGATTTTAAGTCATGAGGTTGTGCCCTGTGGCTCTGGAGGTTTTATGTCTGAAAAATGGATTTATATGAAGGGGGGAGGCAAAGAGCTCTGCTCGTTGCTCACTCTTGATAGTTTTTAACCTGTAATATGTATGACTGTTGATCTCATGTGTGGTCTGAGTTAGGCATGGATGTTTCGTGTAGCAGCCAGGATTTGAACCTTACGTTCTCCTCTTCCAAACGCACGGGAAGGCTAGAGAGCGCGCAGGAGCAGCTCGCAGAGATTATGCAGCTTGTGTCTAATGTGAGAAGAATTTGTGCAGGCCTCTGACAGCAGCAGCAACACAAAGGAGTCACACAGCAGTGCCCATGCATTAAATGCTTTTCACCAGTGCTTCCAAAATGCTGTTATTCTTCAGCTCGTGATATTTTACACTTTCTGCCTCTGTATCAGAGGTGCCATTCATCCACTTCTCCAATTCTGAATTACTCAATCTTTTTTTCTTTAGAGTCCGTGGAACATCCAGATTGACCGCATCGGTGGTGGAATTTGACTTTTTTTTTCCATTATTTGCTACCCTCAGCAAATATTTCACTACCCCAGTTCGAAAGTCCGCTCGATTACATTCGAATGACGGAAATGGTTATTTCTGACCTGAGATGGCTGCAGGAAAAGTGATTAGTTGTTAAAGCAGGTTTATGAGAAACTGCCTTTTTCTCCCCCCTTGAGAAATGGAGCTGTTTTGTTTCCACTATGGAAATGACGAGTAAAGCCCTGCCCTTGCTGGGTGCAGTGCTTTCTATTGAACCTTCATGTCCAAACATCCCATTTTTTTTTCCTAGTCTCCTTGTTTTTCCCTCCCTCCTGTGCTTTTTACCCCCTCGCCGACTCTTTTGGGGGAATTGTTTTGTTTTGCCGTTTGTTCTCATTCATACCCTTCCATTTTTACCTTTTTCTTTAGTTTTCTTTCATTCTTTCAGGGTTTCACCTTTTTCCTCTATAGATGTACGTAATCCTGAGTTTATCCCTAGCAGGGGAGCCGTGCGTTCATGCTTAAGTGCAACCATAGTGAATCCAGATTATGCTTTCAGATCAGAAGTCTTATTCATTGTCACCCTCAGAATTATTTTGCAGCAGCATTTTTTTAACCATGTCAGCGCTGTACAGTATTAGAGTACTGTTTTTTTCACTAATAGTCCTTTTTTCTTCTGGTGGCTTATCCTCGTTATTTCTCCAGTTTATCTGTTATTTGGTTTTGTATTAAGCTTTTTTTTTTTTTTTTACCCTGGGTATGAAGGCACACATTTTATGAAACTTTTCTTTCGTTTTCACTAGATTGTGTGATGGCAATGTAGCACCCTGGTAAGTGATATTTTAAAGGAAGATCGAGCTGCTGCTGTTCAGTGAGGCTTCCATGAGGACTCGATATGGATAACCGAGGTGCAGAAGTCCCAACCCTTATGTATTTAGTTAGGACGGTACTGGAAAAAGCTGTGTTCTTCCAGTTGTGGAATAAATGGTAATTAGTGCAAAATTGCAGTTGACAAATTTGGCTTTTTAGTGGTTTCTGCTGTCCGTGTGGTTGTTACAGGCACAAAACGCGAGTGCTCTCCGTTAAACCCTAGTTAACTGTGTTTTTTCTGTATAAACCTTTTCTCCGTATGAACGTAAGCGAACAGCGTTGCTTTTAGAGTGGGTGCACATGCCTGGCAGTTGTTCCTGTTCCTCCTTTGCTTTGCTTTCCTGTATGAGCCTAGGTGGGTCTGCAAGCACTGTTATTTTTAAAGGTACTGTAGTACCTAGCTGCCCTTGATGGGAGTTAGGAAGATAAGTATGCAAGGATACGTTACAGCGCGTGTGTATCTATAGTATGCATACGTGAGCAAGGGGCTCGGCACAGCAGGGAGCCGCTGTGCAGAGGGAAGCAGCCAGCGCCGAGTCCGTGTGAGCATCTCTGGGGTTTTAATTCTGACGAGGCCTGTGGCTGAGCACCTCCTAATGCGCTGTAGCTTGATAAAAACCTGGATTTCATTTGAATCTGAGCGCTCTTGGAGCACCAAAACTCGGGTGGGGACAGCCAGGAGGCTCCCCTAGAAGACCTACCTGGGAGCCAGCTAAAGCCATGCGACGTTTCTGCCTTATTTCCCCTGTACGCTTCCCGTTGGAAGAGGGAAGTTGATGCATTCATTAATGGCTGCAAGTAGAGCATGAGCATCTGTGCAAATAATGATCATTATTTCAGTTTATATTTAAAAATAAAAAAAAAAGTCTAGAACCAAGACTTAACCGAACAAGCGGTGGTCGCCGTCTGTCGTAGAGCCCTGAAGCTGTAGGTCCAGTGTTGCTCTGGTCTCTTCTACAGCTCGGAGAAGATTGCTGCTTCTTTGTGGTCCCAATGTCTGCTAAATACAAAGCCTAACCAAGTGCGTCACGTGTTGCCCAAATAGCTTTGCCACTGGCAATTTTAACAGGAATCAATTGAGCAAGTGAGGCAATACAGCGGAACGTAGGCAGGTGGCTGGAAAGCCACCACAGAGCAATGGTCGATCCGTTCAGCCTCCAAGGTTAAATATTACACAGAGATCAAGCCAAGCTGAAGCTGGGTGTGTGGAGAGGGCGATGGAACAATCCTTCCCCAAAACGATGGTCAACGAGTCTCTCCTCAACTCATGGCAGCGATCTGGTGTAGGCAAGTAAAAAGGCTGTTTCCCGTGTTTGTAGAAAGGAGCTACGTCGACTGCAGCAGTCTCTTGCAACTCGCTTTTATTCGCTTAATTAAGAGGCATGAGGGGATAAACACAGTGCCAGACAGTTGAGCCTTGGGCTTTGTCACAGTGACTGGAGATCTGGACTTCTCTGAGTGAAGGCTGCGGGAGAGAAGAAGAATGAGACGAAAGGACAAGAATTCTCAGAAAGCTGAATTTCAAGACTCCTGCTTCTTTCCATTGCATTCAAAACAGCGCTAAGCACCACCTCTGCTTCACAGAGAAGAGCCTCGGAGCCCGAGGTCCTGTTCCTTTGCCACAAGGATGGCTGGGCTCAGTGAGATGAAGGCTTCACCTCATCCTCTGTCACCTCCCTGGGAAGGAGAGCGGACAGGACAGGGTGATGCTTGCCTGCTGGCCCACAGCTTTCAGTTGTCTGGGGCTCAGGGAGTTCCTTGTCTGGCATCAGGAATCCGCCTAGTAGATCTGGATGGATTTTTTGGGGTCAGCCGGGCTGTGTGAAGTTCGTGCTGGCTGCCATCAACGAGTTAGATCCAGGCAGCACCACAGGAAGAGAGGCACGCTGCTTGCTGTCTGGCTCACAGCCGGATGGCTCCCCCACACGCTGCTAAGCCAGTAAGGGTTTTCTGTTTTGAAACTTGCAGCAATTTCATACAAATTCGGCTTACAGCTACGTGAAAGCTAACGTTTTTGGTATGACTGCACAACCGATGAAATGAACGGTGTCTACATGAAGTAATGACAGTCCGCCTCTGCGAGTGTGCTTGTTGAGCGTGGAGAAGCCGTCCAGATGCGAGATGAATAATTCAGTCTTCCTTCTTGTAACAGCTGAGCAGTTTTGAAAGGATATGTTTCAGTTTTCAAGAGTCTTAACCCCGATGACAACCGTGGGTGAAGCCAGAATAGAAGAAGAGATGTTGCAATATTGTTTAAGAATTGAAATTGTATTCACAATTTAGCCAAATCAGGATGGTTTGCAGTTATGGAGAACCATTATTTACAGTCATGAAAGGAAATTGTGTCAGTTAGCTTCATTACAAAAGGTACTAAGAAACCGTGTGGTCCCCTAGGGCTACTCGGAGAAGTAGGAATCTGAGTAATTGTCATTATTACTGTTTTTTTAAGCATTATTGGATATATTTAATACTTTTATCAAAGTGATCAATTTAACATGGACCAGTGCATTCTGCTGAGGGCAGACTGGTGGCAGGGTGTACTTGTAATGATTACCCAGCAGTTCCTGTTAAAATACTTGGCGAAATGCTAATGACACACACAGGGAAAGTACGGATTTCAAGAAAAAATGCAATTTTAAAAAAGACTTTCTCTGAGTAAGAATGCATGAAATTTATTTTTATATATTTTATTTGCTTTGCGGTGAATAAAGAGTTATTACGTTCGGCTCACCAGCGCAAAATCTGTAACTTTGTTTGAAAGGCACTCACTGTGCTGAAAACTGCTCCCTCCCCTCGTTGCCACTTTCAGGAAAGTGAGGTTTTGAAGGGAGAGAGCACGTCTCAGAAACTGGGTTGTCTGTACCAATAACTGCTGGGGAAGAGGCTGAATTTAGAGGGGGTGGGAAAAAAAAAAAGAGAAAGCTGAAAAAAAATCAGCGATTTCTGGCCAAGGTGCAGTAAGAAAATTTTTTTTTTGGCCAGCATTTTCTGGATCTGTAGTATCCTCATGTTTGGTTGAAGGGAACAGGAATGGATAAATGGGATTCCTATGCAGCGACTGGTGGGGATCAAAGATCTACAGGTCGCCCCAAAGTAGGCAGATTTACTATTTTTTTTTTTTTTTAATCAGAAGGAAGACCTTGGATAAGGAGCTGCATGAGGCATGTCAAATGAGAATGAAAGTAGGCAAATAAAAATGCTCGAGTCCGAGATGAGGGCAAAACGTTAAAGCTTTCATCTGCTTTATGTCCAAGGGCTGTCTCGGAAATTGCAAGTTGTTGCAGGAGAGTATTGAGGAAGGAGCGATGCTGCGTGCTCGCTGGCGACAGCCGGGACTGGGCTCGCGCAGGCAAGATCTGATCCAACCTCCCGTTTCCAAAATAATTGAATTTTACAGGTGACCCTTGCAATGTCAGTGGTGCCGTTGCTTCTTCTGTAAAATTCCACCGAAATTGGAGTAAAGGATAAAATTCTGCTGTCACCTTTTTGGTTATTCCGTATTTTTGGTGACACACGACCTACAGTGGTTCCCGGGCGTTCAGCAGTACCACCGCATCCCTGTTGTTCCCCCCTCGCTCGTGTTGAACTGGTCAAGGAAGAGGCCAAGCTGATTTTAATAAAATAGGAAACTAGTTTCTCTTTTGAAGAATTCCTGCTTCCTTTGCATTTGGAGTTAAGAAACGCAGGCTGCCGGGGGCAGATGCCGAGGTACCTGGGTATCAGGGTAGTGCTGAGTCTCTCCGGTACGAACATGTGGGGTTCATTTGGGGTTTTCTTCTTACAGCTTCCAAATTTCACTGTGAAACTACAGAATTTATGTGCTGCACTGACATCTTCTAACGAAGGAGATCTTGTTGCTCCAGAAAATCATCCCGAAGAGCAGAAAATCCTGTGTTGTTTTTTTTTGTTGTTGTTGTTTCCAAAATAAAGATGAAAATGTCAGAGGAAAGAGCATCTGTTGCTGTCAGTGCCAGATCCTTAGTGACAACTAACAGATAACTCAGCATTTCTTCCACCTCTGGACTGCGTGGGGCAAGCGTTATTGTATTCAAAATCTGCAGAAGCACGTTCCTGTGTGCAGCTTGCATTTGCCGAGTGCTGCAGCCTGATGGACGACTCTGCCTCTCTGCCCTTTTGCATACGCTGCAAGCTTTGCATTTTAAATTCTCCAGACTGTGCAAATCCTCGACTCCACTGTAAATGCTCCTCACCCTGCAGATAAGAGGCGAGCTCTGAAGTGAGTACAATGGGACTTCTTGTAAGGCATTATTCAGGGGAGAGATACGAATCAGCCGCGTGGTAGGTGGAGTAGGCTGTGTCTGATGGAGCTGGGGAAGATTTGGGTTGCCTCCCCGAAGCAGGAAATTAAATGCCCTTCTGTGCAAGGCTCGTATCCACTCCTTAATTGAAAATAAACTTTGTAAGCTTTGGAAATAATGCTTTGCAGTTTAGTTTAAGGCTCTGGAAAAAGGAGGAGTGCATTCTAATAAGTTGTGTCCTTATTACTGAAGTAACTCGATCATTTGCAGAAACAGGAAAAAAAAACAAAACTACTACCAATGTCTCGTCACAGCTGTGCTGCAGCAGCAGTTTGCACAAGAGCAAGCCCTGAAATCACTGCTGTCGGAGAACGATGGTCTCATAAGACGTAAAATGGATGTTTTGCCTGTAGTAGATTAATCAAACCTCTTATTTTCACCAGAGTATCTTTTTGTTCTTGCTGCGTTTTATTTCTTCATTGCCTAGGCTCTAGCTACAGCTCCGGCGATGCTAAAAGAGGAATGTATCCGAGTTATCTGCCTGGACTCTGCCTTCGTGGGCCAGAGTTTGCTTGGTATTTGGAGGCCTCTGGGATAGCGGTAAACTTGCCAGCAGTTCATAAATTTTAGCCAGGCTTTTTACCTTAGTCAGGAAATTCATGTTTGAACTTTATTAAGGGGCTTAAGCTGGGATTCGCAGTGATCTAATACCAGCCTGCTGCCAAGCGTAACATGCAATTTTTGCGTTCGGTTGCTCTTTTTAATTTTAGCGGTGGTATCTCAGCTCGCTCCCCTCTCCCTCGTGTCCTTCCTGGAGCAGTCGATCAGCGGTGGACGAACGAACCCCGCGAAACGCGCCGCGCCGATATATTCCCACCCTCTCCAGATCTCTGCTCGAGGAGAGCGCGCGTTGGTAGTTCGCACGTATTGAGAGACCGCGGATGCTGAACGTGGGTCTGCGCCGCAGGTGTCATGCGGGAAGCCAGAATGATTAATGAAGTAAAACCGAGCGTAGTTTTCTGGGTTGTGGTTTCGCGTGAAGCTAGCATCCTCCTTGTAAAATGCGTTATTTGAACTTAATTCTCAAGCTGCTGAGGAATACGTGTGATAACATAAGTAAAGCCTGTTTTTGCTATGGGAAAGCGCATCCATCTGTGACGGATACGAAAAATGTTTTGGAGAGTGGTTAGCAATGAGCATTTATCCGCTGTTTTAACTAAAGGCAAGGTGTGCTGTTGATTGCTTGCTGTGTGCAAGTGGCCCTGTCGAATAACTGAAGATGGGACCGTAGCACGTATGTGTACAAACGGCAGCTGAATAGGATGCCAAAACCAGTTCACTGTTGGTATAATTTTTAAGTATTAAGTCAGTTTTGAAGAAACCAAGTGAATCGCCCAAAATACGAGCTCCATCATCCCTTCGGCAGTCTGTGATTGCCGTTGCGGTCCTCTGAGCGTTGCTTACTGTGTATGGGTTGCCTGTATGCAAACAAGTGTTGGCCGTTGACTTTGTGCGGCAGATCTGGCATGGCAGGGCTCGTTTCCCCACTTGCTTTTCTTTTTCTGCAAGTTGTAGCGGAGAGGAACCTGTTCCTGTGCTCTGAACTGCAACCTCTCAGCGGCTATCGTGCGATTGATTGAAGTCCGAGAGCTCTGTAGGGCTGGAAAACAGTGCTCTCCTTGGGAAGAACCAAAAATGCCTGGCAATTCACCGAGGTCAGGTCGTCTGCCCTTCCAGTTGCCCACGTGTGTCGCCAGGCACTTTGCGAATCACTCGTGATTTACCCTCACTCCATTTGTGCATCCAGCAGCTGCCCGCTGCCGGTACAGCTCCATTTCTGATGCAAACTGTGTAAATGAAGAATCGCCTGTAATGTTCCCAGTAGCACGCGTGCGGCAATACTTCCCGAATTGCCTTGTGTGCATGTGCACAAACTCCTTTTTTCCTGTCCTAAGTATAGCAAGTGGGCATCCAAGAGCCGGTAAGCCTAGATTAATACTGGGCTCGGGCTGCTTCAAAAGGGATTACAAACCATAATATTGGCATTAATGCAGCAAAATCTGAGCGAAGCTTTTGAAAGTGCTTGTGCAGCACAAAGAAACTTTGCGGGAGCCTTTTAACTTGCATGCTGCTTTCTCCTTTCCTCGGCTGCAGAGGAGAAAATTGTGGTTTCCAGAATTACATCACAATTATGATATTTGTAATAATAGAGATGCAATACGAATAGCCTTATGGCATGAGTGAAATATAGGGGTAATGAAGGGGTGGGACCAGCTTGTTGCTGTCTTGGTTTCTCCTGCTGGCTCATGCAGCCATTCCCTCTGTAGGACATCTGGTTTTCATCTGGTACAGGAAAGCTAAATAATTTCAATAAAACTGGGAGAAAACATAATGATTTGGGAAAAAAAAAGAAAGTACTTATTGATGTTTGCCTGTTTTTCAAGTAGGGTTATTAATTACAGTTATCGGCCTGGGTTATCGGCAGAGTGGATGCTTACTTGGATGAGTAAACCCGTCTGCTGACGGGCTGCACAATTACAGCTTAATGAGGTCAGAGCTCCGGGCTTTTCCTGATGTTGGTACATGCGAGGGTGTGAAATGACAAATAACTGGGACTGGGGCTGCTCTGAGTTCTGGGAAGCCACCTTGCTGTTGTTTCAGCCGAGCATCGATGCATGGTCATGGTTTTGTGCGTCGCAGCAGCCTTATGTCGGTGGGACGACCCGCATTTGTGTAAGAGCTAACCACTCGAAAATATCTGCACGGTGTTAGCCGTCTTACAGATGGTAGAATACAAAATATGTTGCTTTTTCTTTGCATCTCTGCCTCTAAGTTTGATTGCAATGGCAAGGTTGTCCTTTAGGCTAATTTTAGAGTTTAGAGGTAACGTGGGTCAGTGTCTGCTTAATCTCTGTGGCATTAGCAGACCCCTTTGACTAAGTTTTAAATTGCATTTTATTGATTGCTAGGCTTTTAAAGAACTCCATAAGCTATTAGCGAGGGCTCTGCTGTGTGAAAATGGAATATTTGTCATGCTACGAGCAATATTGACCCGAGCAGTTGGGCACTCTAGGAATATTTGGTCTTTTTTTCCCCCGTTTAGACCGCAAAATTCATGCGGATCAATTAGATCGGCTGTTTCTGCCCTCACTGTTTCTTGTTGTTGGGAAAGCTTCATTAAGGTCTAATCATAAATAAGCAAAATATTCCTAGTTTTCGGTATTAATTGCATCTGGTCGGCAGGAAAATTGCGCCTAGCTAGCTGAGAGGAGATATGGTTGTTGAGAGGGTTACTGCGAGCGTGTGAGGCTTTCCAAATAACTCGGTGGTCTGAAGTATTAGCTTATAAAGGATCTGTGTGAGCCAGTGCCGCAGTCTACAGGAGTCATAATTTTGCATTTGGACTTCAATGATTGTAATTTTTAAATTGCTTTACGGTTGTAATGTTGAAAAGATCTTAAGCGCTAATTTTTCCTAAGAGTTTAATTAAGTCGCTAGCTTTCAGTTGGAAATTTGAGAAGTAAAATAGGTCTTAACGTAATAGTAAGTTGTGTACTTTGACAGAAAACGCTTCATTTCTCCTTAAAGATTTGCCTTAACTGAATATCGAGCAGCCAGATCGATGTGTCGTTTTGCTCGTGAGCTACCGAAAATAGCATTTCTTTGGAAGAGGATACGTATTTGGGTAGGGCACTTGCACTGCTGATGGTTTCTGCACGAGAAATTAGGGAAATGTCTTCTTTCAGGGCCCTGTTCTGTTCCTCACAGCTGAGTTGCACGTCAACCTGGTTCCGTTTTGCCTGCCTTGCCGTGGTCCGGTGCCAGGGGCTGGCTTAGGAGGGTGTGAAAGATTGGTGGTTCCGTGAGTCGGTACTAAAATCCCTCAGTAATTCCAGATGGAGATGTCAATACTCGCTTCTGCCTATTACATGAGTTATCTTTGATGCATTTGTTTTCTGGTATGGCATGGAAAGAATTTCAGGTGTAGTAACACTCCCCAAACTACTTAAATGTGCAACAGCTTATAAGTGCACTTATAAACGCAGTAGCCTATATATATAGCTTCTTTTTGACTTCTGATTTGACTTTTGGCAGAGACGACCTGGTGAGCTGAGAAAATACACAGAATGTGATTTTATTTGTGTGAATTCACCTGCACAATCGTCAGCCCTCAAGCAAAAGGCTTTCCGAGGAAAGATGGCCGCGTTACGTGCGGTAGCGTTTGAGACAGAGGGAAAAGATTTAACACACCAAACCAACAAACCCAAAACGTGACATGTCGCTGAATCCTTCACGTTTCAGGCAAAAGCAGCCCCCGTGGGGAATTTGGGGTGTATTTGGCACCCCACTGGTACTCCTTGCTTTGTGGCTGCACGGTGTGGCCACTTAGGTTTTAGAGTATTGGATTTAAATGCTCTTTTTTTTTTCTTTGCAGGTTGTTTGCGTGTGCTTTGTTTTTAGGTTGATTCGGGAGCTCGAGGTTCCCAACATGGTCCTCAGTGCATTTACACCGTGTGTCCCCAGGCAAGACCCCGTTATAGTGATGCTGTTGCTCAGCACTACTTACGTTCAAACCATGTTTTTAGGTACCTGCAGCTCTTCAGCACTCATTCCATCCTTCCCCCCCCCCTCCTTTTTTTGTACAATCCCTGATAACGTGGGAATTTTTCCGTGCTTTGTTTCAACTTCCACCTCGGTTTTAGTTATTACAGCGACTTCAGGCCAGACAGCTGATGAATTTTCAGTAGGTCCTGTGTGCCTGGATGGCATCCAAAGGGAGAGACAGGGAAGAAATGGCAGAAAAGAGAGATTGCCAGGGTAAAAGCCTCGTGTATCAGATGCCAGGGGCTGAATGACCAAAGCATTCCTGCGGAAAACAGGCCAGCGCGAGGTAGGACAATCGTGCTGCTGTTCTGCCCGGTGGTTATAAACAAGCGGATGAAGGCTCAGCAATGCCCACTTCGCAGAAAGAAAGGTTTCTTTCTGTACTTTTCCTTTTTGTCAGTTTTTAGCTTCCTTTGCCGTTCCTCCTTCTCTTGAGCTGCAGGCAGAGCTACATAGGGAAGAAATGCTGTTTTCACATGAGTTTAATTTTTTAATGTAGTATTTTGCTTGTTGATTAAAATCAATAAAGAAATACATTTAATATGCTGTCTTCAAAGACAAAGATGCAAGCAACCCCCACCTTAGCTACCACTAATGGTCTTTTTGCTTTATAAGGCTGAAGCAGCATCCCTGTGCTTCCCATTCGGAATAAATGGATGCGCTCCAGCAATTTCTGCTGCGTACAGCATGCATCTTTCATATGCAAAAAGGAAACAATTTTAAGTGGTTTCCAAATAAATTCACGTCATCCCAAATGCAAACAGGATGGCTGGGTTCATCGCTTTCACCCCGCTTCAGGATGGCATATTCTGTGTTATTTAAGGGAGATTTCCTTCAGCTCTACCCCCACAAAGTCTTTCCAGATCGCTCCAAGTGATGCACGTGGAGACGTTTTGACTGTGCAGAGGCACCTTTCTCCTCTTTCTTGCCGTAGGTGTTGTTTTCAGCATTTCATTCTCGGAGATCGGTGTGAGGTGCAGATAAAGGCTCGCACGTTGGCAGGCACCGCAGAAAGCTTGAGCAATCAGCTCCTTGGTTTCCTCGTCGGCTCTGGCGCATTTGGGTGATGTATAATGCGAAGAAGCAGATTGCTGTCTGTCGTCGCTGACTTCGCAGCTCCGCATGTGGAGTAAGGGTTGTGGAAGTGGGTGATACACGACGGAGAAAGGGAGCTCTGTGCTTCTCGCCCGGGGAGCACGCTCGTACGCTCTGTGCCTCGCGCGTCGCTCGCTGGCCCCGGTGCTGCCGGGAGGGATTCTGCGCAGCCCCTTCCCAGCCCACGAGCAAGCGCAATCCTTTCCTTGCCTTGCAAGTGCCGGCTCGCCGTTCCTTTTTTACAAACTCAGCATAATTATCCATGGCCCACTCTTTATTCCGACGTGGTGCAGCCGTTGCTATGTGCTGTGTAGCCACCCGCTTCCAAATAACAGCAGAAAATGTGTTTTTCTGTAGGGTATAGATTGCATATTGCTGCTTAGCTCAGGGAGTGCTGATTTTCACCCCTCCTGGCTCCCTTCTTCACGTTCCTGCGTGCTGGCTAAGGTCCTTTTCACCCATTGGGTTCCACTGATGAATCTCATGCTAAACTGAGACAAAAATACTCTGAATTTGTACGTGAGCTTTGAGGTTTGCTGCAGGCTGGCAGAAAGCCTGTGTACTCGTAAGCTTGTTCGGTTTTCCAGCTATTCCGATGACAGGCAGCGTTACTTTTGCCCTCAAAATTTGTTGCGCATCTACCTTTATCCCGTTCCAGCTACCGCAACACCAGTATCAGGCTAGGATTTTTCTTGCTTTACGATACATTTTGTTACAGAAGGATTGCTAAAATGCTTCAACACACCGTAGTGGTTCTTCAGAGCTTGAAAGAAGACGGGCCGGTACAAATAGTAATGGTTTCTACGAGGTGAGCGAGCCGTGGACGCCATTCGGTTGTGTAATGATGCAGAGACGGAGAGGGAGTGTGGCGGTTAGGTGTCTTCGGAACAAGAAACAGCCAGAGGGGGTTATTGGGCAGCACGATGGCAATTAAACAGAAAAGAGGTTACACAAACTCTGCCTACAGAACCTGTCTGCTGGCAGCCAGCACTTTGGGGAAAAGGGGGAATTTCGCAAGTGTGTACTCGAGTGAAGGTGTCTTTGGAACAGGCGTTGCTTATCTGCACAAAATTATTTGCAAACCAAGGGTGCCATTACTGTTAGCTCACTGGTGAAAGGCAAGCAGCGTCCCCATGAATTTCCCAGTGCATCTTCCTCGTTTTTCGTGCTGTCAGGCGCACGAGGTGTTGCAGCGTGGAACAGCGCGCACAGCTCCCGGCGCACATCGCTCGGCCTGAGGACGCCGCAGTCGGTCTGGCCATCACGCACCCTTTCTTCTGAACGTCTGACAATTTAAATGCACGTACGCCTTACTGTACTTGTAGCGCTGGCTACGTTCTTTTAAAGAACAAAAAGGATTTAAAAGTTTGCATTCCCCGAAACGAGTGAAAGCCATTACGTATGAAGAGCAAAGAGACTGCAAAGCTAAGTGCTGTTAAATGCCTTTGGAGACTTAATTTGCGCTGCGGTTTTTAGGCATCCTCGAGGACACAGCACGCTCCTTCCGGCTGGCTCCCTGCAGCTGGGGATCAGTTAATTCGTGCAGTAAAACGAGCTTACAGCTGGGAGGACCCCGGCTTCCTTCACTGCAAAATTTGGGAAATGTTTCCCAACCCAGGGGGGGAGATCCCAAAAGGAGGGTCGATGGCTCGCAGGTGTGGCTCTAAAAAAAAAAGAAAAAATAAATGAGACTGCGCTCCTTCGCCTTTGGTTTGCTGTTACCCGCCAAACCTCCAATGCAAACTTGGTGTCTTGAGTACTTGAATTGATGTCCCAAATGCTCAGCTTTTAGCAAAGCTGGGCTAGAAAACGGTGGACGATAGAAAAACATTGGCATTGGTGTTGCATTTGTTTGATGCTGCGTGGCTCACTGCCCTGAAAACTTGAGCACGAAATCTCGCCGCGCTCCCCTTAGTTTGATTCATTCAGGGCTTTCTTTTATCTGTTTTTTTTTTTTTCCTTCCAAATTCAGAAATACTGGCCTCGGTAGCATTGGAGAGCTTTGTGCGAAGCTGAACAGGGGATGTGGGCAGGCCGTGCTCTGCAGTGAGAGCTGATGCTCTGTTCAGAGACTCTGCGGAGCGAGCTGCGGCCCCGTGCCCCTGGTGTGCCGCGGGGCATCGGCGTCCTGCACCGCGCATCGCAGCTGCTCCTTCTGCTGTGGGTAGTGAGTGGGGCTGTGTCGTGTTTACCCCGCCCTCATAAGCTGTCCCATTTTACAGCAAACATCTCCATCACAGCCTCAAAACCACTCTGTATCCTGTACTGCTGGAAAAGGGAAAGCAATACCTTTTAAATTGTCTATTTTGCTGTACCTAATGGCTGAAAATGCATTTTTAAGCAATTGCATCCTCTGATCAGAAAATTAGCTGTTCAGCCTTGGTCAATGAAAACATATTGATCTCTGAGACTTCCCTTCTGCTGCCTGCAAGCAGCCAGTGCCAGCCCTTGGTTTTCCCGGTGCTTATCGAATACTCCAGTCGCAGATGAGCCAATTCTTCCTTTTTTTCTTTTTTTGTTGAGTGCTACATAGAGGAAAGGTTGTGGTCCACTGTAAATACTTAGTAATAAGCATGTTAAAGTTCCCTTTCCTCCCATTTCACTGTTCAAACTGCTGCAGAAGGGGAAAAGGCGTTTTTGCGGCTGGACTGGATGACGGGAGCTGCCTCCGACTCCCGAGATGTTGCAATCAGCAGAAAACACCAACCACGCAGAGCTGCTGTCGTGTGAGCAAGCGATCTTCCCTGGGTACGATGCACCGAAATCTGATACTGCGCGTACACAAACAGCACTTGAAATTTTGGAATCTCCTCAAGAGGAGGTGTGGATTATTTATATAATCCAGCAGAAGAGCAGGGAAGAGGTGGAGGCTTGTATCTTCCCGTTTCACCACGTCCCTTCTTGTGCAATATGATTTTACATGGCAGAGCATAAACGTGTTTTTTATTGCGTCGACTCAACGGCAGAGCTCTGACAGTTTTTTAGGGGAGGGTGTATTATTTTTGTCTGTAACTAGCAAGAAGTAGCCAAGGTCTAAAAGGAAGGATAACACATGCAGAAGCCAAGCTGGGTTTCGTATTACAGTGGTATGTTTTTGTTGCTGCTAACGTGTTTTTGTTTTTATTCATTACACATATTTCTCTTGGGAAAATCACGAAAATATGCATGTAAAATATACATAACGACCCCGTGCCTCCACTAAGAGCTTCCAGATGGAAGGCTTGACGTTAGGGATGCTTTCTCCTGCATTTTGGTTTGTGGCACTGATTTTGGTGACAAACTACAGGAAAACTTGTGTCAGGCCTGGAGCAGGGAACGCTTCAATTTCTGGCGCTGTCAGGGCTATCCAAGTATGCAGTGGGGAAGCTGAATCTTGCTTTCTAAATGTTTATGGCCCCTCATGGAATCGTTACTTGAAAAAAGAGGAAAAAACAGGGCTTTGAAGGGACTTTGAGAGGCCTCCTCCAGGGGCTGGCGGGTGTCCAAGGGGAGCGTGCCAGACCATGTCCCTCTCCCTAAATTAGAGGCTGAGGGTTGGTGAGAGGCCCGGCTCTGAAGGAGGAGATGCTGCCGAGGGCGAGGCCGTGCTGCCGTGCAGGTCTCCAGCCGAGGTCGGTGCCGAGTAGGAGCTGGGAGCTGCTCCTCTTCCCGAAGACCTCCCTACGACAACATCCTAGGGGGACACGGTCTCCTCTGTGGTTATTTTTGCTTAATTAAGTGATATTAACAAACATTATTTGATCCAGTATGTCAAGTGTGTAAAATAGATGTACGTTTACATACAAATACACGTTTGAAACTTCAGTGTTTCCAAAACAGTGCGCTTCTGGCCAAGAAGACCCAAACCCACGTTACTTCTGGGCGTGTTGCGTCACTTGGAATGGGGCTCCCGCTGGCATTCGTGAAGGAATTCAGCTGCTATCCTGACACACACTGGTGTTGCTTCTAGTAATTACAGAGAAGTTTTAATTGTAGAATCAGCTGTTCGTGATGCATCACTGTGCTTAACCTCGGTCTGTAAAAACTGATTTTGCAAGGTGGGGAAATAGTGGTATGGCTGGATGGGGTAATGTATAACGCGACCTATTTGACAGGCACTTTAAATAGATATTGGGTGTTTTTCATCCGTCAGTGCTCTGTTACGTGCTGCTTTGTTTCTTCTGGTGTGCTCACAGGATACTTGCATTACATGCTGGAGGAGAGGAGAGTCTCCTCCTTAAGCTGTGACTTGTTTTCGGCTGCTCGTTGTATCGCTCTGTGGTTATTTTATATCTCCATCGGTATGAAAAAATAATTTGAAGCTCCAATTAAGGAGGTGTTTCTCAGTCCTGGGACCTGCCAGACACTTAACTGTCTGCATCAGCGAGCTGATGTAGTAAAATGTGTTCTTTTACTGTGAATAACCACGTGGAGCTGAGAAGCCTAAACGTCCCCTGGGTCAGAGAGACCACCGCAACACCAGTGAGCTACCAAGCATCATTTTGGGATATTTTACAAATACGAAGCTGAACCTCAGCTGGAGGTTCTCCACCAAAACGCTTGCTGGCTGATGTGTGTGAAATTGCTGGAAAACACCTGCGTTTGGCTGCTCTTCCCGGGGCCATCCCCTCTTTGCGTGAAAACCTTACGGATTTGGCCAGCCTCTGCCTCCTGGATCCATCTGTACCAGCTTCTGCCGATGCCTGCTGAGCACACAGCTGTCTTTTCCGAAAAAAAAGCATCCCCCGTTTGGGAAGAGGACTCAAGTAGGAGGCTTTGGTTTGGCACTGGTTTTGTTGCATTGTGGTTACGTGGTAATTCCTTGATCCTTTGCCTAAGTGCTAACCTGCAAAAGAAGGAATGCGCTGCCGAGGTTGGAGCGTTTGCCATTAATGCTGGCGTTAAATCCCATTTCTTGCATAGCTGAGAGAGCGTCTGCATCAACAGAGCTTGAAATCTCCCCCAGATCAGTGTATTGTAATGACTTTTGTAATACTTTTATCTAGGGTACCTTACTAAGTGTGTTTAATGGTTCTCTTGAAAGCTCCATCACATACACTGGAACTTCTGTTACTCAGTTAAATTGACACCCAAGCTTTCTCCAACTGAGTGCCCTCACATCAGAGGTAATTTTCTTCCTTATTTCAATTTGGGAGTTTGAATTCCAAGTCCATAAAGGTGAGTGGTCATAACTGACCCTGCATTGTAAGCTTAATTGCTGCGAAAGATTCGTTTGTTAAATATTCAGTTCCGGGAAGGTCACGTGGTTCGGGAGAGGGGATGAATTTCTGCCCTTGGATATCCTCTGTTTTGCTGAGGCCAGGGGGGTATTTAGTGCAAATGGTTTACAATGACAAGATGCTTTGAGTCAACATACAGTTACCAGTAAAATAAATACTACAAAACAGGTGTTTCGTAGCCCGTGTCATGCAAAAGTAGTATTTTATATATAGTTTAAATTACAAAAAGTAATTTAATATGGTAGACTCATTTGGCTGCCATTCAGTATCTGTCCTTTTTTGACTGTTTCTCTGCGCTGTTCTAAATATACTTGTTGTGGTCTACGTTGGAAGAACACCGCCGCGTTTAATCCTGCGCAGTGCAAGCCTATGAAGGGCGCACTGTCCTTGACCATAGGAAGAGGAGCGCTTTGGCCTTCGCAGTGTGAGAAATGGTAGGTTCGTTTGGAGCGGCGAGTGGGAGACCCCATGAATACTGCCTTGGAGCTTTGGCCAGCCATTGAAGCCCATCCATGTGGCCTCTTGGAGGTCCGACGGACCGGAATGCGGTGCCAGGGGAGGAGGGTGAGGAAGGAGGATGAGGAAGGGCCTCCTCAGAACTTCCCAGCTACCTTCATCCTTTGGGCTTTCTCCATCTGACGTGTCTGCACGCTGCGTGTTCTGAAGGCTTTTTGGTGGTGGCGAACGGATAGCTAGGGGAGGAGACAGAGGACATCTCTTGGTCGTTGGGCCAGCTTGGCCTCGCTGGGCAGCAGTGATGCTGTGGACCCAGCTGGTACTGGAAAAGACAAGTTCACATCGGCTGGGATTCTTGTTTCAAGCAACATTTCAGCCATCGTTTACTTCTCAGACTTGGAAGGGAGGGGAGAGATCATACTTGAATTTTTATCTCTATGAAGTATTTGAAACAGATTGGATGCGGGGCAGGGACTTCTGTTTACTTTGGTGCTTAAACATTTGTGTCTCTCATTTTGTGGAGGGAAGCAGAAGACTCACATGGTTTTGACAAAACTTGTAAGCAAGAAGTCGCGCTAGTGCAACCCACTGCAGAAAGCATGCGCCACCGAACAGACGTTCTGTGGTTTTCTGTCAAAGCCAGCGTCAAGACTAGCGTAGAACTGGATTTTGTTCCAGGCAATGTGTTGAGACATGACTTCTGGTCCTGCTCTCTGTGCCAGAAGAGCAAACGATACGGGTAGAGCTGTGAAACTGTAGAATGGCTGAGGTTGGCGGGGGTCTCTGGAGGTCTCCTGGTCCAGCTATGCTCAGGGCAGGTGAAGGGGCCTCAGGGCCTCGTCCAGGTGAGTTTTGGGCATCCTCAGAGATGGAAATCCCACAGCTGTTTCAGGCCCTGCTCTAGTATTGTGTTCCTCCTGCGCTGGGGAAGTAACCAGTTTTCCCTCCGATAGTGGCTGCTGGAAGGGGAGCTGGATTCCCACGACAGATCCAATCGCCGGCACCTTCGTTAGCTGCTGCTGGGCAAACGACTTCTGCAGGGCTCGCAGAGATTTGGGTGCTCTTCATTTCTTCTTTTACCTGCACCAGTCTGGTTGCATTGCAAGGAAAGGAAATGTAGATCTAGTCTGCTTTTCATCTTGTACTGCAGCAGCAGATGGAGCTTTGCAAATGCTTTCTTTTAAAAATACTCGGTTTTATTTCACACAGCCTTGTGTGTGCTGTGGGTTTTGTCAAACGGAAGATGCCACGGGGGTTATTGACGGCGTGGGATGCGCACATGAGGGGAAATACCTTAAAATGGGTTTTGAATTGGCCTAATTAAGTTGAATGTAGTTTTTGTACATATGAGACACCCGGAGGTGTGTGTGTTTGCATATCGGTAAGAGTCCCAGATATTACATGCTGCTCCTGTAGACGCACAGGTAGAGAAGTGCAGGCTGTGATGGTAAAAGCAAGTGGGAGGCTGCCCGGAGCTCGTGAGCGTAGTCTTTTCAAACTCGTATTTGCCATTCACATTCTTCTGGGCACGTCAACAGCTAGGAGAATTTTTTTTCTAGAATAATTGAGGAAAAACACCGTCAGTTTGTAATGTAAAAAATAAACATGTTTTCTCCTTATAGAGCTTGTGTTTAAGCTGCTTCGGCATCTTTGAGGTTTGAAATGGAAAATTGCATTGTGGCTATGCGATGTGTTCCAGTGACCGGATGAAGAAAGAATAATGGTATTTTTGTGTATAAATGTCATACGTTGGTGTATAAATATGTTACAGGTTGACGTATAAATATGTTATACATTGACTAAACGAGAAATCTTCAGAAGTTACCCCAAAGATGAAGCAGATCTGTGCTGCCAGGTCTGTTCAGCGTTGCAGGTCTGTTCTTGGCGGGAGCTCAGCTCAAGCATTGCAGCACATGCACTGTAAATATTTGGTGGTTTGTGCTGGTTACCGTAAAAGCATAAATGGTTTCATTAGGCCATGTGAAGCATCGAGCCACAGTGAAGAGAAGTAGAGAGTGAGGTGTCAGCACTTGGCCTGGTATTTAATTGCTGTAAACTAGACATTCAGTGGCCATGCAGAGCGACATCTTGCAAGATGAGCATAATAAACATAAATCCTCTTTCACTTGGCAGGTGTGCAAGTTGAGGCTCTTACTTTTTGGCTTCGGCACTTATTTCGCTGTCCTGCTCTCTGCTGCACACAGGTTATGGAAACTGAAAGTTGGGTGAGGGTTCTTGAAGTGATCGAGCAGTGCAGCTAGGTTGATGGGCTGTGTCACGTGGTGAGCTGCAGATTGAAAAGAAATACTTCTTTTAAATAAAAGAATTAAAAAGTATTTAAATAAAGTTAGGGAGGCTCTAACTCAAGTTGTCCAGGTGCGTTTTAGGCGATGAAGTGATCGCTGTTCTGGTCATAGTTCAGTATATTTCTGTTAAAAAGATCCTGGCAGGATGAGTGCTGTGAAATCGGTTGCAGATTGAACGAGACCAAGAAAAATTTGTCGTCATCCCCCACTTATTTATGTTTCAAGATCCAGAAAGGCGTTCCTAACTGCACAGGCTAACTTAAAAAGCCCATGAATGCTCTGTGTGGTGATCGCATACAGACATTAGCATTAGCAGCGTGATGAAATTTAAAGATGCTGTTTTTTTTTCCTGTGGGCTGTGCTTTCCGGCATAGAAGTTAGTTGATTTGTTTTGTAAAGGGGACTTTCTGCGGTTAATCATTTTATGTGACCATGTGCTTGTTTTATCGTGCTCAGTAGCTATTGTTACAGGTCAGCAAACTCGATGTTAATGACATATTTTTTCTAATAATAGTGTCTTTGTTCTGTCAGGATTTTTAATTAGGTTTTATGGATGTAAATTCAGGATCTCTCTGAAATAAATGTCCCTAGCGTTAGGCTGTTTGTGTCCTGTCCACCTCCTTCTGGCCCTGGCTTCTGAAGTATTTGATGGCAAATAGGCTTTTCCAGTTTCATCTTTTTTTCATCCTCTTTGCTGCATTCCCACGTCTTAGGGCTGGGGCTCCTTGGGCATCTGGTCAGGCGGATTCGTCACCTCGCTTTTGTCCTTTAACAGCACCTACGTATGTGAAGATTTAAACGCGCGACTGTGACAGCAAATGTCGTGTTCAGTGGCGTAAGTTCAGGCTTGTGTCTTATTTCACTGACAGTTTGAGTTTCCTCCTTGCTTATACAAGCAATTCTGCTTTACTCGTAGATTTTACTCATGAATTCTTGCACTAAAGTCATAGTCTTCGCCGTGCTGTACATGTCAGGAATTCTCAGCAACCCAGAGAATACAAGTCTGCCAGCAGTCTTTTGGCTGATATCAACTGATTTCTTCTCTGCAGCGTAAGCGAGGATGACTTAAACCTCCTGGCTTGCTCCCAGGCCCTTCCGTGCCCCTCTGCAGCACCTCGCTGGAGGAGCCTGCGCTGAGATTTAAGCAGCCACCTTGCTTTGCTGCTGACATGTTCATAGCAAGGCTCTCTAAAAACTTAAATTTACACTTCAGGTAGGTTGCAAACCATATAAAAAACTCTTGTCTCTTAATACGTTTCTCTCCCTAACAAAGATGAAATGATGGATTTGTTTATTTTTCCCTCCAAGGACAGTAGCATCAAAACCAGATCTAAGTGCTAGAGGCTCATTTGGAGGGGCTGTGCTGGAGACCTTAAATACGTATGCAAGAGAAGGCAGATACCTTCCTGCCAGGTCTTCGCTGCAGAAGCCCTTACTCTGTACAAGAGTGGTATTCAGTTAGAGTTCTCTATAAAATGGCGTGTTACTGTCATTACGACACGAGAACAAGGCAGTGCAGTGCTTTTCCTAGGTGCAGGGGCCTGGAAAATAAATTTATTTCGGGAAGGACACAGAGACGATCCTTAATCTGTTTGTAATAGGCGTTCCAGATTGCATGGTATCAAGTTCAAATTGAGGAGACCGTAAGCACTGGGGATCAGGAGAGAGGAGGGAGGTGAGGTGCTCAGCCACGAAAATGCTAGGGTTTTTTTTTTCCTGCCTCCTGGGCCCCATGAATGAGCAAACGCTGCGCGTTCCTCAAGGCGACGGAGCAGATTATAGCTGAACAGGGAGGTTTTGAGATTCAATCAGACGCAGTTGCACAATTTTGGGAACACAGCTAATTTTTAAGCCTTCGTTGCCGACAGTATTGCCCGGTGAATTAGCTTGTGGTGCAAGCGTTCAGCTTCCAGCCCGGTCCACGATAAGCGTCTCTTTGTGCAGAAGTGTTGTAGGAGGTACCAGGAATGGGGCTGCTCGCTCCTCTGCGTTTGCTGAGCCGCTGAATCACCAGCGGCCGCTCCAGACACATGCTTTGCTCGCACAGAGGAGCGTATTGAATTTGTTTCCTTCAAAATGTTGAGCCCTGGCCAGTACAAGCTTTGGTCTCCCCAAGAATTTTAGGAATGCTGTTACGGAGTTTTTCCGTTAAGCGCAGAACAGCTTGGAATCGACGGGTTAGAAAAGTGAAATAATACGGACAGAACATAATTTTGGTGAAGCTGCTGCAGCTCATTCTGTGTTTTCCGAGACTGAACTGTTACATTATGCCCCATCATTGCTGGCTGCAGAAGATCGTGGGGTGTTGTTCAAGGATGTGCAGATTACGCATTAATAAATTGAATTAATAGCGCTTTTTTTTGTAGTTCTGTTAAAGACGTGGTGAGTAAAACTAACAAAAATGTGTTAAGTTGTCTCAAGTTAAACATCAGACATGTCTTAGCTACTTACTGGCCCTTTACCAGCATGCCTATGCCATAGAGTAAGCTGAAGTTTTAGCAAGGCGGGATCCAGAGAGCTTCCTCATTTACGTAAGGAATACAGAAAATGCCTGAAAGAGTGATATTATGGGTTACGATTCTGTGGGTGTTTGGGTTATAAAATGTAATGTGGTCTGGCATATTAAACCAGAAAAAGTCGTGAAGCTCATTCCTCATTTTAAAAAAAAAAAAAGAGGACTCCTGCAGTTCCCCACTCCCATATTCGAAATGTTTTATCCTGAATCTGTCTTAACAGGACGGATTTCTATTATTTCTATTGGGATGTGAGGTTATTCAGGAATTTGCTGATACAACATCGCCTTGATTTATAATCCGCGCCGCATGGAGATGGGGCTGCGATCGCAACAGGTCCTGCACCCGTTCCAAGAGGAAGCACCTCTGCTGGTGGGAAGTTTTCTCTGGCTCATTCTCTTCCCACAGAAGTCCTAATGAACAGTCCTTGCTTCTCCCCCTGGGCCATCACCTTGTCCCTAAGGTATGGCACAGGGAGCTGAACCAGAAAATCCTTTTAATATTGTGTTGAGTATCAACGTATTCTGCTTATAAGCACGTTGCTGCGTGTGCTGGCTGAGCCGTTCGGCTGAAGCACCTGGAAGGGGACAGGTAAATCCTTCGGCAACGCTGAAACAGCTTTTCACTTTTTAATGTGAAAATGCACGTTCTGAGGGAGCGGATGCGTGGGTTTCAGTGGCCAGGAGCTGGTTTTGTTCACCCGGAGCTGTGGGCATGGGGAGGGCTCCAGTGCCCTTGCAGGAGAGGATGAGGATGCAGGGGGAAAGCCACTGTGTTCAGCGGTGATTTGGGGGGGAAAAAGCAGAAAACGAAGTATGTGCAGCCTGAAAAGGTTAGAAACCTGTGTATGGGAACGCTCATTAGCTGCGTGTATGAAATCAGCCTCTCTGTGCAAGCACAACCATCAGCTGCTCGTTTGGCAGGTTTCTGCTATTGCAGAACTTGTTTTAGTCAACTGAGGCAAATTCATATGCAACAGCTTGAGCTGAAACAAATCCGTGTATTCACGCAGTGCGGGGAAAATCCATCGCTATTCTGTTAGCAAACCTTCAGTTCTGGGGCTGAGACATAACGCCGCATGTGACGCTCGAGTGACGCGGCTGGGCACCCGCATCTCTGCGCCGCGCCGAGGCTGCGCTGCATCCCGTGATGGGAAGCCCAGCTGCAGGGGAGGGGGAACATCACACGGATACCGGCTGGAGGTGTCGAGTGCCTTCTTGGAAGGGTTTCCTTTCATTTAGCCTTTTTTTTTTTTTTTTTTTGGCTTTTAGTTGCAAAATAAAACCTGCAAAGGTCATTTGAGAAGTTCGGGATTATAGATGTAAAGCTCTTTTAATCTTTTCCAATAGCTGAGTAGGAAATAAACCTGTTGGGAGCTCGGAGCTGAACTCTGATGTTGAACGTCAGCACGAAATGAATTTGTAATTGTGATTCGATGTACATACACAGCTCCTAGAAATTATCTTGCGTATAATTGCATTAAATAGGTTTGGCTTAGAAGTAAAGGTGAATGATTATCAAAACCAATGTAATAAATGAAACATTAATTGTACCTGGCAGCTTGACAGTTTCAGTCACCGTGGGCCAGATTATTAAAGCGATTTAGGCACAATTGAAAATACCAGTTCTCAATTAAGCTGGTTTAAGATGCAGCTCTTACAGGGTTCCAGTAGTTCTTGTGGTTGGGGATTTCTTTCAACCGATGGTAAGTGACTCTGTATTAGGTGCCTGAATAAGGCAGGGTTTTAATGAAAGCTTTGCATAATAAAGCCCTAAAAGCATTTCAATTTTGGAAAAACAGCAGCAACAAATCAAACCGGCAGTGTCTGAAATACTGAAGATACCATGGGTTATGTCGGTGCTATATACGACGTTGTCTAACATCTGAGTAGCTTTCAAAGTGTTTTTCCCCTAATTCCATATATAATTAAAAAGCAGCTTCCTATAGCTCATTGAAGTTAGTCTTGTTGGAGCAGTGTACTTTTATATCTATTTAAATGAATGAAGTATAGCCTTAATAGGGAATATAATAACTTCAAATATTAAATCTCTCTTGTATAGCTACGCTTTACTTTTAAACAGTGTTTATCTGTCCTTCATGAATCCCAAACTGAAATCAAACGTGGTCCCCAGAAGCTCATCGTATTCTTTTGTAGCCCATTCACCAGACTTTTGCCATGTGCTTTTCATTTAATTATACGAGGATAGCAAAATCCTGGAAGTCTTTTGTTAGTGACGTGCAAAAATAAGGAAAGGTGGTGGCTTTTCAGACGTCGTGATGGTATCTCTTTCTTTTAACAGGCTTTTGGAAATGCAAAAACCGCTCATAACAACAACTCGAGTCGCTTCGGCAAATTTATTCAAGTGAATTACCAGGAGACGGGCACTGTGCGAGGGTAAGTGGAAATCAGATTCACAGCATATATATTTTTTTTAGTCTATTTAAATGTTATGAAAATGTTGGCGTATCTATGTTGCACACTAAGGTTTGAATACACCTGAGCTGCCTTTAAGCCAGTTCAGCCCTCCTTAATTACGATGGCAACTTTATAACTAAGCTGAAATGTAGTTTTTCTTCTTAAGATAGCTGGCGAGGCAGAAAGGGGAGCGTTTTAGCTAGGGAGGCTGCGTGGATGGGTTCGGGGGCTGGAGCACGCGTTGGGCAGGGAGAGGCCGGGCGAGCTGGCTGCGCAGTCTCAGGCAGAGGAAGCCAAGGGGGGATTTGATCTCTCCAGCTGCCTGATGGGTATTATGGAGAAGATGGAGCCAGCCTATTTAGCATCACGGTCTAATTCCCTGTACGCTTCTGTCTCTACCCTGAAGTGTCTCTTTAACCCAGCCCACAACCAGTTAGGGCATCTTTTTCCCCGGGCCATTGCAAGGAGATGCTCGTCTCCATCGCGGTTCTCCACTCTACTGCCACAGGATTTATTTCCAGCATCGCTGCTGCTTCCCAGGCTCAGGGGGAGCGCAGCTAAACTGCAGCTGGTTTCTGGGTGGGCAGACCTGGAGCTGGGTTTCTGTTTGGCTTCTCCGGACAGCGTCAGCTCATCGCAAAGCGACTCAAGCTAGCTCTAAGTGAGCAGGGCTGCCTTAACTCCGCTTTTTGGCCGGGTTAATTAACTCAGTTGGAGAAGCGAAGAGTAGACGTGGCATTCCAGGAGCTGTATAATTTCTGCAGCTAGCTAAGAGATCTCTTGCTGGGACTTTGTTGTTATTTTAGAGAACTGCATTTAAATTTTTTTCTTTGTTATTTTCCAGCAGAACAGTATCACACAAATAGACGCCATTAATTTTTCAAGTGAGCTTGGGTACTCTGTGTACTTACCAGTCAGGCAACTGTTTTTTTCATCCAATTTCTAATCTGATGTGCTTTTTCTTTTTTCTTCTTGTGCTATTAGTTCTGGTGAGCAGTTCTCTTAAAAGGATAAGCCTCAATTTTTTTTAATGCCTACTTAAAAGGAAACATAGGGTAACGAGAATCCAGCAAACGCCTTAACAATGTATTATCTTGGCATGCTGTGCCAGCTCTGTGGTAGTTGCCTCTATTGATGATTGGCAGTTACCTGCAAATAACATCGCATTTGTATGCCCTAGTTCTAAAAATAAGAGGAATTTTCTTTCTTTTCTTTAAAAAATGCATTTCCTTGGTCTTCGGTTGCATGATGGGATATAACCGTGCTTTGCTATAAGCTTGAAGTGCTGCCCCAACGACAGTAAAAAGATATTAAAAAACAAACAAACCTGTGAGCTGTTCCTGGCATACGAGAGTAAGACTTTTTTTTTTCCATAGTCTTAAAAGGAAGATTGCAAAAATTTTTTTTTCTTAATTTAGCATCGATTTTAAGCACGTAGTCTGACTACCCAAATCGACTCTGTCCCCATTTTGCGCATGCAATTTGCTTTGTTAATGTAAGTGTAATTTGCAGTCACGAATCAGAATTTCGCTCCGTTCATAGGCTGAAAATAGCAGATGGATATTTGGTTACAAGCTGTATGCAGATAATGACCCAAACTTGAAGTGAATTTCAACTTAAGAGATGTAATAGCCAAGAGATTTAGTAGCAGCCAACCCCACCCCACGAAATGAAGTCTTTGAAGATGCGTTTGAAATCGGTGGAGCATGAGCAATGGCTATGCTGAAGTGCGTTCCCATAGGGCTTTATGAATTTATTATGTCCTGTCAGTGATAAGTGAGCTGGGGAGGAAGGTCGTTGCAACGTGTTCAGTCCTCCTAAGATGATCAAAAGCCTCAACATCTTACACGCTCCTTAAAATTGCAGAAGAGCCAGATGGGAGACATTTTAATTAAATTTGTGCAGCAGCATGGGGCTGTATCACAAATACCAAGAGGCATCACTTTGAAACATACAGTGCTTGGGTATTTTGCATGGTGGTATTTGTATATGAAATTCATTCGTAAGTTTCGGTGGGTATTACCTAATATACCAAGTACAGGTTCTGTAGCGTGGTTAAATGAATATTTTGCATGAAATCATACTCTCAGAAGTTCTTTACTGCTGAAACTGTGCGTAATGTTAGGGTAGTTTTTACATAATTGACAACTGTAAATAGAAAGGAAGCATTTGGAGATGTTTACTTTTTTATGCTTCGGTTCTTTTCCTTTTCACTATCCTATTGAAACAGGGGACGTAGATTTTTCTTGGGACGTATATCATTATGGCCTTCTCGCTAAGCAAAGAACATCTTCTCAGAACAGCATTTTGCATGCATCTGCCCCCCGCCCCACCCCACCCAAAAAAAAGGAAAATTGGCCCTGCTTTAAATAGTGGGTTGGACCAGATGACCTCCAGAGGACCCTTCCAACCTAAATTATTGCATGAGACTTTTTTTTTTTTTTGGCTATAATAAGAGCAGAAATCACAGGGGAAGGGATTAAATGTCAAGAGCGGTGGACTCGATCCAGGTTGTCGTACAGCAGCGTGCTGAGCTGCTGGGTCTGCTGCGCTCTGGGACGTTCTGGTTCTCAGTACCCCATCTGTTCACCGAGTCTACGGGGAATTTCATGTCCTGGCTTGAAAAAGTGGTAAAACGTGAGCCTGTGCTTAAGGTTAGAAAGGAGGTGCAAAGGAAACCTGTTGGAGAGGAATACCCATAGCTGTTCTCAGCTTCCTCGCAGGGAATGGACAAGAAAAAACCTTTTGGTGCGCATCATGAGCAGGAATAATAGTGCTTTGCTGTAGCTTGTCTGCCTTTCCTTACTCCTCCTGTGCAGCAAGAGCCTCCCGTGGTGAGTTGGACGTGCTGCTTCCAGTGGGCTCTCCTAAGCGCTGCCTAGGAGTCGTCACAAGCCCTCTGGGGCACGTCCAAGTGAATTACTGAGCCCCCAAGAAATGAATGGGTCTGTCCTCCCCATCCGGAGGTTACGGTGGAGAGGCGAGCGCAGAGGCACCTCCTTGTCCCTTCACATCCAAGGTTCCTCAGGTTTTTGGGTTTGCACGTGGCTGCTCGTGTCACCGCCACATCACTATGAGTCGGTAGCTGGAAAAGCCCAGCCTCTGCTTTTGTGTTTCGAGTTACGTCATCAACGTTGGCGATTATAGCTCCAGTTTCTAAATCCCTGTCATTACTGGTTGGTATTGCATGGAAAAAAAAACAAAACAACAAAAACAAAAAACCAAAAACCCAACATGTTGAAGCTTGTTCTAGCTAGAAAAGCTTTGTATTAATATGTAAATGAAATGTGTTAATTATGGAGGCTGTTAGGATAAAATATAAATGCCAGTAAGGAGCTTGTGCAGTTGTTTGATTTTTGACTGAAGCCACAAGTTGTTAACCCAAGTTTTTGTTAAGAAGTGGCTGAGGGGGGTGGTAATTTGGGCACTGAATCTGCAGCTAAATCTTATTTTGCAAACATTTGCGTCCAGATGTATTTCTTGTTGAAGTAGGGTTTGCGCATGAATTTCAGTCTGCAAGCAATTGTATTTTGCTGGCTTTGGATTAAATAGGTATCAGAGATTCTTAGTTTCTGTCAAAATTTCCCCCTGCACTCCCTGCCCATAGGCTAACTCATCTGAGATCATGTTTTTCATATCCAAGTTAGTTTTGGCTTTGTATCAAACCAAAAAACCTCAAAAGCCAAACATAATATTGGGCTTGTTCTGCCTAGGAAGAAATTTATATAACTAAGTGAAACAAGGCTGAAACTTTTTTTGTGTACTAAAACTGAAAAGTCCCAGTAAAGCTGTGTTCGTTTAAGTTGAATATTGGGTCAATGAATAACGCTTTTATTTCTCCTTCCAGAGCTTATGTTGAAAAGTATCTGCTGGAGAAGTCCAGGCTCGTCTACCAGGAGCACAACGAACGGTAGGTGCCTGTGTTTTGCTTACATGGTTGGTTTTGACTCCTGAATGTGTTGATAGCGTGGCGCAGATGGCTTAAATCCCTGTTTGAACTGGCACGGGGGATCAGGATTTTCACGCTTCTAACTGCATGCTTCGCAGATGAAGTCCGTATTTATATTTTGTTCCATCTTGGCTTGGGGAGAAGAGTCCAAACTCCTAAAGCTCTGCTAGTGTGTTCAGAGTGGGTGATAGCAAGTCGTATCATCTCATGGGCTTGCCCCCAAAAATGTCTTTTGTCCAAAAAAAGCCAGCAATGATCACACACGCCATAACGACTCATTTGCTGTGAAACAGCAAATACCTGTGCATCAAGGGAAGGGCGCTGCCAAAAACTTCTGAAATAACTGAGCAGGATTTGCGTCTTTCAAACGGCGGCGGCTGCAGGCACTGGGTTTGCTGTAGCCTGGCAAAGCAGCAGTGAACGGGGAGCGGCGTTTTGCTGTCTGCAGCCAGAGCTGTTTCAAACTTGCCTCTCCCGTTTCTAAGCGAGCATCCCGTGGGACGGGGCACCGCATCGTTGGGTAGCAAAGAGCACAGGATGCATTGTGCCAGCAAGCAAGCCCGCGGGGTGCTCCTCTGATGGGCTGGAAAGCTACAGCTCTGGGGCACTGCAAGTGTAGCTACATATTTCATGTTTGCATGGGGTTAAAGGGCAGAAGCAATCCTCATGACAGGACCAGTATTAAATCTTCATCAAACCCTCTTCGTTTGGTCATCTTCAAGGCCTAAGACCTCGTACTCCTTGATGCCCCAGGCAGGTGGAGGAGGCTGCATCCAGAATAATTGGTAGCGTGCTCTGGGTGGTGGGGAAGGTGTATCTGAAGCTGCAGGCTCAAAAAAAAAATCCTATTCATTGCAATTTTTGTTATTTTTACTTTCATTAATTTTTATTATGTTTATATGTGTGTTTTTATTCATAATTTTGGACTCAGGCACTGAAGTCTGTCTAATTTCAGGTTTCGGTTCCTAAGGCGCTGTCTGGCCACAGAAGCCTGCTTTTGCCATCTTGCTGCCTGTTTAGGGACGAATGTGCTACCCAGGGAAAAGAGACTTTGTTATTTTATCAACAGTCCTTGGCTTACATTTTCCGTTGTCCGTATGATTAATGTCATACGGATTATTACGTACCATTTGTTTTCTTGCGCAACTTGTAAACTACTTACTACCTAATTTGGGAGAGAAGATGGCATTTTAATTCTATTTTACAGCTATTAACACATTGAAAACATCAGAAGGGCCTCTAGAAAAAGCTAAGATTATATAGACAACAGATTTAAACAAACTGTTCTTTCCTAATTGCAGTGTATTAATTGCTACATCCTCTTCTGATTGTAACAAATTTGCTGCTTCTAACTTTCCATCGTCTGTTGTCTTTCAACTGTTAGCATCAATCCATGTCATAGTTGTTTTGATGCAAAACAGATGATTGTCACTTGTTTTTTTTGTATTGGTAATATTCAACTATTCTGAGTATTTGAGTAGTCGTAAAAATGGAAGATTTTTCCATTCTGTCATACAGAACTGCAATTGCACAAGTATTGTTTTTTTTGTGGCAATGAAGTATTAAAAAAGTAATAATTTCTGCATTGCAAGTGTGCTTTGATTCCAATAAATGTATAGGCCTTGCACATGTTTCTACAGGAAAACACGACGATGTCAGTCAGCTAGGAATTCATTAAGTATACTCTTGGAGAGTGGGCCTTCTCAGATGGAGAGGAAGATCTAATTCTCCGTTACTTGGTTTATTGCATCAGTGCACAGTGGTCTCAGGCCATTTCTAAACCACTGTCAGTGTTAAATGTTCCAGTCATGGCCGAAGGCTTTATTGTATATTTAACTGATGGGTCTACAAAAAGCTTTGTAAGTCATGTTTGGGGCTTTTTCATCCATTTCCCCATCAAAGCAAGATTAGACCAATCTGAAACAGCGACAGGGACTGGGCTCGTCTCTGATTCGGAGGGCTTTAGTGACACGGGACTCAGCATCTGTTGTCCTTTCCAGACTCGTGAGTTTTTTAGGTTCTTAATTTGCTGTTCTATCCCCTGAAATTCTAACTTGATTCAAAGTTGCCCTACTAGCTAAAAAGCATGGGACATTTCCCTGTCTGTGGGCTAAAATTGTACACGCACGTCTGAGTTCAGAAGCTGGAAAATGAAGTTATGAGTTTTACCTGTGTTTCTCTACTGAATGCTGCTGTTTGTTTTCAAATTTAACATCTTTTTGTCTTTGTCACCAGGAACTACCACGTATTTTATTACCTCCTGGCAGGAGCGAGCGAGGAAGAGAGATCAGCATTTCATCTTAAGCAGCCAGAGGAGTATCATTACCTCAACCAGGTGGGAATACTGTACTGGCAGCACTGGCAGTGCGCGGTCTTGCCTTTTCCACCACTGATGCTTAATTCTAAAGAAGAAAATGCGTGCGGTAATAAAAATGGGTTGTGTCAATGCTCTGTAGGCAGTGGTCCGTCATTGGAAATTAATTTGCATTGGCAGTCTGAACACCTGATAGTATAGAAAAAAAAAAATCAGTGTTTTCCATTTTCTGTCCCCTAACTGGGTTATGTTAAACAGACAAAAACACAAGGCATGTAAGGGAGACACAGTAAGAATCTGCCTGTTCTCTGAATGAATGTTAGTCATTAACATCTGTCTGCTGAGCAGAAGAAAAGAGAAAAATGTGTGATGCCAGTAGACCTTCAAGTTGTAGTATCTTGCATGAGATAGTCCTAATTCTGTGGCTTTATGGCTGGTTGTTAGCATGAGCCTTTGAATTTGAGAATACAAAAAGTTTAATATAAAAACATAGCAACTATTGAAAATGGGGGAATTAAAAAGGTGTGAGGTACTACCAATGGCCAATTAAATTCATACTTTAGAAAATCTAATTTACTTCAGGTGTTTAAGATGCAGTTGTACGTTGATGCTTGTAAAGAGGGAATTTACTGCTTTTTGCTCAAAAAACGTAATTAGTGGAACAGGATGACATGGAACAGTAGGTAGGTTATATGCTGATTTTTAACTGTAATTGCAGTTTTCTTGGACTTGAGACATTGTTAGCAATAAAGAGTGATTTAGCCCGCTAGTTGGAGAGCAACTTACATGCACTGTGCAACGCAAATAGCCTTTAGTCTTTCTAGAAATACGGTTTAACTCTGTAATGTCTCAATTACCCAGGGCTTTTTAAAGATTTTTAAAGTGGGCTATCAAAGCCAGAATATATTGTAATATTAATGACTACCACCCACTCTTAGCAGGATCAGGAAATTCACACAAATGAAGAACAGATTAAGCGTTTAAGGCTTTTGCTCTCTCTGTGCCTCCTGCGTTCGTAAGCAGTGCAGAGGTTGGAGAACGTGGTGTGTTCTTTACGACCATCTGTGCTGCAGTTTTGCAACTTGAAAGTGCCAAGATAATTTGGATGGAATGTTATGTCAGATTCACAGATTTTGTTGGGCAATCCCGTAGTTCCATGTTAGCCTAAAACATTGCTTTTCTCTTTACTTAATAGCATTCTAAAGTTTAAGGTCATTAATATTTAAAGTAAAATAACACATTTGATGGCGTGTAGTGTGTAGACCTGATAGGAATGCGATATTTTAGGTTGAAACGTTTATTTTAATTGAAATTACGCTGCTGTGGGCAAGTAGACTGCAGAAGGATGCTGAGGTACATCCAGTGGAGGATGGAAGCAGACGCTGGACTTACCTGAACACAGCATATGGATAGCAGTGACATTTGGGGTTTTTAGTATTTTGATTACAATCATTTTACTGCAATTAGTGTTCATGTTGGGGAGAACAGTTAAGACTGACAACTACGGGAAAGTGGCTCCTTTAGATGGGCTCAGCGCATTGTTCCATGTTTAAGGCTTCCTAACAACGCGGTAACAGCCTTCCCCGTGTCCTATAGGCAAAAGGGGAAAAAGGAAAATAAGGAGGAAGGAAAAAGTAGTGGAGGAATGAGGGGAGAAGCTCTGCAGACATAAAAGGGGAAAGTAGTAAAATGACCCTTGAGCATTCGCAGTAACTTCTTAAATGTGTCCTAGAGAAATCCCTGCCTTTTAAAAAAGGAAAAGAACAAGCACAGAAATGAGCATAAGTGTGTAACTAAAATTAAATACTAAAATTTAAAAGCTATAAAATACTGATCCAGGCCCCTTAAGTCAAGGACTGACTCAATCCTGGAGTCAAGCATTATTTCCTTTTCCCAGGTTCTTCAACTCACGTTCTTATGCAAAACGAAAGTGTGTTTTGCATTGCAGATGAGAAATAATCTATTCAGGTACTTCAACAAAATGTTCTGTTATCTTGTTGTAAATGCGGGCAGCAGGTTGGAAAAAATATTTTCACTTTTTTTTAAAAGCAAATTTACTTAAAATGTCCCCTGAGTTTGGATGACTTCTCCATCTCTCGTACTAATGACAGAAGTCCTACCCTGCAACTTGCTGAACCTTTTCTGTGCTGTCCATTCATATTTATCCATATTGAAATTAGCAATTTGCAGGATTAGATCCTTATTTAATTGCTTCAGGAGCTCCGGTGCCATGCCTGTCTCCCTTGCGGGAGCGCTGAGTCCTGAGCCTGGGCAAATCCTGCACTCCTGCGATGCCTTTCAAGTCCATCACTGTCTGATTGGAAAAAGATAGAAACTCAGAAAAAGCTGGTGCTTTCAAATAAAAAAAATCACAGCTCTGCAGTGCGTATACATGACTAGAGCAGAAGTTGAGAGTAGAAACAAAAATCAGTGCAACTCTGCCTACATACCTCTTCGACTCCAGGTAAAGCAAAGGTTTTTCCAATCATGGTGGTTGAATTCTCCTAAAAATTCATTAAACTGGTAGCCTGAGAAATCCCCACTGCCTTCATAACACTGTAAGCAGAAATCAGAGCATGACAGACGTTGAAAGAATTATAAATCTTACTTTATGCTGGAAAAGAAGGTCAGGAATGACTATGCAGAATAGTAACAATGATTTTACGTGGGAGGTCACCATTGCTGCCCTGTCTAAAGAGCTGGTGGTGGGAGTCATGTTTGGTCCGAATGCTGCTTAACTCGGTCTGCCTTGCTTTCAGATGACAAAGAAACCCCTCAGACAGAGCTGGGATGAGTATTGCTATGACTCTGAGCCGGTCAGTACAAGTACACGTGTCTTCTGTGTCGCTGGTGCAGGGCTGCTCCTTTTGTTCACTTGAATTTGTGAGGGGCACCAAGCCATGAGCAGAAATGAAATGAAATTGAACCTGTTGACGACCCTCCCCCCTGCCCTGCAGTGGTGTTGCTCGTGTGTTAGCTGGTGACAATGCGGATGCTCTTTCTGTTGCCCTTTTTTGCTTACTTCCATCTGGAAAGCTCCGTCAGCAGCTTGGTTTGGATGCGGTCACCTAGTTTTCGCAAATTGTTGTTCCTTCTCGATATATAATACATATTGTTTTGTGTAAATCGGTCATTACAGAGTAATTTGTGATGCAGCAGCATTGTGAAAATTGAAATTGCTTCCTTATAAAACTGCAAATCAGCCTCTGGAAGCGCTAAGGGATGGCTTGTTTAGCATCAGCTGATGGCGATTGTAGCAGCGAATCTGCCGTCCAGCTTCCAGGAAAAAGACGACAAAACCAAAAGCACCCCCTCAACCATCTGTGAGACAGTCAAATCCCGATATTACTCAGAATGCAAACAATTCCTCCTCCTAAAGTAGTTCTGCTGTCCTTTCCAAATGGATCTATCTAAAAAAGGGACCGCCACGCTTCTCGCCTTCCCCAGCCCTTCCTTTGCATCCGGGGCAGAGGCGGTGGCTTCGGTCAGTGATGTGCTTTGGGTTTGTGTGGCCTGCAGCTGTGTCCCGGTGATGGTCTGTATCGGTTTTGTCTTGCACCAGAAAGCATGTTTTCAGCCAACCGCATGTTGTCCTTGCTAATTGTGCCGTGTATTTAATGGTTGCCGACCATGGCTAATATATCTGGAAGAAGAAGTGATCTGGGAAGGAGTTGTGGTTCTCTGTGGCTAAATCAGCACGGTACCAGCAAGGTTTCTGCTGCAAACCCTCATTAGTGGAGGAGGAGGGGAAGGGAGTCTAGCCTCCCAAGGTTTAAAAATGGCAAATATTGTATTAGCATCCTTACGAGGTCCTCCGAGAGCAGGGAGCAGAGAGTGGATGCTTCTGTATGCCTCAAGACACTGTAATGAGTTGCAAAGACTTTAATTGCTTTAGGAGTGGGTTAGGACAATCGACTGGAGGAATGCCAAGAAAACCGAGCCCCAGGTTTGTTTCCTTATTTTGTCTAGCAAAACTGCGTGCCCTTACAATTTGGCTGTTTATCTGGTATTTTATTTGCTCAGGGTTGTGTTACGTGATGCTCCTGGTAGATCACGTTGTGGCTCCAGTGGTAACTTGCTCTTAAACATCCTCTGTCCCTTTCCCTCCAAGGGACTAATGACAAAAGCAATGGGCTCTCCCTACTGCAGACTTCCAGCTTATAAAGAAACCCTTTTGCATCTTCTTTAAGGTTTTCCTGGAAATCCATGGACTGCTTCAATTTGCTGATAGTAAGCAGGGGACTCACTTTTGCTTGGAAGTGTTGAACAGGCTGGGAAACTAAGTGCCCCAGCAGAATATTAATGACTAATTTGGTATGTGGGCATGGATTTTGTAACACTAGTCTGCCCTAATATCAGTGAAACCCTTAAAAATGTCTATCCGTATATCATCCATTAGGAAACAGTACCTAGCACAGAGCTGAAATACTGCAGAGCGCATCTGCTTTTAAGTAAATAATTTCCAAAAAGCCTTTCCATGCGGATTAATGAGTTTGGCAATTGTTATATAAATTGTTCATTAAATCGCCTTTGGTGTAGATTGTACTACTTCTGAGTCAGCTATGGTATTTCAGCATTGTCTTGTGACTTAATTTTGGATGAAGAATGCCACGAAATGAAGTTGTTTCCTGGAACGTGGATGGCCAGTAAAAGTGGCACTTGGTATCCCTTTAAAAAGTTTTTTAAAAAAAACTTATTTGCAGAATTTGCAGATGCATTTTTGTTCTGCAGACTCCAGGTCCTGCCTTAGTGGGTGTGAAAACTTCTCCAAGTTATCCACAGCGCGTTTGTAGTGGCCAAGGATGCCAGTCAGCCCAGGTTTGGGTTAGGAGGGAAAAAGTTTTATCCTGATATTTTATGGCATATGTGATCCCGTTGGTGATCCCTGCTGATGTGTAGCGTAGTTGTCTATGCTGCACTCCTTTCAGTAAATTGTACAGACAAATATCCTATAACTGTTAGAAAGGGCAAATTTCAATAGTTTGTTAACAAAAGGTGGGAGTTTCACTCCAAAAATGAGTATTTTTTAAGAACACGCAGATGTGTTATTTTCTAGCGAAGTTGAAAACCCCATGTTCATTGATTATTGGCATGGTTTTAAAAAATATACAAAATGGTTCTACTGTTCAACATCTTCTCTACATTGTCCGTGCAATAGTGACTCGTCGCCTCTGAGGAGCATCGATAACGTTAGGTTGAGCTTCTCACACAGTCTCGACTAAACGCTTGAGGAGTTTCCTATGTTGAAATAAATATCTTAAATAAGAATTTCTCCCTGTAATGATCACTGTAACGGTGCTACCTAGTGGGATGAAGAACATACGACTGATACCGTTGTGAGGCTTAAAAAGCTTGTAGGTACTGTGAGACACAAAGCTTTATTGTATATGTTCTATATTTATGACTTATATTTTAAGTCTACCTGGTATCTGTTTAATGATGTTCGCTCTTGTATTCATGTAGCTCAGTCCAGTGCAGATTTTCAGATTCGTTTGTGCAAAAGTTTGTGCATACTTGCTCATGTTGTAAGGATGATTCACAGACAAATGACCAAAAGAAACTGTGGATACAGCTACTTTAATTCATTGTCACTGCAGCACCAGCTACAATTTTTAAATTATATACCTGGATTAACTTGTAGAAAGTCTCTATTTAAGTGTTACTAAATATTTTGAGGTTTAAGACAACACTATATTGTGTGATACATACTAACCTAATTTTGAATTGGAGACTGGGGATTTTTGTAGGTAGCAATGGGAAAAAGTATTAAATCTGGGCTAGGAAGGTACAGAATAATAAATAATCCATGGGGGACCCAAGGTGAGTCAAAGCCTGCAAAAGGTCATTGGCATTATTAGTTTATTTATTCATTTAAGGAGAATTAGTTTCACTGTGCTCCCTAAATACTGGTGCAGGACAATATTAGTTGGACCCAGAAAGTCATCAGATTTCTCTGAAAGCATCAGTGACTGCCATCAGTCTGGAGAGAATCTGGATAACTAAAGCATTCAGCCATGGCACTTAGCCTTTGGGAGATATAAAAAATAGTGCATGTCAAATTCCCTAAGACAACTTATTGGTGTTTGGAATGAAGTTAGTGAATAACGTGTTTGAAACTGTCCCTTCCTTATGCAGCATTTCATTCACTGATCGGTTTACACGGTATTACATACATTTTATTTTAAAGTATTTTAGAACAAAATTCCTCCTACTTACTTGTACGAACTCTTAATGGACCAGGACTTAATGTGGAATAAACTGCCTGTAAATGTGTAACGTACTAAATATTGTTGCTAATTCACGGCCTTTCTGTATGCTTATTGTCCAAAACTCTTGCCAAATAGTGCAAATTTAAATATGATAACTCTGGTTTGCTTATATGAAGACGATTGAAAAGCTGATTCTCTTAGCTTGATTATTTTTATTACTTATTATTTTAATTTAAATTGTGTGTACTCTTTCCGATATTTAAGAAGAAAAATTCTGCCTTGCCACTGCAGCTAATCCTGGATTTTTATTGCATCGCTTATGTGCTTCTTGCTCTGTCTGCTGTGGTGCCGTGAATTCCCTCTCACTCTGGAACAGGATTCAGAGCAGTGTCCGAGGGGCTGGGTGTCGGGTGATTAGCCACCATTATTCTCCATCATGTTAACGGGGCCTCCTGCGTATCTCATTTCCCAGTGCCAGATTGGAAACGTTGTAGTTGCCAGTACAAGGCTTGGAAGTCACGGGATGGTATTTATGAAGTGCTGACTTGGCCATCTGGACCTGTTCTGACCTCAATTTCTGTCAGTGCTTAATCTTTCTCTTTGAACCCAACAGGACTGCTTTTCCGTCGAAGGGGAAGACCTGAAGCATGACTTTGAGCGTCTACAACTAGCTATGGAGATGGTGGGGTTTCTTCCCAAGACTCGCAGACAGTGAGTTTATTTTCCATGTTAACAGTTTGGAGATTATATTAATTGAATTAATATGATAATATAAAACGTACATTTATATAATATTCATATAAATACAATCTCCATAATCAGATAATCCACATGATTTTTGCTAGCATAACTGTTTTGCTCTGTGTAACATATTAGGCTGGTGAGAAAGAATAATGACGCTCGACCATTTGTGCAATAAAGGAGTAAACAAAATGTAAAGGTATAAGCAAAATATGCCCATCGTTAGTGTGGTTAATGACTCTCTTTATGTAAAGCGAGTGTTGGCATGAGGTTGGTACCTAGAAGAGTTTTTGAACTGTTCATGAACAATCATACTTTACTCCACATGTCATGAATCCAGAGCCTGGTTTAATTAGAAATCTGGGTCATTAGTCATCATACTTAATCCTTTTCCATGCAATTGCTGGTTTTGTAGGCTCATTTCCAACTGGCCTTTGTTCACCAACGCAGTGAAAGTGCCGGTTGAAAACCTGGACTTCTTAGTTGGATTGCAATACTGTCTTCCACCGATTGCAAGGAATTACATGCTTTACATGAAGATTGTCCTTAACTGAAACCACAAAGTAATTCCTGTAGTGTTAATCGTTGACTGACTTCATTGTTCCAATGTCTTGAGTAGGTTTGAATGAATTTGACAAGTATGTTACTAAGGTTAGAAACAGGCTTAGAAAAATATGTATTGAAAAATGATCTGAAAATTAGTTTTGGTTGTTTTTTTTTTGACTTCATAAGTATTGCTGAAAGGCAAATCAGTAGCTGGAACACAGTGAGAAAGCTTGCGCTTTTTTTGAGTAAAAATGTTCAAAAATAATAATTTAATGAACCTAGTTCCTTTATCTGAAATCCTGGAGGTTTATGTGGGAACAGAGAATTACCGCTTTGTGCTAATGGCACTTGAAACCCTATTCATCACCCAGGGTAGATGACATTTAAGATGCTGACATCTAACGTTTTTTGCAACTGGATGGATTACCTCCTGCTCTTTTAAGCATCGCTTTTCTGTCTTTTTAACACGGGTCTGAGCCAGCAGCTAGAAGCCCTTAACCGTGAGACATTATCCTGCTTTCTGCTCCAATAAGAACTTGTTCCACCTACCCAAGAATCTTTTTCATAAGTTCATGCTTTGTCCCAAGCACAACAAATTAATCATGAAATCAATACTGCTTTTTCTGTGTACTTTCCACGCAGGTGGATAAACCCAAGTATACATGGTTTTTCTGTGAATATGGTATATGTCAATATAGGTCCTTATTTTTCACATCTATCTGCTTTGCATCAAGCGCACTTCGCATTCTCCTGCAAGCATCGCGCATCTTTGCTCCATGAGCAAATGCCATTGCATCCCACTCGAGACAAAGCTGCTTTACAGATACTGCAGCAGCAAGGAGCTAGCAGCACAGTACTAAATTGCTTCCTGTATTCTGCCCCGGGTGACTCATTACGCAACAAGAATCAGGTTTCAGTGACAAGGGTTTTCTAAAGCCTGTTTTTATGGCGCAGGGTTGCTGTACGGTAAGGTACTTTAATTGGCAGAGTAAAGCAATCGGTAAGTGTCTGGACTGAACGGAGTAGGATGTCAGTGTAAATTCACAATTTTGATTTACTGTGCAATAACTTTTCTTGGCAGACAAGTTCTTGTATTTTTGTTAGTGCATCTTGTCAAAATCATGTTTGCCTTTCAAAAAAAAATGTAGTGGATTCTTCACTGTATGAGCAAATCTGTTCTATTTGGCATTGTGCAACTTCAACAAGAAAAAAGTAACCACCTCCAGCTGAGTAGAAAAGAGAATGGCATTTTAAGTGTTGTTATACTTTCTGAAGTGATTGTTTTTAGCAAAGCATGGGCTTTCACCTTTGTGGAAACAGTTACAGAAGAGAAATGTTTGTAACTGCATTGAAGTAATTCATGATGAGGAATCAGTATCCCCATTTTAGAGACAACGAAGGACAGGCTTGGAGTGGTGGAGTCGCGTTGCTGAAACAAGCTGGTGGCATGGCTAGGAATCAAATTCAATTTTAATCATTTGTAGCTCCCCAGAGGGTGTAGAGCGAGCGACGAATGGAGTATATAGCTGCAGTCAGCCATGATTCATCCTTGATGATTTCATTTTTTTTTTCCTTACTATACGGGGTGCCGTTTTGTAGCCATGGGAATGATGTGTTGAACTTCAGGGTGAGAATCAGGTGACCTGAATTATTTTCTCAGGTTTGAGAAAATCACTGCAGAATACTTCTCCAGAAGGCTGTACAGATGCAAGTTTGGTACTCGACTAAATGGAAAAAAATTACAAAGTGGATGCTTATTTTGAGCATAATTTTTGAGAAACACTTGGAGGTTTGGGACATAAACTGATTCAAATGGAAAATTAGAGGGAAGAATCAAGTTCGAAGATGGCACTTGGATGTCTGGAGATTGAAGGGATTGTAGAAAGGGCAAGATATTAAGTAGTACAAGACGTGGACTGAGAAGCGCTGCATTCTTTTAAACAGTATTTGGAAGTGTTTTTGTACCTTTTCAGTGTTTATGGTGATGGGATCAGGATAAATACTTGACAAAGTTTTTGCAGCCAGGTTTGGCGTTGAACATGTGGTTTGCTTTTTCATTAGCTCTAAGAAAAGAAACAAAGCGAAAATGAGATCTCTTTTCTTTCTTTAGAATTTTCTCTCTGTTGTCTGCAATACTACATCTGGGTAACATCCGTTACAAAAAGAAGACCTATCGGGATGACTCCATCGATATTTGTAACCCTGAAATACTGCCTATTGTGTCGGACCTGCTGGAGGTAAGCTTTTGCTTTCCATCCTGTGACTTTCACACCTAATGAACTACCTTTATTTCATAATAGAATTTATTTCCGGTTACACTGAAGGGTAAGTTGTGTTGTGTTAATATTAATATAGCCTGTTGATGTTTGCCAGTGAGAAGTTATGAAGACTTCTTTTATGAGGCTTTTAATGTAAAGCTTTTTTCTCCCTAATCTTCAGCGTCAGTGCGCTTGTTTAATTGGCTGAAAACAGTGTTTCTGTGATTAAAATTTGAAATATTTCAAGCCAGTTCTAGGCAGAAAGAAAACCTGCCATTCAACATGGTATTTCCTTTACTTGCCAGCCATCAGCTCCCTCACCAGAATTCCCCAGTGCTCCTGAAATCTGCTCCAATATTTGTGTAAGAAACTATTCAGGAAACTGGAGCGATTGTAAGACCATCAGCCCACTCTTCTGTTTTGGGTAGCGGCAATAGGAGATGCTGAGTGAACTCGACATATTTTGCTGTCTGTTGTTACTCTGCCAGCATCCACAAAGGTCGTGGTAGACATGCTGGAGGGTGCATCTCAGTCTGCTTCCTGTAGTACCCATTTGTGGACTTATCCACGCACTTACCTAATTCTGTTTTGAACCTGTCAGTGCTATCTGTAGTTTTACTGTATAAGAGCCTTTACAGAAAGCACTTTGTCCTCTGCGGATGACCACTGTGTCATTTGGGACAGGTGTCAGTGTCGCAGCCTCGACGGCCCTGGGCCGTATCCAGTTCTGCGAGTCAGTGCAGAAGTTCTTACCAGGGCTGCCCTGGTAGCCCATGCAGGTTATGAAGCTGTGGCACTATTTGTTCAGGACGAGTCTTCACTGCAGTGAGCCAACTTGTCCTGTGCTTGCCTTCCATGTTCAAGAGCAATGGGCAAAAACTCTTGGCATGGATACAGATGGCCAGATCTCCTTGCCATCTCGCATTCCTTGAAATGCTCTAAACCACTTGCAGCTCCAAGTGATTCTGAAATGTTATACTTGTAGTTGGTTAAAACAACAACGTTATCTTTATCCCTTTGTTATTGTCCTTGTCACATCTCACCTGACCAATTCCCATCGTATCCAATCTTGCTGAAACAGAGGAAAGCGCTCAGTGAGTCCAGATGCCTTAGATTTCCTGAGTCCCTCTGAAAGCTCACTGGATGGTGTGGAAGGTTAACTTCTGCTAATTTTATGTTAATGTCAGAAGATAAGTTATTCTTTGTGTACACGTGATGATCTCTCATTCCTTCCCTCAAACAGCTGTGGTGCTATCATACTCCTTGAACTCAGGAGTTGGCTCTCACAGATTTTCATTGCACTTCATTAATACTCTGAATTTAGGGAGAGGAAAGCTTCTGTAAAATATGGGTATAAGCAGCTGGATGCTCTTTGCATCTTGGACTTGCAGACTGCAGAAATAAACAGAAGGAAAATATGAGTTTGGACTAAAATGTTGTTGATCTGACCCTGTTAAAAATGGCTATATCTAGTCATAGCAAGAATGCCAAATCATTTAAGAAGTAATCATTTTTAAAAAATGCTTTGAATAAGAGTGTGACTTAGTGATCTGAAAAAGTTTCAGACTTTGGGTCTTTGCCCTGGCTTTCTTCTGCAGACAAATTCTTCTGCAACATCTGTGTGCTGTAAGGTATCAGGGTATTTTTTGCACGTGTACATGTGGAATTATGCATCAGTTGAGCCATACAGATCCAACGGTGGCTTAGTGCCGTGAACTGGTACAGCACAGGCATGGATACCACGCTCACTTGCAGATAGCATCAACAATATGTAGAAAAAATAAATATATACCTTTATATATATTTTAACTTCACCATTTTGAAAAATACTAGGATCTTGTTTAGCTGAGCAGAATGATCTATTTCTGTTGCTCTCGGGAAGTCTTTTGCAAGCTGACTGATCATATACAGCATAAAAGTTGTTAATTAGATAAGGGCAATGCAGATCTCAGGTATGATCTGGGAAAGGTGCTGCTGTGTTTGGGTAAGTATTGCTTGTCCTTGAAGTTGCACTTACTCGGATGGAAGTGCAGACATTGCCTACAAGTGTAAACTTTCTGGTAGACCTGCTCCCCAGTCAACCAAAATAAAGCCAGTAAACTCATTCTCAGGAGAGGCTTGGTTTCTGTTTCTGAAACGCTCAGCCTTTGCAGACCTGAACAGATCTTTTGTAATGTTTATTCAGTTTTGACCAAAAGGAGGGCCAAAGGGTTCAGACGGATGAAGCGTTATAACAGAGCATCCATTGCACTTAATTAGCTACTTAAAACTCTCCAAATTAAGTGTTCTTAGCCAGAGACCAAAAATATTGGTTGAAACAATTTAACAGTTTGTATTTTGTGTCATTTGGGTAATTGTTTTTATTTATTTATTAATTTATTTAGTGGCCGCTGAAAAGTATACAGTTCTGCTTTTCATGCCACTGTTACTGAAAAAATTAATTGCTTTGAAAAGTTACTAATGCCTTCTCTAGATCTTGGCATTACTTTCCAAGACTGAAAAATCATCTCAGAACAGAACTAGTATTAGTTGACAAATATTTTAATTTCTTTTCATACAGCCACTGAGTGCTTGGCGGAACCATCTCTTCTGCGATCTGGTACTTACAGGCAAAAATCCTGGGGGTATTTTGTTTTTGTTTTTTTTTTTCCTTAAATGACTTGCTCGATTTGTTCATTCAAGGATTTGACAAGGAAAAGAGAAGAAAAAAATCCAGTTGGGTTTGGTAGAAAGGCAGCTGAATTGGCCGTATCTGAGAGCTGCCAAGAAGAAGGGATCCAGAGATCCTGATGCACAAAACCAAGGGGGTGGTTGCCTTCTTGGGGAGAGGAACAACCAGCCAGCCTGGCTGAAATGAAAAAATTAGGCATGCTTTCCACCTCCAAAGGAAAGTCTGGCCCAAACTGTCATGAGCCTGCTGTTTTACACTGGAGAAAGTGGACCCTTTGAGCTTCTAAGGACAATTGGGGGAATTTCAGTAGTTAGTGCAACAGCACTGAATGACACTATTTTTTTTTATTTTTTTTTACTGTGACACCTATCCTTCCTCTGTTTCAAGAGATTTCTGATCCTATGAAATGAAGCTAATATGCAGATTTTTGAGGGAATCTGGGAGGAGTTGATGACCTGAGATGGATTTTGTTTTTCTTAGATACTGGCAACACCTTCCAATATGTTTTTAGTTTATTAAAACATTCAGACCAGTATTTGTTGAAAAAGCAAACTGCAGTATAGGATTTTGGCCAGACTCTGTGGATCATTGTTTCATTTACAGTAAGACCCTGATTCCTTTTCTCAAGAATAGACATAGCGTGTGGATTATGTGAGGGTTTTGGCAGGTTTTTCTCTGCTTTTGTTTAAACTTTGCTGAAATACGGCGCTGCAGCTTGATGTCAATTCTGCCTGATGGATTGAGCAGACGTGGAAGTCTGCACAAGCAGCGAAATTATTGCAGGCAGAGGGAGAAATCCTTTTGAGAAACCGTGGAGGATTGTGTAAAACTCTTCTGGGGAAAAACCTGGAAGCGCTCCTTCATGGGCTTATTGGTATCTATCTCTTTCCATCAGTCCAAACAAAAAAATTCTGCAGCCTCTCAACTTGTACTTAAAACAGCAGGGGTTTTGTATCTGGACGTGTAATTCATCCATGAGCTGTATTTCGGCTTGAGGAGCTGTTTGTTCAGAACTCGTGGCTGAACTGAATCTTGGGGCTGCAAGTCAGCAAGGATCCGTGTTTTTATTAAACTATTGTGGCATGTTTATGATTTGTGAATTCCTAAGCGTAATTATCAAAAGTAGTCTATTAGAAATGACCTAATGTCAGATCACCCTAAAGGAGATTTTTTCTTCCATTAGAAGAGGAAGAATGTTTTAATTACGTGCATTTACTAATACTGGAAATTATTTCCGTGGAGAGCATTGAATAAGGAAGGCGAGTTCTGTCTCCACTGAATGGAACAGTTTTATATTCAGTTGTTAGGCTTAGATGACCAGACTTGAGGCAAATAATGGTAAATATAAGTTATGAACTGTCCAAAATTAGTTTTGCCAAATCTCTTTTGCATTGACCAATGTTGGCTTTTGCAGCCAGCGTCTACCTCCACAGGAAACTGTCCTGAAGCTTTTTTGTACTAAAAAATTATCTTTGGCTGCCCAGAGGAATCCCACAGACAGTGTGCTTGCTCATCATGTGATAAACATCTCAGAAAGTAATAGAGTGGGGGAAAGGAGGCGAGGTTTACAGGGCGGCCAGCGCTTGCGTTCAGCGTAGTGTCCAGCCTTCTCTTCTGCATCCATTCTCTGGCTGAAGTTTGGGATTGCGAAGCTCTGAGCCACATTTCCAGCAAGATAACTTTGCTTAAAAGAACGTCAGAATGAAAAGTTCAGCTCTTTTTCAAGATGAGCTGATAGAGAATAAAGTCCATCCTAGCAATGCCTGAGTTTACTTTCCATACCAAGCAGCTTTTGAACGAGTGCTAAATGTCACAATCCTCGAATCTGGAATTGTTCTCGAATATGGAAGCAACTAGGAGGAGAGACAAAAAGATAAGTTTTCTTGCTCTCAGGCTGGAAATGGTTTGTTTTTCTTCATAACATAATACCCTGGCATTACAGGAGAAGTAATCGCAGCCTGCCCGGGCTCCCGCCCAGCCCTTGCGGGAGGCTGCCCGGCTGTCCCTGCCGTCCCCACCACCTCCCTCTCTTGACGTTTGCAGTGGCGGCAGAGTTGCAGGTCGTCCTTCGCTGGGTTTTAGAGATCTAGTTATCCAGCCATCCCAGCATCCGTGTGGCAGGCAACTCTTGAATCTGTGTTCTGTCCCTGTAATTAAGGTAGGAACTCCTACAGGCCGTGTAGCTTTTTTGAGGCTTACTCTTTTCGCATTGAAAAGCAAAAATCCATGAAACATAACCTAAAAGTATACTTCCCAGGGAACAAACTAAAGGAGTAAGTTGTGCTTTCCTCTTTGCTAACCTGCTAGGGTGGTTTTGTCTCCATTTTAGTATATCATGCTTACTGAATGCCAGAGGAAACTTGGGACACGTGCTTTGGAGTCTGCAAGTATGCATGTGTACCAAGTGTCTTTAGTCACTGGCATATGCCGAATTCGTCTTGAGAAAACTCCTATGGACATCAGGAGTCAGATACCTTCAACTAAAATGTGGATAATTCAGTTGTGCTCATCATCAGGTGTTGGCTCTCAGCAGTGGTGAAGCAATCAGACCAAGCTTTGCTGGGCACTAGTTGTGGGCAGAGGCCTGGGGGATTGTCTTCTGGGGCTGAATTTCTCATCTTTGCCCAGTATGTTTTCGTATGAAAAGATCATCCGGCACTATCCCTCTGGGTCAGCATGCAGCATGTTTGGGATGGAGGACGCACACCTGCAGATCTCATCCATCAGGAGAGCTCAGGGAAGAGGAAGCTACCGAGAACAACAGACAGATGGGGAGGACGAAGGGTATGGGTAGTTGTTCAAACCATTTAAAATTCCTGTGTTTACTGACAAATCCAAGACTTGGAAACGTTCAGGCTGTTTAGTCTGGGCACCAAGAATATTGCATTGGACAATTTTGATTAGTAACCATCTCATACACCTCTGCCTATTGCTTTTTTTAGTTTAAAAAAAAAAAGAAAAAGCCAGCATGCATGCTGTGGGTTTGGAGCAGTCCTCCCTTGTTCCTGCTTCAGCGCATTTGCTGTTCATGTGGCAGAATGGATGGAGTAAAACTCACTTTTGTTCCAGGCTTTACAATTGAGGGATGTCAGCTGATGTCCCACAGTTGCAAGCTGCTGAAAAATTGTCCACGCTTTGCTTTTGGCTGCGTGTTCGAGTCAGCAAATGACCCCAACTGCATTTGATGAGACAGGAGCCTGGGACTGAAGAGGAACCGAATGGGAACTTGGAGCCGAGATGAGAATTGGGTCAGTTCAGAAGGCTGTGCTTTAGTGGCACATGCAGAAAATGATCAGTCATTTGAAGAGCCTAGCAAATGGCCATTTTCCTGCGTGTAGAGGAATAGAAACCAAGTGTGAGAACTTGCTGTGGATTTCCAGACTAACCAGCGGATATATTTTTTTCCCCCCCTCCAGTTTGTTTTGAAAGGCAAAATAAGGTCACAGTAACTGAGGGCTCTAGGGTTTTACTGAGGACAAGTGAGATTAATCTCAGGGTGTTGATGTTTGATTCCTCACGATATAGGACTTGGTGGTAGGTGAAGGCTGCGTACGGGTGACTTGGTGTTTTCTGCTTCTCATGCTGGGGCTAAAAGGTCTTGTTAGTGGGTGATGAAAGAAAAGTCAGTTGTATAAAAATGCATTGGAATGTATCAGGGAAACTCCCGTGACAGTACTTCTGGTAGAAAGAAATAAAAATTTTTGTCCAGAGTGGCATCATTATTGCAGTGGTTTGTGAGATTAGGCTCAACTGGCTCATTTGCATTGCTCTCAACACTAATTATTGGGTTAAGCCAGTAGGTCAAACTACATAAACTGCTAAGTTTCCTATCATCTGCATTAAATCATAAGTGGATGTACCCGTGATTAAAAAAATAAGGTATGGCCTAGGATGGTTTCAGAAACATGAATTTGGTGCTTCTAACCTTCAACAGAGATGTTGTGATCGGGTCTGGTGTCTGTTATCGAGCCGCTCGGTTATGGCTGGCAGCTTGTACAGCCTGCAGTGCAGCTGCTCAGCTGGCAGCATCTCTGGGTCAAGCTGTAGCCACTAACTCCTGGCTTAGAGGATTTTCACCAAGACGAACAATTTCTTTTTTGACATTGAAATCTAGCAAAGACTCAAAGTATTTAGGTCTCACTTATGTATGAGCGTATCATCATCTATTCTGGTAGAGAGGGCACGCTTTGGGATTTCTCCAGAGAAAATGAAAATAACAGGGACTTGAATCTTGGAGGACAGGAGGCTTTCCTCTGACAATTGGTGGCAAGGACTGTTTAATTTTTTGCACCGTTTACCTATTCACTGAGGTGTCTGTGTTTATAAAACTGACTTTTCCCCAAATGACAGATTAGCAAGTGGTTGTCGCCTGGTTGGGAACTAGTTTCTTCAGGGAGTTAAATATCAGGTGTGAATATCAGAGCAAATATCAGGTGCTTTTCGTTTCAAAAGGTTTCTTTCTCCTTCTAATTCCTTCCCTTCTCCCCACCCTGAAAAACAGCAAAAAAAAAAAAAAACCCCCACAAAAACAAACCCAACCCCATCCAGATATCTCTCTTACACCAGTGGCACTGTTTTGTTTGTTTGTGATTTGTGTGATGTCACCTTGATAACACTAGAAAGTTGAGTTATTTTGCCAACAAAGGGGAAAAAAGCGTGGGAGGGAGGAGCTGCAGCAGAAACAAAGGAGACCAATGGAAACTTGCTAGAAATGAGATGGCTGAATGCAGAAAATCAGGTTCCCTTGAATACTCTGATGTCTGTTTTCTGATGCTGGATTTACTGGCTGAGTTGTCTTCTCTGAGTATCTAGCTCATTCTTATGCATTGAACATTAACTTTGCAAGGGCTGGCGAAACAGTGGATTTTTTTTTTTTTTAATTTACTCCTAGAATAATCGTTAACATCAAGATTTTTGTTTTAGGTGAAAGAAGAGATGCTGTTTGAGGCCCTGGTTACCCGAAAGACAGTGACAGTAGGAGAGAAGCTCATCTTACCCTACAAACTAGCAGAGGTCTGTACACGATGTTTATTTTTAAAGGGAAAACTCTTGGGATGTATTTCAATGCTTTGAAATGAGTTTGAAATGTACACTTAGCTCTAGTAGAGTTTCTTTTAGTTTTTATTTATTTACATAAAAAATGTAGGAGAAGCTGATGTATGTGAAGCTAGAAAACAGTTGACTTTACCTTCTCTGCTGTTCTTGGAAAGCAGATTTACGCATTGTTCTGTGTTTAACTGTTTTAATGACTTGCAGTTGTATAAACTTTCTCCAGAGTTGTGCATCACTGAGTGTATGTGATAGAAGTTAAGCAGTAGTCTTCATACGTTGTTCCCTAAACTGTAGCACTGATTCATCTCACAACAGAGTGGTGATCTAAGATCTCCAGGAAATTTTTGGCGTGGTTCTGAGGTGCCTACGTTAGTCATGGTTCCTGTATGGGAGGAGCTGGAGATCCTCTGCAGAAAATTCCCGTTATTGTTTCTGCAGACCTCTCATGTCCTGGGCCCTTGCGTGATGCTTTGGAGTGGCCTCGACTCGATCAGCCTCCCTCAGCTCGTCCCGAGTGTAGTCCGTGCTGCTGCTAGCCTTGGGGATGGCACTGCATGCAGTGTGTAACTTCTTTATTATGGTCTGTCTTCAGTTACGATGTCAGCAAACGTGTGTTTTTCCTAAATATGTGGTTTCCAGGAATTTTGAATTACATCCTGTGGCTGGTAAACAGAAATACCTCTCTTTTCTTCTTATATTCTCCAAAGTATATCAGCTGTATTCTGCTGCAAAACTTGTCTGGGCTGTTTCTGCATCTTCTGTTGTTGTATCCCTCCATTTAAGAGCGTAGAGCGTGACACCACACCATACCAAGGGCCCAGCTGGGTTCCTCCTCGTTGTCATATGGTTGTATGAGAACGTGCAACATCTTGAGCAACGTCCATGAGCAGTCTGTTATGTTGCAAGCAGGTAAATGATGTGTTGTATTTAGGGTCAGCTGAAGATGTTTTAATTTTTTTTTCCAGAAAAAAAAAAATCTTTTCTCCCCTTTTGAGATTGTGTGCTCAAGTTTAATAACTGAAACCGAACTTTTATCTTGAAAATTGTTTCCTTTATGCAAGGCTTGACTCTCTCCTAACAAAGGGCGCACAAGATGCTTTTGTCACATCTCTGTGATGGCTGTATAGTGGATGTGGTGTTTTTACTTTTTTCCCTACGACTTGGGCACAGATTTAGGAAATTGCTGGAATGGTTTAAAACATAGCTATTACCACCGTTTTGCTGGAGGTTACTTCCCAACAGCAACGATGATGGAACAAAATGCACCACTGCTCCTTCAACCACCTCGCTGCAAAACTTGGCAGGTTGGATTGAACTGTTTCTTCTAATATTTTATGCTGAGCCACCAGACTTTTTATCGAGACAGTCCTACTTAGATGTTCCTTCTGTTGAGATCAAAGAGCCCCTCTTGCTACCAAAACTGGCTGAGCAAGAATTTCTGAAGCGCTTTCCAAAACGTTCTTGATGTCTCTGCTCACAGATCTCAGGTATTCGCTGATAAAGGTTTGTCACCAATATGTGGTAAAACAAATGAAAAAGTAGGGTGTGGTGAGGGGGAAGACAGGAGCATCAGACCGTAGTGTCTCACTACATGACCGTTAAGCTCTAACGTAATCTCCATGACTAAATCATTGGATAAGAAGCTGTGAATTTCATCAAGAAAAGAGAGGCATCACATGCACTTTCTGTCCACTGTCCTTACAGCATTAGCGCCCTGACTGCCAAATTGTGTTTGCCGGTGAGCTCTGCGGTAGCCGATTCACCAGCAACGGGCTTTTGCTTGATGTACTGGAGCAGAATTTGAGCTGCTCTAACTGGAACCTCACCGCAATAAGAGGTCTCCTCCTGGTCTCGGGGAGCAGGAGGGCTGACAAATTCAGATCCGTCTGAATGAGGAAGGGAGGTGTAGGATTCGTGAGACGTTTTAGGGCTTTACTCAGGACGCTGCAATCTGATCATCCCACTCGTGACTAATTGGACCAGCGGCACAGTTGGCCTTAATGGGAACCAAGGGGCTGGTTATTCCTGTGTGTTTTACAAAAGAGCATTACAGTTGGCTCAAATGGATGGAGCGCTTGAGGTTTTGAGGATTTGCAGACATGACTGTCCCACCGCGACGCCTACAACTCATAGCCGCCTCTCCTGATAAAGCAGTGATGTGTGTAGCAGCTACGTTATTTTCCAGATGCTAAAATGCTTGATGCTATTTTCATAGATCGTTGATAGACTGAAACTTTCAGTGGAATTCAGTGGAATTTGTCTGGAAAAGGCTGAACAGCAGTGGCTCTCAAAAAAGGATTGTAAAAATGTTATTTTGGCATATACTTGCTCTTTTACACCATCAAGAAGAGCAGCTTGGATCTACCAAGTGCCTTGTAAGGCTTTGAAGAATTTTATACGCGCAGCCTGCACCCGAATGTCTGGACAGTGCCGCAGTTGCTAAAAGAAGTGCAAAAACTCAGCAAACGTTACGCTAAAAGAAGGGACCCTTAAGAAGTGAGATTTATGGTCCTGAAACCCATTGTCTAAGCTGTGAGTGGAAGTAGTAGCTTTTGGGGTTCTGTGGGCAGCGTTGGGCATCTGCCTCCGGTATCACTGATGAGATTCCTCAGCGTAGCGGGAGAGATTGCGTGTCTCCTGCTGCAGCTGCTGGCTCTGCAGACAAGGCACCTGTAGACCTCGTATTCTTGGCTCTCTTTTGCTTTTTGACGGGTTTTTGGTTATTGGAGAGGAGTTATCAATAAGGAGCTGTAATTTGAAATAAGCATGTTTCATAAGAAGCCTTGCCATCTGATATTTTGAATGGGTTTTTGAGCTCTGATGAAGTTCCTAAGTGCTTCCAGTCCAGGTTCAGGAATTTGCACTTTGAGCTCTGCACAGGGGCTGTCATTCGCTGATCTCTTTCATCAAACAGCGCTGCAATATATGTGGATGACAAGTCGACGCGGGAAATACCTTACGTGAAATGGCAAACGCTCTCTGTATGATCACAGCCCGGCTGCTGTGAGGTCTGTAACCTCAGGGTCCCGCTGTGACAGTTGCCACCCCTCCTTAATAGTCTTGAATGGGCAGAGGAGATGCGGCCAGCCTGGAGTAATCCTTTCTTTCAGAGGTTTGGAAGCACCAGAGCTGAGATGGGGCTTTATTGTACCAAGTTAAGTCTTTTCTCTTCAGTTTTCCCGAGCTGTAGCCCCACAAGCGCACAAAGAGGATGCCTTTGTTGGATTTGCAGCGATACCGCATTCCTCTCTGTCCGCATGCTTGCTCGCTGCGTTGTTATTGTACGCTGATGAGAAACACTGTCGTGTGGTTTGGGGCTTTTTTTGAAACTGTGGTTTGAGCACTTGGCAGCTCCTTGTTTGAAACGTTGTCCTTCATAACAGTTCTAAATTTATATCAGACTCTTTTCGTAGGTCTGTTCCGTTCATCTTTGCAGTAATTTAAGTAAAACTAGATATTTTATTGGGTAAAAGGTATTGCAAAATGTCCTCGAGCAGTATTTGTGATGACAGCTTATAACGGGAGATCCCAGTGGCCTGAAGCCCACGGTGTTGAAGATGACAGCTGCAACTGTCTCTATGTTTATTCATATTGCACTTCTTTATTACAACATTTCTTGTTGGCGTTATCCTTAAGAGTCGCATGCCATTTTTAAGTTAGGCAGAAATGTTGGCTTTGTCAACTCTGCGTTTCTTTTAGTAAGATGGGGGCCTTAGAATGGTCTCAATCAGACTGACATACGTTTATTAAACGCCAATAAGGTGAGACTGCAACAACGTGGGCTTGATTGCAGGCCCCATGTAGCTGAGCCCTCCGGGGAGCGGGTTGCCTGTGCACGCTCCGTCTGCATCTCCAACGGCTGTCGAAATTCAAATGAGCAAGGACACCACATCCATAAATAATGCTTATATTTACCTCTGGCAGCTGCCTCTTATCTTCAGACCCACAGTGGGTTGTCTGCTGTGGAGCTGCTTCCTGGAACCATTCATTTTTCCTTTTATAGCGGCTGGATGGTATTTTAATGCAGTGTTTGAAATGACTGCATAATTTGGTCTAGTGCTATGGTTCAGAAGCTCTGTGCTGCAGATAAACTTAGAAAAGGCTGCACAGACATGAAAGGCTGCAATTTTGTTCAGAAATCTAGGTTCGTTGCCCAAAACAGCTGCTAACGTCTTTATCAGGAGCGAGCCTGTGTATTAACGTAGCCAGCAGCGGTTAATGGATTTCCAGAGAAACCGCGGTGTGTCTGTGCGGGGCGAGTGCTGTATTTGATAACAGTGAGCTGGCCAATTCCACTTCAGCGAGCAAACAAAATGCAGCAGTAAGGACCCTTTGAAAAGAGGAGATTTGGCTACGGGAGCAAGAGAGCAGTCAGTGATTTCTCGAGAGATCAGAGTATTTTGCTTCAGGTCTGTCTTTCACGTGGGCATTTCTGCAGCCACAGGGTTCTCCTTCCTAACAAGGTGAACTATAACAGGCACGTAAATGAAATAGAGAAAAATGGGATTTTAATGGTAGCAGAATAATGTCTTCTGAGAGTTGCTGCGCCCCTCAAGTCCAGATTTTGTTTTTTCATGTATTATTACATGTGTTTTTGCAGTCTTCCCTGAGAGGTCGAAAAGTTTCGTAAGCCACATTTCAGGTATCCAAAAGAAAGAACAACAGACGTGCCGAATGCTAAGCAGCTTGACTGATGTCTGGGAGGAAACATGCGGCAGGTCCAGGAGCAGAGCACTTTAATCAAAGCTTTGTGGAGAACTTGAGGGCTGCTTAAAAAAAAAAAGAAAAAAACAACCTTTCTCTCTTCCTTATATGTAATCTGAGCATCATTTTAAGCTTAATCTGTGCAAGGAACTGCCTTTCTGGGCCACATCTGTCTTCCTGCTTGTATCTAAATAATTCAAAGAATTCAGTTTTTTTTCCATCTCAGCTTACTGCAGCGCTTCGAGACCATTATTTTATGCCTTGACTAATATAGTCATTTACCTCTCTGAAATCCATCTCGACTGGTGTTTCTTGCTCCAATTGACCTCTGCATTCTTCAGCTCGTTCCCCCTTTCTATGGCACCAGCGACGAGCCCCGTATCGCCCCGTATCGGAGCTCCCCACCCATCCTCACCTTGTTTCCATCCTGTTTGTTCTGCTTATCATGCTGGTGTCTGTCACCTGCTTTGGTTTTTCACCAGAGCCTCAGCATTTTTTCCGTGTTCTTCATCAGATGAGGAAAGAAACTCATTATCAAAGTAAATACATCTGTTAGTGAATCCTCTTTTACATCCTTCCAGAAAACAGATTTTTCCATGATGCCTTCAATTCATTTAGTTCTGTTGGCGTTACTTAAGCCAATGACTTTGCAAAAGGACTTAAAACCTCCTTGGTCACAAATAGCTGAAAACTGTAAAGGTCTGTTTTATCCCTAAGGGGTTAGTTAATGAATTAATTCACACTTTCTGAAGAAGTCTGATGTGAAAACACCAAAGAGAAGGGAAATGAAAGATGTGAGACAACTTCTTGGGCAACGAGTAACCTGATTCTTCAATTCCTTCAAGTTCGGAAAGCTGGTAGGAGCTGGTTGTTTGATGTGATAAGTCTCACTGTAAATGTCTTCTAGTTAACCGAATGTGTATTCATAGTTGTAAGTAGAAAATAGCTATCTTAAACGCCAGAGGAACTGAAAGGGACTGAGTGATGTGTCCTAGGACGTCCCTGCGAGGAGAGCTGGTGGAGCACGACAAAAGAGAGGCATGCTGTTTCCTGCCCCTGTGGCACTCTTCTTTATGGTGATGGCAAGACCTGCGATGCAGACGTTTTTTCAGTCCCTCTGCGTAGCCATGAGCGTCCCTAGTTCTGCTAAAACTCCATGTAGTGACAAGTTATCTTGAAATTTTTATTTCCAAGCTCATATAGGATATAATATGCTATCATATCTCTGCTTAAATGGCTACGTGCCAGTAACTTAGCACGTGACTCTTACATGCAGGCAGTTTACATGGCCATGGAAGCACACTGTAACCGTCCTGTGATGGCATGCTGAACCCTCAAATTGCAACTGAATGTATTCTCAATCTGTGAAATGCTCTTTGTTCTGCGTAGTTATGTGCAGCTGTAGGTCCATGTGAAATCAGCTGATGATTACTTAGAAAAGCACTTATGCAGTTCAGGTCAGATTTGGTAGCATAAATATTCAGGCTTGTGAAAAGTTGCTACGTGCAGAAAAAAAGGTGATGGGCATTGAACCTGTGCTCAGTGGAGGTGACAGTTCGGCGGTCCCTCTGAGGGTGACGTTAGAGAGGGGCTGAGGTTGCTTGCCTCTTGCTGCTTGCTCATCTCAGATATTCGTCATCCCTGGGGCTGCGCTGACTCAATTAGCCTAGAGAGAGTCTGGGAGCGGAGGGACTGTTGGGTTTGTGTCCGTTTGCTAAGTCCAGTTGGTTCAGTAAAAGTCCAGCAAGCCCCAGCCTTGCGCTGGGTGGAGAAAGGGGGAGAGGAGCCAGGACTGAGGGTGGCTGATGGGGCAGGCACATTCCCTCCCTTCTGGTGACGCTAAGCCATCGGATCTCTTTTTCATGTCATGATGTGTCACTTCACCCCAGCCGGCTTTGCATGGGATGGATTTATTGCTGGGGAATACGGGGCACTCGGCACGTTTGTGGAGGTACTCCCAAGCTGGTTGGTTCAGGCGACAAACTGTGCTGTGTTCGTGGGTTGAGCTTGGGGAAAAGCCTTTATTTTCAGCGAGGTAACAGTTAATTGGCAGAGACGCAAGATAGCGAAGTCTTGTGGAGCAGACCTTAATGAGAGGAAAAAAGTATTTCATTACAGCAAAGAGCTGAGTGATGTTTCATTAGCTCATGTGCTAGTGGTGGTACTGTCTGATGCCTTTTTCAGACCATTATAAAGAGAAAAGGAATGGAGTTCCAGGGCCAAGTTTACAAATGGCATGACATTATCTAAGATATTTAAAAAAAAAAAAAAAAAAAGGGGGCTAAGAGATCATAGTTACAGCTAACCACGAAGACTTAACAGACTGAAAATAATAGCAGGGGAAAAAATGCGAAGGAGACAAAATAATTAATAGCATGCAGAAAATGGGATGAACATTCTCAGTCCTGAAGTATAAGGACACTTAATAGATTAGAAAAGAGCAAAACTGCTGGAAGCACCTACTTATACCAGACACCATTAGCTTAAGAGACTCATTGTCACCACAGGTCGTTAACGTTAGCAGGATTCCTTTGAAGACTTGGTACGTTGATGAGTATTCAGAATTACAGGAAAATACTAATAGAATAAGCTTGAAACCCCACAAAGCTTCTAAGAGACCTGCAAGCGTCTCTGCTTCAGGATATGAAGGCAAGCTGTCAGTGCAGAACTTCAAAAGAAACTTCTTCACAGGATTAGGTTTCTTGTTTTCTCTTCAAAACGCCAGGAACAGCCGTGCTTGGTGACAGGACATGGACTAGGCGAGACTCGTGGTTTTCTAGGATCAGTGGGCTGCACGTGTTTCCTTGTGAGATGCAGCATCCTTCCTTTGTTAGGAAGACCAAGTCCTTCAGCGTTGGGTCTTTTTTAACCTGCTTTGATGATATTTTCACAGTATGATATGATCACGTGCCTTAATGTTTCTGTGAAGCTGTGCATGGCAGATGATGCAGAGATTTGGCTGAATGGAGCTCATATCTATGAGAATTTCCCAAAGCTGCAGAACTTCATGGTAACGAGATCTTTCTGAACATCGGGGGAACCCAGCGCTCATGTGCAAAAGCCGTTACGTTCACTCTTCTCCTCTGTGCCCATGCAGCTGTGTAAATTCTTGTGTATCAGCAGTGTTTGTGCTGTTTACTTGGCACTGATGTTTGGAAAAAGGCAGGCTCTCAGCTTTTAAGAATTCTGAGCAGACTCCAAAATAAGGACTTCAGGAAAAGAAACGGTGACTTTCCATGGACTGCTCTGCCCGTAATCAGCCTCTCCCCTCCAGATGCCCTTTCCATATCCATTCTAGACTCTTTTAAAGGTTCTTTTAATCACATCTGATTGCTGAAAAGGCACTTTAATTTCATAGAGTGCCTTTTGTATGTGTCCTCAGTAGTTCCTTGATTTAAATTTAGGCTAAACGCATGTGAAAAGCTTTATAAGAATGGAAACAACCCATTCCTGTATTAGCCAGTCAGCTTTTCCCATGCAGTAAGTGATTTTGGTATCATTGGTTGGAATATGGGATTTTATGTATAATTTCAATCTGAGTAAATCTAGATTGATTTCTTAGCCAGCAGATAAAACCGTTCATCAACGCTTGATGTCGGACGAGGTGTAGAAGCTCTGTGGCTGGACGGGGTGTGCTGCACAGACCTTGCCTCCTAGCTGGAGCAGTTGAGGTGTGATGAGGACCGATTTCACATTGAGGAGGCTTGCCAAAAGAAGCCTGTAGTGAGGACGATGACAGACCGGCAAAACAAGCTTTTCTACGATAGTGTCTTTTGCTTGGGAAGGGCCAACAGAAAGGCAGGATTTGGCTGTTACAGCTAAAGTGCTATTTTTGGCCATGGGTTGTGCTTCACGGTAGGAATGCTGGTACATTATGCCCGTGAACCTGGGAGCAAAGTTCCCTAAATGTAGCCTACGATTTCCTCCTCGGGTCAGGTCACATGCCTCATTCTTGTGTCACTGAGTAACCTATTAATTTATTTATGTACCGGTTCCTCTGTGAAAACACGGACAAAGGATCTGGAAGTCTGAATGGGATCTCAGCTGTTGATACAGCAGACTCCAGGTGAACACAGGCGGAGAAAAGCACTTCTCTTTTCCTGTGCCTTCTAATTTGGCTGCCTGATGACTCCGTTCTTCTGCAGCTCTGTATGCTGAGCTCCTGACCGCCCCTTCAGTAGGACGTCTCTTCTTGCATCCTTTCCTCCACAGGGAGAAGTGAGAACCACGGGCTTGTTTTCTGGAAGAGTTTTATTTCAGGAAGAGAGGGTATTTTTGTTCCTTTTCTCTTTTAATATGTTACAGATCACATTTTCTAACCACACTGTACAAATCTGAAGGCTGAAGACTTTGACTAAAATCCTTTTAGGAAGATGACATTTGCAACCACATGGCTCCAGGGTGGAGACTGAGAAAAATCACTAAAGATCTTTGTTGATTTAGTTTCGTTCTGACTGCAACCTGGGTGATTTTTCTGAAAAGCATGACCACAGCATGTTACAAATATTCAGCTCCAATATAACAATATTAAATACGGGAGCTTGCAAAACAGCTCTAAAAATAAATAGCAGGGAGGCAGCAGTTCGTGATGGGAATGACGGGTCTCCCATCTGTCCTCTTCCAAATCCTGCCTGCCACCAGCTGAGATACAATTGACACCCACAGGAGATGTTGTTGATCTTGTTTCAGATTTTCCACTTAGTTTTCCCTATTTATGTACGTACGATGACAGGAGGATGAGTAAGGAGGGGAAGGTTATTCCTCGGGAGTCGTGTTAGTACAAGATCTTTCAGTGGGAACATAAATGAGATAGAGAGTGGTGCGAGGACGAAGAAATTAACACATGATGAAAAGAGTGGAATGACATCTAAAAAATACATTTCTGAAAAATTATTATTAATAAAGGTTGGGGTTTGCTATTTCCTAGGCTAGCAGGTAAGCTCTGAAGGACTTTCTTGTTAACCTGATGGTATATTGAGACAGGAAGATCGTCTGACTGGATGAAACCACTGATTTTATGTCTTCTGTTGTGGTCTGGATTTTCTGGGAAGAGTGTCTGCGTGGTTTGAACACCTCTGAGCTATACAGGCTGGCAGATTGGAGACGGGCCTTTGCAAGGAAGAGATCGGGGAAGGTATTGGGAAATTGGGACTAGAGAAGGGACAACACAAGAAGAGTTCATATAAATAAGTATTTGATGTGTTGGAAGCTAGTACAAAAAAAAAACTACTGTGGACTTGAGAACTTTATAAGTGACTTAAAAAAAAAAAAAAAACCTTATAACCTGCAATGCCTAAAATGCTTCTTTGAGTGTTGTATCGGAGTACAATTCAGCATTGTAATGACATTTCAGTCTACATTTTTCTCATTGTAAAGTCCACCAAATGGTGAGCAAGCTCTGGAGAACATGAGGGACACTTGTATCTTCTGGGTTTACTGATCCTCTGGCAGGACACCCTGATGTCCCCTGGCTTCAGGGTGACAGTGGGAGGTTTCTGCAGGTATGTGGCAGCCAGCTGGGAATTCAGATGCCAGCACGGCTTAGGGGTTTTTTGGGGGTATATTGTTTGCTGGTACGTTCTTAGAAATAAAACATAAAAATGAACCTTTATAAGGTTCATTACTAAGGAAAGTTCATAGCGTTTCTGCATAAACATTTCCTTTTTTGTAATTAAGTTCCTCTTACATCTGTTGCTCCCTCTCTTCTTCCTCTGATCCCTCTAAAGATTTTCATTGTCCTTAATCAATGCAAACAAAAATCATAAAAAGCCTTTTCCAGGTTCAAGTCAGCATGATGCGTTAACAATTCGAGTTCTCTTAGGAAAAGCAAGGCGGAGAACGACAGGATTTTAATATGATGCTAAGATAATATATGACTATGGAAAATTACATCATACTTGCTCAGCCCGAGTATGATATAATACACCTTGATGCCAAGATAGGGATTAAGCTAGAGTCTGATATCCTGCAAGAGTACTTTCCTGTGGGTGTTAAGCCTCTGTTTAAAAAAAAGCTAAGCCTGCCTGTCTCAGCCGATGTCCTGTGACCCACAGGGGAACCAGAAAAGCTGCTTAATCTATCTCTCACCGCGGGATGCGGCTGTGAACGTAAACCAGACACACAATGCTTTAGGTAATAAATAGAAAGCGAGCAGAGCAGCAGGAAACCATCATTCTCCACGCATACATGCATGACTTGGGACCCACTGAACAGGCTGAACCCCACGTTAGATAAGAGTTGGTCACCAAAACCTGCATTTGGACAAAAAGAGGACTTAGACCTTGTCTAATTCCAGCAGCTTATAGCTTTTGCATCTGTTTTTCAAATCCAGCAGATCAGTGACATACTGTCCCAGCTTCGGTGAGCCACAGAGAGGATCTGATGCGCAGTCAGGTTTTGTATGCGGTGCTGCTACGCTTCATCACCAGCCTTCTCGTTTTCAGCTCCTTCCCTTCACAGCTCCGCGTCTCTCCCTTCCTTATCTGCTACTTCATTTTAGAATAGCAGCGACAGACCTAACAAACAGTGCCTCCGCAGTTCTCCTGTCCATGCAAGTACCAAAATAAGCTAAATCCACCTTCCAAATGGTTTTTTTTTCCCCAACCCTCACAGAGCAGTAACAGCATCAGAGATGAACATTTAATTTTAATGTTATTTTAGTACTCCTGCAACACTAATGCTCTGCATGCACACACACTAGCGGTCTTATTACTAACTGGCACCTCTGAGCGCTATTTCAGGAAAGCTATATTTTGTGTCTGCTTGATGTACTCATGTAATTCATGATAGCTGCAGAGATTGTCATCATCTAGGTGCCTACGTGTGCTGAATGCCCAAGGCTGTCAGGAAAGGACGATCGGCTTCTGCTCCTGTTGATTAGACCCCTTTATGAGATACAAAGTAGGTGTGTTACAACAGCTGGAACTGCTCTTGTTTCTGCTGCTTCTGATCTCACTCATATCCATAGCAGTAGTATAGCTCTTGACACTGGCTAACCATTGCCAATATTAAATATATGTATCGTTTTTTATTTTTTAAGGATAGGAACTGATTTATTCCATCATTTACTAACACGTGCAGCATAATTCTGTTGAATAGATACTTTGAGTCAAATAAGATAACAAATACACTTTTTTCCTGTTTTTCTCCCCTTATTTGAAAATTATATATAACCACTCAAACCCACAGCAGCGACTGAAGGAGGCATCAGCAGAAAACGCTAGTTAAATACCAAGGGCAAAATTCAGTAGGTATTAAAATGTGTTTTTTTTCCTCTGAGTCATCTTGGAATAAGACATTTATGTTACAATAAGTACAAATGTAATTATGAAGCTGAATTTTACCTTGGAGAATAAATGGGGAAAAATGGGAGTGGCTGATAAGGATTTTAAAACAGACATCAAATTATAGCAAAAATCAAATCCTGTGTATGATCTGCAGATAATAGCCGTCTGATTTTTTTTTTTGTAGGCTGTCAGCAGGTTCCTGGGTTTTACTGCAAAATCCCTGCAAGCAGAAATGAGAATTGATTCATTGGATAACACAAGGAAAATGTATTCCACATATTAAAAGAAAAACAAACAAACAAAGTCCCCATAGAACCGCTATAGATATGTATACAGATTGGATTTTTGAGGGATTTTCTGAAGAGAAAGACTTCTGGTGCTTTTTTTTTTTTTTCTGAGTATTTCATTGGAAGCACCGTTCATCCTTGTATTGAAATTATAGGAAGTCTATCAAAGGCCCTAAGGAAGAACGGGATATTTCCTCTCTGCCTGTGCTCATATCTTGTTTCCTGAAGAGAATAGGAATCTCCATTCCTGTTGTACACAAGCAGAAAACAAAGTGTTTTATGGGGAGTGGATTTACTTAAAGAGCTCAGCTCGTGTCTTTACTGCGTTTTACAGAAACTCTCGCAAACTTCGCACTCATCGCAAAGAAACGTTCCTTGTCATCCTGGAACTATTGTGATTGGTTTTGTAAGTATTTGTAAGTATAATCCCGGTCTGAAGGAGAGCACGCACTGCTTGTTTTCTTCCTAGAGGGCAGGAAACACGTGCGCGCGTGTGTGTTCATAGCTCCCGTATGTGCTGCAGAAGATTTTTTTGCTTTACTGGGAGAGGAAAGTTCATAGGTAGTTTCTGTGGCTGTATTGAGAGGATTCGTGATTTAACAAATTGATTTTTGGAGATGATTTCAGGTTCTTTGGGAAGTTTACAATAAGAGCTGCTTGTAAACCAGATATTTTGGGGTGGGTGGGAATTTAGCATTCTTAGAACAGAAGGCCTGGCTCCAGGCTTACCAGTGTGAGCAAATAACACTGATAGTGTCTATCACGAGATACACACACAAGGAAATGCGGAAGAACGCACAAAGAGGGACCTAGATACACAAAGCACATTTCTAACATGTCTGCTCTTCTAGACCCAACGAATTTTGCGGAGTTGTATCTGAGAAATGGCATTTAAACATCCTGTTTTCAAGTACTCGCGGCTTTTAGCAATTCTGGAGTGGATGCATTGACCCTGCTCCCGTGTCTGCTTTGTCCCCTGGTGAAAAATGGAGAGAGGATGTAATAACGTTAAGTTGACCCAAAATTGCTGAATTATTAAGAGCTTGGTGACCAGCAGCGTTGTTCAGCACATCTTTGTGGATATTTCATGGATTTGCTTCATGCTGAAGAATTAGGATAAGGGTTGACCACTGTTAAACTTGATGGGGTTTTAATCCTCACCAGGGCTTTAATTCAGTTTGGTGCTTACACTTGCTTTCCACTTCTGCTTTTCAATTTCACTTTTGATAATCTGAGCCTGTACTTAGTAACCAGGGTCAAAAATGCCAGCATTTTTACAATAGTGACCCAAAAGCTGCAATAATAGATTGCTGCTGTCCAGCGCGCCTGGCTTAAAGGGAGCTTCTTCCGCACAAAGTGGTCTTTGGGTTTCTCTGCGGGAGCACACGGTGCTTCCTGCGCTCGTGAGGTGGAGTAAGTCAAAGGCTGCACCCTCCAGAGCAAACTCAGTGGCTGTTAAAATCTAATATTCATTTATTTTTTTTATAAACTGGTCATAAGTTCTGCCTGTACCCAAGTATCCATCACCCAGCCTTTTCGATGCATTGATGTAACGCGCATCCGAAGTGACAGCAAAAGTGATGAGCTTTGCTTTGCTTCTGTTGCCTTCTAATTTTTGGAGTCTCCATGTCGGGTGATGCACTGCACAGAAATGGTTATTTATTTTGTGCAGGCTTGTTCAAACAAAATGTTAGTGGAAATGTTTATACTGGTTGCAAGAGGCCTTTATGGTGTGTTTTTGTTTGGGTCAAAATGTTTAAAGTTGGATGTCGGAGGCTGGTTGCTTTTACAGATACGGGCTCTGGTTTGTTTGGTTTGGACAGAGCAGGTGGGGAGAAGATTTTGAATTCGTCTCACTCTGGATCTCACTGGAGTTCATGGGGGCTGCGCTCCAGAAAATGCTCGTCTTGGCTATGAGAGCATCTGGGTAAAACCACATCGCTTCCAGCAGGGTCTAAATCGCTTTTTCTGTAGCAGGTTCTGTTTGCCTCCCAGTCCCCGTGCAGTCCCTGGGATATTGCTGCAGTTATGCACGATGAACTGGTGCTCTTTGCCTTTAAAAGCCCTTCAGGATTTGTTTCCACACTCCCTCCATTCTCCAGACTTTTTTTCCTTTAGCCCAAAAAATTTCTAAAGACTTGTGTTTCTGTTGTTAGAATCGAAATCGTGCCTGCTCACGCACCAGGTTAGTGAAGGGCGAGGAGCCAGCATCGGCAGCACCGCACCGAGGGCTCTGTCTGACGGCACCAGGGCATCTCAAAGTCATCCGTGCCCAGGGCAGGGAGCCGAAAATCCCAGAGCAGGGCATGGGTTGGAGATCTGACACCTCCTCCTCTTCTCAGATGGGGTTTGTTGAGAGTGTGAAGTCGAGAGCGACGTTCGGTAAGGGTTCACTTGGGCACTAAGCACGTCCAGCCGTATAAATGAATAGTCAGCGGAGTGAGCTCAGCTCCGATGTGATGGGCCACCTTGCTGGCAGTCTGCGTTCGATTCCAGATGTATTTTGGGATAGAAGATTTCCCCTTAGATTACACGCTGATGGATAGATGTATCTGGTGCTGCCCCACAACCGCAGCCTTGCCTTCCTTAATAGTGCGTTGGGGTCAAAGAGCTGAGCTGCTGAATCGTCCTGGTTTTGGCTCTAGGACCAAGCCCAGAGTCTAGAAAATGGGCAGTTTCTGACATCGCGGTGGCAGCGTGGACTTTGCACAAATATAAGCTCCAAGCCAGAGTTTCACAATTTCTGGCAATCTTGGAGCTCCAGGTGTGTCCAAGGAGGTACGCTGGGGAAAGAGCTGAGGTTTAAAAAGGAGTAAGAGCAGTTTTTCTGATGAGGTTTTTAGAGTTGGTACATCCAGTGCACAAGCTTTAAAGCGAAGGGATACGTTTGCTTGTGAAACACTAAATTTGTGGCAATCTGTTTCTTTTTCAATATTTGAAGGCATAAAATTCACCTGGCTAAACTGCAGCTTTTAGCAGGAAATTATTTCCTTTCAATTGTTATTCTTTTAAAACAAAGGTTGCGTCAGGGTGAGTAAGAAGCTGCTGTTTTAACCAGGGTTTTAGGAAGCAAAAAGGATGCTTTCAACTAGGTTATCTACGTGTAAGCTGCTGCAGTTTCTGGATATGTAGCAGGGTGAAATGAACCATTCTGGCATTTATTAACAACCTGGATTCTTGTACCAGCTCAGCCTGTCCCAGCCGCTGCACAGGCTTCGACAGCACCTAACAGAAGCTGTGCAGAAAGAAGGTGTATGAAAACACCACCCTTTTACATCGTCACATACAGCCTTTTCCTGGTTTCTGCTCTTTTGAGACGTTGCTTCTGAGCAGGGCTGCGGGAATTCGAAAGCCTGGCACAGGGGCGACGGTGCTGGGGGTGGCAGATACGGCGTCTGGTGAGCACCAGCAGATGGAAGATGTGCTCGTATGTCAAGAGACTTTGTAATCTTAGGAATTAACAACCTGAACGTCTACCAATGTGTTTTGCAGAGGCTTTTAATTTGAGCAAATTTGGTTTTCTGAGATTATATCTTTTGCCATCTCTAAAACACAGGCTGTCGCTACTGAGACTTCAAGTCCGTGCTCCAAAACGCTTCAAAGAGAGATTGCAATTCTTCAGTATGTCGCCCCTTGTTCGTTTTGGCAGAAGATGTTTCCAAAAGCAGATCTGCTTTTAAGTTAGCCTGAATCTAATGCCCATCGTGAAAACTCACGGGTCAGTTACTTTGGCAATACAATCTTACGAACAAAACCAAGCATCTTAGTGAATGTTGGCCAGCCCCACAAAGTGCCATCTCTAGCATCTAAGCAGCAGTGCTGTAATCAGATATTCTTCCTTGCTAGTCTTGTACGCAGGAAACCTATAGATTAAAACCTTATCTTCAGTTTATTTCCTGCATCACCATGTTCAATTGTGTTTGATCTATTTTGTTTTTGAATCAGTAAGCAATATTTCTGTGTGTGTGCAAGATGTTGTGCTTTCTTTGATCCCGGAGAGATTGTTTTGGCATCGCATGAGCTATTTTTATTTTGCTTTGTGAGTGAATTTTATGAGCGCCACAGTGTTAGAGATCTGCCTAAATGGTCACGTAACGAGACATGCGAGAGACAAGAAGCTGGAGATGACAAATACTGCTTCAAAATACCAAGCAGGAATTTTAAGATGAACCATTCCCTAGAAGAACCTCATGGGATTATTTATTTTGGCAAACGCAAAGACCAGCGAAACTGGTGGAGCAGCCTGTGGAGCTTCCGTTTGTTACTGTGTAGCTGAGAGTTTGCTGCGAGCAAGTTTTTTTGCTTTTTTTCAGTTTAAAAATCTGTGTAAAATCACAAGGGCTTCTAAGGTGTTGATTTTAGAGGAGTTAGGTTATAAATCAGTGAAAGCAAAGGAAGGGAGGCTGCCCGGAGACAAGCCGTACGTCATATGTGCTGTGTATTTCAAAGGGCATCCCCAGTTAACATACGTACGAGTTAAAAGCTGCGTGTTGCCTTCAGAAGGTCATGCGTATTCATTCCCTCTTTCTTCTCTAATAAATCCAGGTACAAAATGTTTCAGCTGTGTGTGATGCGTGCAGCATTTCCATGTTGTGAGCTTGGTGGCATTGATTACATCTGAGCACTGGTGCTTAGGGAGGAAGCAGATTCCATTGCTAAATCACCCAGGAAAAGTTAAAGGCTTTAAAGCCTCTAGTAGAAGGGATGTGTAAACGTGTATTTTAAATGCTTTGCTGCTTAGGAGTGGATATAAGCGCATGGTTCAATCCTTTCTTGAATAATTCCAGGAAAATCCTGAATATTACACACCAGGTTGTGCTGTGAGCAGCGGGGAGGTGTTGGCAGGCTGAGCGTCCTTTACGCCGCCTCTCCTCGGCAGCGGTACCCCAAGAGCAGAGAGAATAAGAGCGAGACATGTCGAAGGGGACAAGTTGCTGTGCGGGTTTTCTTTTAGCCTTTCTGTATTTAAAGGACTTTATGGGCTGGCGTTATTTTAAACCGTCTGCACAGTGGCATGTGGCAATGCAAGATGAATGCCACGGATGAAGAAGAAAAAAAAAAGGTGGAAGACTTGTTTCCAAAGCGAGCTATTCCAGCAATTCTGGGGAAAGCTTGATATCATGCTCTCGAAATTGTAGCAGCTCCTTAATTCGAAAAGAAACAATATTCCCTCATTATGCAGTTTATATCTACTTATGATAGAGAGGGGCTTTATCTATAATGTAACATCATGCAGGATGTGTTCTAAAGAATAAATACTGTACTGAAGCGGGAAAAAGCCCTAAAAACTGGAGTCGTGTAGTAGATTAACCTCTATGCGGGTGTTGCATAGCTTGATGCTGTGTGCGCGGGACGAGGCACTGCTACAAGCCCGGGGGACAGCGTGGCTGCGGGGAGTTATCGGCATGTGTTGGTACAAGTGAGAGAAGAAGTTGGCTTATAAGGAGCCAACAAATTTGCAAATGAGATCCATGTGTATATGCGCATCTCCCCCTCTTATTCTGTATACGTTGCTTTTGCCAGCTCTTATGCTACAGCCATAGCATCTAAAAATAACTATTGAAAATGGGAGATCGGGGCTGTTTATCCTGCTGGGGTTCCTGGGTCCGGAGCAGCGCAAGGAGAGCAGCTCTCCGTGGGCTTGCCGTCATAAAAGGGGGGAAAAAAACCACAATCTATTGCAATATAAAACCATATATGACTGTACAGAGGAAACAATACCATTCTTCATTGGCTTTATATAGAAATGATTTTCAGTTTTAACTGCATGCCTTTGTGTGGGACCAGTTAATTGGGCTGGTTTATGCTGGGATGGATCATTGAGAAGCGTCGGTGAGAAGCGTTACTGCCTTGACCTTCATCCTTCCCCAGAGACAGATTTGTTGGTGGCAGCGTGTGACAGTGACACCGGTTGTTTTCCAGCATGACCAGATTAAATCGACTGAGAGAGAGCATGGTAGAGAACTGGTCTTGAAGTTCTGCGTTAATCGCTGAAGTATTTCCCCACACACAATTTGTGGGGGGGAATACCCCTTCCACATTGCTCATAATAAAAACAAGAAAAATCGTGAACTCCCCCAAACCTTTCCTTCAGTAAAGGGAAGAGAAAGCAGTTACTGGAAAATACGTAGACCTGTTTGCATTTCCAGGTGCCAGCCAATTTCCAGCACGCTTGTTGGATAAGTCCGACGTTTTGACAGCTCTCCCTGGGTCTTTAAAAGCGCTGTGTAGGTCTGCAGCACAACAAACCCTTTCAGCCCCGCTGCCCGTATGTTTTCATCCTGCTTTTGTTTTGGGTTTGTAGCAATGCTGGTTCGGGGCAAGCGTGTGGTTCCTTGTTAAGTGTTGTAACGTTTCGTAATGGTTACCCTCCTTTGTGCGTGTTCTTCATCACTGTCGATCAAGACAAATTTCTCGTGTTGTGGTTGGGAGGATCGTGATGTTGATGGCACTTCTGAGGAAGCGTTAGTTCTCTTTCTAGGAGACTTGTAGTGCCTGGAAAACTTCAAATACTCAGTAACGTTTGCAGATTTACTGCGTGGCCACACGGGTTTCAGCCTCCTGCTAGTACCAGGCGGTGCCTGCCCCAGCGCATGCTTCCACACTGCTTGACGGTTGCTGTGCAGGATTCACCCTCCTCTTTCCTTCTCCCTGAATAAACCCTGCAGTGATCTTGGTGAAGTTAAATACATGTATTTTTTTTTTCCTTTCTCCATCGGTGATGGGATTTATTGCGTGATCTCATGCATCATCCTCTTGAGTGCACCAGAGTAAGCCAAGCCAAAGTCCAGGGCACATCTCATGGTTCGGCTGAGCAGAACAGCGTGGGGATCGCAACAAACACCCGATGGCTTCAGGACCAGTGGTGTATGCAACATAAACCATGCGTCTGTTCTAAACTAGATGAACACTGGATGTGGTTGCTTAAGAAGTGAAACACGTTTCAGTGCAGAGCATGAGTCATTTCCAATTGCCTTTTTCTTTTTTTCTTTCAGGCTGTGACCGTGCGAAACTCCATGGCTAAATCATTATACAGTGCCCTCTTCGACTGGATAGTTTTCAGAATTAACCACGCGCTCCTGAACTCGAAGGACATGGAGGAAAGCACCAAGGTAACGTCTTGCCAGCTATTTTGGCTGCACGCTTCTGTTTTAAAATGGGTAACTATGGGATAAAACATTACCCAAGCTGCTAACGGCAAATTGCTTAACATAAAGTTAACTTTTCCTCCTGGAACATTGCTGTTAATATTTCAGACCGAGTACATCATTATTTTAAGTGGTGTTTGCTGAGCCAGGAACAGTGAAGCGCCTCGAATAATATATCCTCAAAGCAGCTGGGGAAAAGGGTTTGGTTTAGTCACAAAAGCCTGGTCCCCCACACCCTGCAGGAGCAATGCCAAATCCTTCTTCCTCCTCATGTAAGACTATAGGACTGTACGTAATGGAGGGAAAAACTGGAAATCTCACTACCGCGAGGTGTTTTGATGGGGTTGTTCAATAAGAATAATCCAACAAAATGAAAAACACGTTTTATCTGGAGATAACGAGATAACAGATCTCTCTGACTAGCAGAAGAGCAAAGTTAGGAAAAAGCACTGCTACGGGAAGAGTGCAGTCAGCACGGTGCCTAACCGATTTCCCAAAGAATTTATGGAAGGGATTACAGGACGTTTCCTGCGATAGCAGGGGCTGGACACGGTGACCCAGGACATCCTCTCTGCTCCCGTGTTCCAGAACCTGTCCCGCGTTCATCCGCACTCGGAGCAGGGGCTGACCCTCGAGCAGCTCTCCGAGTGTACATATGTGGACATGCACGCACGCGCTTGCAGCTCGCCAGCTACCCTTGGCTTAGAAATTTGGGGTGCAGGCCAGCAGTGTTTTTTTTTTTTTCCTGGGTCGTACATCCAGGCTGAAGCTGCCAAGAGGTTGATTGTTTTGCTAAGTGCTAACACTGCATTTGAATCATGCTGTAGGACTGTAGGCTTGCAGTGTAGCTGATCCTTAATTTAACTGCACAGAAATGCTTGTGGAGGAGCGTAATTATAGACTGTAAATAAATGCCTTTGTATAAAGTTTGTTTTTAATATATGGTGGAGACACTACTGACGAGAAGTTTGTTAAAATGGGTGACATCCAGTGAGTCTTCTGACGGCAGGCACATGCTTCTTCTCCTTCTGTTTAATATTTTACAAGAAGCGTTGTGTTCTTCCCTGATTTTTTCCAAGTCATCAAAAGTTTTGTCTGGCCTGTCAGGAAAAAAGCCAGTTGTGTATTTGGTGGAACACAAAAGGTAGATTCCTTTCGAAAAGGAGATGCATCTCAAATACTGATTATTTCTTTAATGATCCAATATCGGTGATTTTTTTTTCCCAATAATATGTGTTCCATAATATTTACGTAGAAAATTGAACTAGGACACTACCACTTGCTTGAGATCAGTCTGTAACAGCAGGGCACAGTTCTAGATACTTATGGGCCATTAGACTTTGGGTCTCAACCTCAGCCCTTGGCAGGTGGGAGTCAGGACAGCTCCAATTTGTGCTGTTATCCCACACCCTCCAGCTACGACTCCCGTATGCTGTAATCGCCTTCCCATCTCCTGTCTGGCTACGACTGAAGCCTTGCCTAGAGCTACAGAGAGGATTTAAGCATTGACCAGAAAGTTTTCTCGAGTTGTTCTATATCCTGCAAAGCCTGTTTGCTGGGGCAAAGCAGCATCGTGCGGGCCACCTAAGCCAACCTCTGTAGACCAAGACTCGGCCAAATGCTGGTGGGTGTAATGTTCCTTGGGGCAGACTGCATTTGCTACAGGGTTTAACTTGCTAGTCAAGCCAGTTTAGTCTCTGGGGGACTGTTTTGCTGATAGGTGGGAAGACCACCTAGGTCCTAACAAAGTCCGTGGCCCCAGGAGAACTTGGGACAATGGGAATGGAGAGATTTTTCATATCCCAGTATGTGTGTTTATTTGCTATCAGCAGTAAGGAGAAGATCAAGAGATGAAGCTAGGTTAAAAAAATAAGCACTCGGTCGTCACTCTTCCACTGTTTTTCAAGTTAGTATTTGAAAGATGTAAATCAGACCTTTGATATCCAAATTTAGTTAAATGTTCAGTGAATTACTTTGGGAAAGCATGGTGGGATTTGGCTTATCTCGCTCGCTGATGGGATTCATAGCACGTTATTTCTTAAGCTGAGGTTTGGATAGTTATTTGATACGGGTTGTTTTATGCTTATAGCAGCACTGCTGCCTATGGGTTTCACTATGACTTGTTATCAGCATGCTCTCTGTTTTCCCTGGTCTTCTCTCTAGCTTTTAGTTTCTGTTCTTATAATGGCTTTTCTCGTGATACCCTACAAACTGTCCGAAATTTGACCTTTATTAATGAGGTCGGAGACATTTCCTCCTCGTGAGAACTAGATTACTAAACCTCAGAGAGTCTTTTATTTAATTTCCTCTCCATAAATTAGGTTAAGAATTGTTAGAAGTCTGTCTTGCCGCTTAAAATGATGATATAGTGCAGATCACGTTTGAACGAAAGATGTTTCTTTCAAGGGTGTTTTTAAGCTTTTCCCATTTGGTTCATGTGAAACATCTTCCTTTCCTGCTAAATAACCCTGTTGTGTTCAGCGGAGGTGCTCTGCAAGTGTTTATGATGGTGAATGTGAATTCATGGCCTCTAAATAATTTAAATTAATCAGCTAAGTTTATTCTTGGCTATCTGACCTGAAACAGAGGAAGAATTGCTGAACACTTCATGGGCTTCGTGCGCATCTGTTCATCATTTTCAGGTCCCAACTTCCAAACTCATAGCAAATCTCCGCCTCACACTTTATATCATATGTCACCATGTATGTTGTGGTGATATAAATTGGAGTAATCCTTTCAGATTTATTGGCGATGGTGGCTTTTTTTATATTTACAGTATTGGCTTGGTTTGGAATATTGTTTAATTTTTTTTCCCCAGAATTTGAAACAAACCCATTTCTAATTGCCAAATCGTACCTCAGTGCTGGAATGACATCACCAGCATGCGTTCAGGGTAACATAAGTCAGCTCCGACAGTCAAGATTTATTGGCAATTTGGGAGCACGTGAGCTCCAAGGCTGTTGTTTGCTGAACACCCCTGAGACCCCTGCGTGGCGTTTAACTCCCTGATTCACATCTGTGGCATTTCGAGAAAAGCGTGAGGCCACTTTTATCTCAAGTGCAGAGTGATTCCTAACCCAGGGCTCACACGAATTTCAAAATCGGTAAACGTGTGCTTTAATTACAGGAGTTTTGCTATAGATTGATACGCTAATACACTCGCCTCCTGCTGGTCCTGCTGCAGGCTTGTGCACTTGCAGGCTTGTGGCTGCTGCGCACTTGTTCTCTTTAAATGTTGGTTTCAGTAAAGGAACAACATTAAGACATAAGCTAGACTTGGATTCTTGAAATCTAAACGATGTTACATCTTGGCGTGATTTCTAGATGGGACTCGTTCGAAGCCTGAATTCGAAACTGAAGTGTTAGTGATTTTTAAATGTAAAATTCATTTGATTATTTTCATTATATACTGGACTGTAAACTTAATCCTAAAACCAGCCAGATTACATGCTTTTGGGAGTCAGGCAGCTTAACAGAATAATTTCACTTATGATTTCCATTGGGGTACGCATTTTTTCGACTTGCTGTAAGAAACGGCTATATTGGTAGAAGATTTGTGCTGCTTTATAACAGAAAAGCCAATACAACCCTTTCGTGTCTAGGTTGAGTGAGATTTTTGGAGGATAGCAGGTCGGGCGGCAGACAAATAGCCATAAATTCCCAATTTCTTGTTTTAAAAGTTTAACCAACGTAAACGCGTTGACCTCTTTCTTTCGGGAACTCCGTGGCGCTGCCTCCCACGCCACAAAGCAAATGACCCGATTAACCGCAGAGCGCTGCCCTCGTTTCTCCTGTGTGAAAGTGTGCAGCTAAAAACCACACTGCAAAATTTGTGTTCTGGAGGTGGTCAGGAGTTGGGCACAACCGAAGTGAGAAGAGAGAACCGCTGTTTTTCCTGCTATAACAACCAGAGCAGAATTAACCACACTCATCTTGTCCAACTGCAGTTATTCCAGTTATTTTTGTTAAATACAGAATTTTCTGAGTTCTGTGCGTCTTGCCTCTGAGCTTGTTTTTTTTTGTGGCATTTTATGTGTCAGTAGAAACTTGTAAAAAAAAAAAAAAAAAAAAAGGAACTTAAAAAATACAATATTGTTTAGTCGGCTTCTTTTATAACTGAAATAGTCATTTTTTCTGTATTTAATAACTTCTGTTTTGCTTTATAAACTTATTTACATGCAGCACATAAAAATATATTTCAGTAGCAGCTTTGACACAGTACCTTAACCAGCATTAAAAACAGGGGGAGTTGTTAGTGCTCAGCTATTTCATGTTGAATTATGTTGTAAAAGTCTGTGTGTGTTTAGCTTAAAGCATTAACTCCTGGTAGGGGCTTAGCAGTGTTCACGCAGCATCAATACAATGCTTGTGAAAGCGCGTGCAGCCAGCGTAGGTAACGCGATGAGGACTCTGTAAGCATGAGCATTTGTTTCTTGTAAGTCTTGTTTTCGCTCGCAGTAATAGAGACGTTGATCTTGAGTCATTTTGGGAGCTCTTTTGCATTGTACAGAAAAGCTTGCACTGCGGTGGAAGAGTTGAGGTCGTGATTTGCCTACGCAAGGGCAATACGGCTGGCTGATCAGTACTGTGGGCTCAAAATAGTCGCTGGCTGTTGTTTCCATCATTGTCTTTATGTATCCTATAGATAAAACAACTGATCTGCCAACTAAAGAAGATTTAAAAAAAAAAAAAAAAAAAAGAAGCCAAAGATTTTTACCTCTTAGTCTGGGGGTTAATGAATGGATTTGTGAATAAATTAGGACGTGCGGGAGAAGGAGCATGAGCCGATCACTCTGCCTGGCACCATCCTTGGTCCAGGGGCTTCCAATTTCCATCTCCTGGTCAAATGGGCATTTCTCACGGGCGTCTTGCCAGGGGATTCGCACCTCTGGGAAGCTGGCCAGGGGTTCTCAGAGTTCGTCATTGTAACAGGCAAGGCTGCGGGTGAGGAGGTAGAGCCCATCCAGCCCCGGAACAGGGAGGAAAACCTCAGCATCGGGCAAGAGGAGGATGAAGGGGCCAAAGACCTTTTGGAAAAATGGGCTAGGGCACTTGGGAGTGTTCTTGCTGTGCGTTATATGCTTTTTTGGTTGTGCTTTTGCTTGTACGACTGTTAGGGTGGCCAAAGTCCCTATCATACAAAGCTTCTACTCATAAGTTGTGTGGCTTCCCTGCTCGCAGCAGCTGCATCTACTTCAGTTTTAGGTGGCTCTCTGTTTATGAACCGAGCACAGAAGGAATATTTTACTGCCGTGTTACGTGATCTGTTGGAAACGGTCAAACTGCAGTGTAGAGAGCCTTGTGGGTAGTCTGGTTTATATTTCTGGCAGTGGGGTTACACTAGCCTTAGGAAGGTGGTTTTATAAAATCCTTAGCGCAGATAAGACCAATAAAATTAAAAACACAGGGCCCAGCAGCTCACCGGTTCTTATGAATGGAGCGGAGAGATGTTTCTCCTACCTTGCTCGAGCTCTGGGTCGCTTGGCCAGTGCTAATGCTTTCACTGCTCTTAGTATTTTAATTTAATTAATTATGATATATGAACGTTTTGCCTGTGTAAAGTGGGATGATGGTTAGACGTGGAAGCTCGTCCCAGAGCAAAGGCCACTACTGGTGAGCTGGTGGAGCTCTGTGCATGTGTCCTTCATGCTCTTCACTCCTCCTGGAGATGGCAGTAGACATGCTAGATGGCCACAGGCTGTTTTATTTGTAACTGATTATTAATTACTTGTTTAACAGAACAGTCGTGTACAGGTTTGGGTGTTGCAGCAGGAATTCTACCTACTTCAGCTGTTTTTTACTCTAGCTGCCTGTGTGAGCAAGGTTTATATACTGTCACATCCCCACCTCCCTCTTCCCCTGTGTTTTCTTCAAATCCATCTAACAGCAGAGGTCCTACATTTTCAAGTTTTCTGAAAAGCAGTACCCACACGTAGGAGAAACAGGTTGCAAAGAAAGCCGTGAGTTCACAGCGATGGTGAACAGGTGGGGTCATTTTGCCAGCATAAAACCCCTTGGTGCACCTACGTCTTGATGCCCACCTCAGCAGGTCATAGCAGGCTGGAGAAGGTTCAGAGGAGCGCAATGAAATGTAGAGATGGAGCAGCTCTGAAGAAGAGACACCAAACAGGCTGGGCTCTTCAATTCAGAGGAAAGACTGGGATGGGATGTGGTTGAGGCGCGGAAGGCAGGAAAAGCACGCTCTTTGCTCGATAGGTGAAAAAAGGAGCTTTTGTTCTGTTTGCTCAGCAGCTCTGCTGCCTATGTTTTTAATGATGAAGGAACCTGACCCAGGGGACTGATGCGAGCCCCCCTGTTCAGCTGCACGGCCATTCCTACATCCCCTTGGGTAAGGTGGGAGACACTATCTCACCACTGCGGAAAATCAGTCCATCTGGGTTACGCTTCTCAGTATGTGACATTTTTCTGATCCCTCTGATGTGCAAGTTGGATATTTATATTTGATGCTATTTGACTCCTGACCTGACTTATTTCCCTTCATCTCAATGCATTATTTCTGTACAAACCCCTGTTGTGCAGGTGTTGCTTTGGAAGGCTTACAGCTGGACTGTGTTTACTTAGACACCCTGTATCTACCTTGTAAACCTGTTTCCATGCTCTGTCTTCAGGGTGCAAGCTTCTTTCCCACCCTACCCTCATTTTCCCCCAAACTACTGTATTAGATCCGATAGAATAACTTGGAACTGAGTTCAAGTTTCTTTAAAAATGGCAGTTTGTCTATAAATAAAAAAACCAAAATACTCTAAAAGGACTTCTATTTTAGGCCGTCTGTCCAGACATCTAAAGTTACACGTTGTCTCTCTGATGTAAGAGAAGTCTTCCAGATGGCGTAATATTAACAGCTCCAGTAAAAATTAGAAGTCCTGCTATTAAGTGTATTTAATTCTGTTTGTATGCTTTTGATGATATATTGCACACTAATAATCCATTTACTTTGTGTTTTTTTTCTAATCTGCATTCTTACTTTTCTTGCAGACTTTATCCATTGGAGTACTTGATATTTTTGGGTTTGAAGACTATGAAAATAACAGTTTCGAACAATTCTGCATCAACTTTGCCAACGAGCGCTTGCAGCACTACTTCAACCAACACATCTTTAAACTCGAACAGGTAGGTCTATAAATATTTGCTCTGTAATGCAGTGAGTATAGGCATGAATTTGTGGCACCAATGGATCCAGAGTTCTTCAACTGTCTCATTAATTCCTTTGTGTTAAAAGGTGTACATTGAATTATTCGTATTTACCTTCTATTTATAATATTGCTTACTTATAATATTACTTACCTGTAAGACAAAATCCAGAGATTTACTGTTTTTAAATAACTCTTGCTTTCCAAGCCCTTTGTGAATTCAGAACATAAGTACCCCCAAACATCATGAAGACCTTAAGTGTTGTGCTTTTGTCTCCTTAATGTATGCTTGGAGGATTTGTCAGTGAGCAATTTCTTTCTTGCCTTTCTCTGGACTTGCTGCTGTGTCGTTTAATATCATGTATACAATTTTTCTGCGTCTGTTGAAAATGCAACACATTCTGCAAGGTCAGACTTGAGATCCTTATGAGTTCTGATAGCAGTGGCACGTTAGGAGAGGTTGAACTTTAAGCTTTACTTTAGGTTTGTTAAGGTTGGGTGTTTCTTTTCAGCGTCAGATTAATGTGCCATAAGAGAGATGACAAAAGTACAGGCTGTGATTTAACAGGTAACATATACTACAAAATGGCGTAGTTTCTTAATAGGGTGAGAGGAGGCTTTTCCAAACATCGTTTGTTATTTAATAACAAGCAGGACACGACAACTGCTAAAGTACGTGTCATTCTGTGAATGCACAAAACATGATTGGGCTTTATAAAAGGCAGTCTGTCTTCCATGGTGTGCTGTCTCTGACAGTGACTGATAGTAGATGCCTATGGAAGAATTAAAAAAAATTAAAAAGAAATATAGTACAGTACAGAAAATATGTTATAGACCTTCAAAATGCCTTTTTTTTTTTTTTTAAATGCCAATCTGCATGCCCTCCCTTCAGGTGAAATTTTTCTTTGGGTGGGGTCGATGGAAATCCTCCTTATCGTTAGTTTCAGTAGAGCTGGTGTTTGATGAGCTGCACTCTGCAGCCTGAGTCCAGCTGAGATCAGAGAATTAAACCAGCCCTTCCCAGAAACTCTTGGTAGCTTTTTTGGGGGGCCTCTGCATTATAAGAGAGAAGCAATACAAGAGAGAGGGAAAGTCAGAGAAGGGATGGGCATACAGGAAGGGCAAAACTAAGCAATGTAGCCCCAGATGGATCGTCTGTGGGTTGTTTGCTGCGGAGTTTGACCCTTTTCTGTTAGCTCTCTGCATCAAGAAGATGGAGTGGAGCTACTAAACATTTTATTTCAGATCTGTAACTGGTTCTTTGATGCACCCTGCAGTGGATGCTCTAAGAAGTTGCTGGGGAAACCTGACTGTATTTCTAGGAAACGGATTTATTTTAAAATTAGCCACAACAAAAAGGCAAACTAAAAGTCTACTGTGAAGCCAATATTAGCTATTTTCTTTTTATAAAGCTAACCGATAGACTTTCTAGAAGGGGCTTGGGTAGGGAGGACCCTTCCCGAAAGCCAGAGGGGGGATGCACCTCAGTGAGGTGGGATTTCAGGGCAGTCGCAGGAGCAAGCTGAGATGGCAGCATCCGTAAGGGAATTCCTGTGCTTGGACTGGGATTTCTTAGCAGGTCAGTGCGCCTCCCCAGGTCTGGGGTGTATACAGAGCTCCTGACAGCAGCGGTTTGATGGAAGGAATGTGCCTCTAATTCTCCTAGGGCCAGCTTATAACCAGTGACTTAATTAGCTGTCTACTATAAATCTGTCAAGTACATGAAGTCATTAAAGTCCATATTTTCTATATGGATGAGAGGAGCAGTTTCAAAGGCGTCCAATTCCAAAGTGCTCATTCCAGTTCTTAATACTGGACTGTGTCATCTAAGCAGAAAATAATCATTTGCAGTCTCTGCCAGTGGAAAATACGCTCATCTCTTCGTATTTTGCTTCCTACAAGTATAAATACACTGCACAGCTGCATTGAGTGCTAATTCTTGGTGGACTTTCACAGTTTAATCATTTTCTCTTGTTCTCCTTGGAGTTATGTCTGCATGTAGAGGAATGCATCTGATGAGAAGAAGGCTGGTGATACTTATTCGGATTTTGGGACTTAAGAACATCCTTCCTTCCTAGTTGGCCCAACGATTAATCTGCTTTTTTATAATAGTTGCCAGTATACAGATGAAGACTGGGTAGTTAATATTGTGTTTTGGGATAGCAAAATAGTTGCATTACCTTGAGTTGCAAATGTCTGAGATATTTGGTGCTTACAAGGGTTTATCTGATGTATTCTGTGCTGAAAAACAGGTGGGGTTATTGGTGATGTGCATTGTCCTCCGCTTCCAGAGATAGGCTTCTTGTATCGTCAGAGCTTGCAGGAGGTGGCAGACAGCGTTGCTGAGCTATTTGCACATTTCTGCTAGAAGAAAGGACAAATTCAAGTAATTGCCAAGGAGTTTTCTTAGTCGTAGTAGAATTTGTATGCAAGAATGGTATTTAGCAATGATGTAATTGTTGCTATGACATACTGCTTATGTTATGGAAACCAGAATCCCTACCAGAGTGATCTAGCACAGGCATGGGATTATTTTAACCTTAGTTTCTTTTTTTCCTTACATGGTTCCTGGTGAAATCTAATACAGTGTGCATTGCGAATCTTTTGTAAAACCTTCTGCCTGAAGACAGTGCTATTTCCAGTTGTTTGCAAACAACCGTCTGAGGCATCCGCTGGCCATCTGTCTTCAGCCCGGTGCCTCCCGTAAATACAGCCGCTGTTGCGCTGTGTGCTGAGAGCCTGGGCCGGGCTGAGGCAGATGCAAAGATCTCTGCAACAGCTAACTCCTATCTTTGAACCAACCGTGTGAGTAAGGGTCGCACATCTCTGCATGCTGTTTATGGGAAAATAGGAGCAGAGGGCAAAAAAAAAGGTAAATGTTAAGAGTTCTGCCTTGAACGAAGACAATTACTAATGTCTCTTCACTACATTTTTTTTAAACTGCCCGTTCTGGATAGCTAAGGAAGACTCAGTGATGATTCATGATGCATGGGAAGGTGCTTTAGCAAATGACAGAAGAATACAAGGGAGACCAACACTAGCTGGGCAGTAAAGCCTGGCCTCGTACATTCTGGTATATTTGTATAGGCAAACTCTCAGATTCAGAAGGATAATGATTTACTGACAGAAAGATTGTTATTGCAGGAATGCTTCATCATTTAGCCAGGGTGGTTTTCTCCTTCCCACGTGTCCCACAAAGCAGGTTGATGGCATCAGGCTGGATGAGGGGCTGCGATCCTGTCGCTGGTGGCTGCTAGGGATGCTCGTGCAATTGATGCGGTGCCCGCTCTGGGTGGCAGGAGGATGACGCGTGTCCTTCACCAGGCTCCTCGCAAAGTGAGGATGTGATTAGCTCTTCCAGACAGCATGGTCTCTTCCCTCCCTCCAGCTGGCACAGCCCCAGCGTAAGGCAAGATGTCCTCGCAGCTCTTCGTCTCGTTAGCTGCTCTCAGAGCACCTCGCCTCTGCTGCGGTCCTGTCCCTGGGTGGCTGAGCACCTCGGCTCTGTCCTCGTGTACTCCTCACGTGGGCTCTTCTGCAGAGCGGATAAGCTCAATGCTGCTGTGATGTCCAGACAGTACTCAGGTTCTTCTGGGGAGGAAGATAGCATTTCTGCATTACCACATGCCTTTCTTACAGTTCAGGGCACTGCAGGGCAGCATGGAAGAATCGCTGTGTATGAAAATGTAGTTCAGAGGATACCACTGCTATAAAACCCATGACAGAAATACTCAGAGTACCGAGTTTTCAGATCTTTGGCAGTTAGAGGGCCAGGAATACAGGGTTTTATTTCGTTATGTATCCCATGCTGTCCTGATGGTTAGGCAACCTTCTGATACTCATTGTTTTGGCTAACCCCCACCCTCCTCTTCCTGTTTTCAGCCGATACTTGCAAAGTTTGAGAAGTCCTAGAGCATTCCATCCCACAGGCATTGCTGCTTAAAGTTCTTTTCTGCCTAATTTTCTGCATCGCAGCGACCTTTGTTTACATGCCAAATTTCAATTTCAAGGACATCCTTTTATTGTTTTAAAAATTGATGAATAACGGAGGTTGAGACAGGGAAAAAAAAAGACTTGGAGCGCAATCAACTGGCATGTGCTCAGGTGTTGAGCAAAGTCTGTTTTCTGGCACGGTCCCTGGTGAGTTTGATGTCCCAGCCAGCTCGCTTAGAAAAACTTAATTTCATAAAGATAACATGTCCTGCAAAATGTTTGCTCAGTCATCTAAAGCTCTGCGAATATTTCCAGAGGTATATAGGTTTTACTGTTCCTGGAAAATAGGTGGAGAAGTCTGACAGTCCGGACTATATCATGGATGTTGTAACAATTTGTTCATCACAGTGGGAGTGAGTTTAAAAAACAAAAGCAAAAACCACAAACCCATGAATTTGTCGCAGGATGTGGTGATACGCAGTTTGTATGGTCTGTAAAATGGCCGTAGCCATGGTTATCACCTGCAATATTTTAAAGCATCTTGGTTATTCAGGATTTCTCACTCTTCTCCATGTCCCAACAGTCTTCCACGCATGTTGCTTAGGGAAAATAAAATAGAAGTAACGTATGAAAAAGGGTATTTCTCCTATTGCAGGGAGCACTTTTTCCCTTCCCTCCAGTGTTCCATCGCTCCGCTTAGGCATGAATATATTTCATCTTTATCGCGGCCGGAGACAAGAGACGGCCGTCAGAAGTGAAGCATCAAGCGCTGGGAGGCTCGGTTCGAATTTCTGTTTTTGTTGGAGATGGGCTGGCGGGTGCTCACTGAAAAATGCTGTGCTCAGCTGTATTCCACATGACACACGGAGAAATAACAAGCTGCAGAAGTTATTGATTTATTATTTGGAAATATGCCATCATACATAACTCACACATGGAAGAAAAAAAAAAAAAAGAATGCTTTGACTTGCTTAAATGTTATCTTTAGAATAGGAAGATTGAAAGAAAATGTGGCTCTGGTTGCCATCAGCCCTCTAAAACATTTGCTGTGGCCGGTCCCCTCCTGGGACAAGAGGAGCTGGAGTCCAGAGGGGCTGCATTGCCAGCGGGTCCTTCCTGGGCTTCTCCGAATGACGAGCACGCGCCGGACGCGGTGGTTCAGCTTCGCGGCTTTCACTTCTATTTTGGCAAAGGTCTGAGCAGGAGAAGTTGCAGGGGAGGACTTAGGGGTGGTGGTAGCACAAAAGTGGATGGAAAAATGTATTTTAATTTTATAAAATCTGCATGGCAGTGCCCTAGGTAGGCAAATTGGAAATTGTGCTTCAAATGTTACTAGAAAATGTGCTGGAAAGCTCTCGTGGTGTGACACACCAGCGTAAAAGACTTGATGTTTTTTTGCATCTTTTCTACACTAGATCTAGCAATCCATAAGAAACAATTTGGGTTGCTTTGGGTTGAATTTCTTTGTTTGTTTTTTTTGATTCCTTGACTCTTGCTTAAAGCCCAGCGTAGGGAAGTACTGTGTCTAAAGCCCACTAAGGATCTAGTTTTTGTGAAAATATCATCATTATGGTTGGCAGTGTAAAACTCTTGAGGTAAATGCACCGAGAGCTCCGATTTGCAGGTTGAGGAGCATGTTAATTTTAAGGCTCAAGCTCATATTTTGGTTAGGAGAAAGAGAGCGAAGCAGAATTGATTTGGGAGCCAGACAACAGAAAGACCAAGCCTCTTAAAAAAAAAAAAAAAAAAATTGAAAGGTACTACTGTACTGATATTGTGTACATTATGCAACATAGACAAAAATAGGAATTAAAAAAAGGACTGAAGATGAAATAAACACTATTTTGTAATTTTTATTTTTCAGTGGTACAGAAATATTTTCTTTCTACACCCCAGTGGATTGCCTTGCACACTCTGCTTTGGAGAGCACTGATCTCAGGTGCTTTGGGTTCAAGCCCTGGGTCTTTGAGCAGAGCTATGGTTATGGGGAAATTCTTGCACATTCCCTATACCTCTGAGCTAGGCTAGGCAAGGATTTAATGAAATATTTGATTATTTCAGCTAAAAGGCACTAGCAAATATTTGAGAGCAAGAGCTTTTCTTACAAAATCTGGATGCATGCTGGTGGATTTTCCTAAGCAGGACGAGGTGGTCCAATGTGAGTGCCCTTCTTCTTGAGCAAGATGATAAGCGAGGAACCACTGGAAGCAGAAAGCCTCTAAAATATTTCAGCTCTTCTGAAACGATGCCTTATTGAGGCAGGAACGGCTGGTCCGGTGTGTGCAAGATTCCTGCCCGGACGGCTGGTTTGGCACCGTAACAAGGGTTTATAGGGGCAGCATAAGATGACTCTTGTAACAGCGAGAGCTGTGAACCCGCTGCAAGTGTGGATGGACGCGAGGGAAAACGGGAGAGCGTGTATTTATTGACACAAGGGGAAGGCGGTGTTTAGCCGGGGTTCCCTTCACGTTGTCCAAGCCTGATGCGTATGGTGAAAACCATTGATAAATAAATTTTTTCCTCTTCGACTTCTATAGCAAGTTACCCGCAGATCGCGTGGCATCATATCAGACTCGCGCTTCGCCTGGCTGCAGGGACAGAGTTGGGAAAAAGGATGCTAAAGGAGTGAGCGGAACGATGGGCAAGGTGTGTTTGCTAGCTGAATGCCACAAACCCGATTTTGCATCTTTTGAGAGCAAAACGCAGTTTGTGACCAAAACCTACTGTTGCCACTAAAGTGTAGGGAACTGATTTGACCTCGCAGGTGTGTGAGATGGGATCTGGGGAGCCCATATGCCACAGAACCCTGGCTTTGGATCAGACTCTAAATAACAGCAAACCCAAGGGCATCAACTTGTGTTCGTTGGATGCTGGTGGTGCTGCTGGCCGGAACACAAGGCGCGATCCAGTGACGTCTGCATACAACGCCTTGCAGTTACTTCCCCGTGATTTTCTAATTGTGATTTAATGATGGCTCAATGTTCATCTCATGTGCTTTGAACCCCAAATGGGAATTCACTAATCTGTTTTTTTAATTTTTAAATAAAATTAGCTTGTTCTCTTATCAAATCCCTGTGGGATCTTTTTATCTCCATTGCAAAACCATGCACTGCATGCAAGCAGGGAAGTTTTTGCAGGCACCCAGAGGCATGGTGACTTGATTGTTTATAGCTTGAACGGTCCACAGTGAAGGTTGTTTATCAGAACCGCTGCATCACCAGATGGCGTCATTAAAAATAGAACGGTTTATGAACCTGTTTATAGATGGTGTATTTATACAGCATGTGGATATGTATTTATATATGCTGTCTGTGGGCGCTTTCAAAAAAAAATGGCTGTGTGTATAAATTCCTTTTCTACTTAGCTTGAGAACAAACAAAAAATACTTGGCGAGCATAAACGAAGTATTGGCATTGCCAGCCTTGGCACGCGCGTCTGGAGGGGCGTCAGGAACTCGAGGCATCTGTGTCATCTGCGGCCTGTGAACGCCAGCCTCAGAGCAGCGGCCGTGGGACTGGTTCCTTCGGGAACTCTCTCAGAATAAGGTTTTCCCATCTTGAGGATTTGTCGCATCGAGGTCATTTTAGTGAACACATTGTGCTGGGATGATTCTGCTTCCCCAAGCTCCTTTTGTCATTGAAGATGGACTTCAGGAGCTCTAGCTACCTTTGCTAGCCTTTGCCTAGGACAGCTTTTGACTCTTCTGTGTTATCTGTCAGTAATTTTGCAGGAAAGGCAATATTTTTAAATATATTTAAATATTTTTAACTGTACGCAGAAAGTAAAGGGCTGCTCAGGAGCAGCAGCATTTAAAACTGTAATCCCATTTCCCCTTTGAAGTCCATCCGGCCGGTATTACTGACAATAAATAAAACTTTTCAGGAATCCTTACTCGCTTAGAGGAGAACAAAACCTTTTAGCTGCAAAGATCAAAGTTTCTTTTAAAAAGCATGGCATTGCCAGGGATCAGAGTGAAGTTTCTGGTACCGTGGTTTTGTTTCCCCTGAATAGCTTTTTCTTTTGCTGGGTCCTTCTGAGTCCCAGCTGATGCTCCCTTGTTGGACGCAACCACAAAAGCAGCAGCACAAATACATTGTAAAATTCCAGACTGACGTATCCAGAAAGCTCCAGAGAGGAGCTTTTAAAGAACTTTTTAAAAGGTTTAGCTTGTTCAGTGTATCATATGATAATGACCTATTGTAATGTAATTTTTAGGAAAAGAATATAATGTTCTTTCCCAGAAAGTTTTCCATATAGAATGAAAAATAAGGATTCTGTTCCAGTTTTTGGACCGGGCTCTTTTAGTTCATTCATCTTTTTTATCCGTCAGAATCTGCGTGGCTGATGGGTTGTTATTGGGTAAGCAATCAAGAGAAACAGTTTATACGCTTGGGTTTGCTGGCTGTACGCTTGTATTTGCAAAAACTTGTATTTTTGTGGGTGTTGAATCAACTTGTGGTATCTTTTAACCAAGCTAGGGACGTCGGCTAGGAACCAAGCGAGACATGGAAGTGGTTTAATTCCTATTTTCTCGCTTTGTAAATGCTGCCTCAAACCGAAGCAGACAGTGTTAGAACCAAGCAAGAGAGGATTTTCACACTCTTCTGTTCAGTTGTGAATTTTTGGGAAAAACGCGTTCATACAGAAATCCGGAAACGTCTGTCTGCTGATGGCATCCGAACACAGCGTATGGCATCGGGCGTGGGTTACAGGAGGTTATTCACGAGCCACCTGCGATGGCAGTAAGCATGCCCGCATGTGCCTACTCTGGAATAAGGATGTTTAGCTGATTTCCCACTTTATTTTGGGAGTTTTCCTGTGGAAACAAGGTTTTCTAATGCCTTGGTAATGAAAATCGTCAGATCAGCTTTGGCGGATAAATTCTGGGGACTTATCTGGCTCCATCTGGGAAGGAAATGAATGAGCTAGTCAGGTTTTCCTCTGCTCTGGGGAATTACTCCAGCACTACAGGTATTTTCCTGCTTTTGGTAAACAGAAAATGCCATATTGAACTTGCGCACAATTCCATGCGAATAATTAATCTTTGCATTTCCCTGTTAATCTGCTCTAGTTTTGCAGTTGGACTCAATAAAAGCTGGAATAGCACTGCATGCTAGATAGTAGCTTTCCCCATATGCTTCACCCCTCTTTTTATCTTCAGCCTTGCCCTGTCCCAAGGAAAGAGGAGAGAGCGTCATGCCTGACGGGTACGCGCCAGAGGGAGACGAAGCCCCAGATTTGAGGGCCTTTCACACATTTTTCTGCTTTCTAAACCCATTTTGATTGCTTTTACATCTGGATCATGAACACCTTCGAGTCATGTATGTCTGCATAGCTCAAAAACAGCACAATGAGCGTGGGCTTTCTGATGGGATAAGAAGGAGAACGTACAAAACCATTTCACCAACAGCCAAGCTGTGACCTTCTCTTTGTCAAGGCTCTTTGGGTTTTAAATGTTATTTTTTCGGGCTGCTTCCCTGTTTGCAGCTTATGGCAGTAGCCGTACTGCATGAGATGACTCCCCCCAGTCACTGAAGTTCTCAGATCTTTTGTGCTCACGGCTTGCAGGCCAGGCAGTTGAACGCCCAACACGCTCCAGACCTCATTAGATCATGACAAATTTTTGACCTTTGCTATCCAGCGATAGGGCAGCACATTCCGTACATCGTGTAAAAACCCCGCCTTTATATTCGGGCCTGATTTTTCACTGCCTTTTGGGTTGATTTTCTACTCCCTTGTTTTCCTGCCTTAAGACAGATGGGAAACTTCTGTTTGTTATGTTTTCTTCGTGCTGCTTTTTGTTTTGTATTTATATCATGTCTTTCCTGCTTCAGTTCTCTGATGTACACGGTCTCAGGGTTTCCATGCTCTCCTTGTGTAAGTGTTTCAAGCACCAGTTCGCTCCCTTTGACCATCTCTTAATTTTACCGTGTGGTTTGGGGAGCGATAGCCCCCAGAGAGCATGATGCTCTGGATGAGTGTGAGCTACTGCTTTCTCCCCCTTTAATTCTGCTTTTTAGCATTTGGTGTCCCTTACTGTTGACTGTAGCTGGATACGGAGCAATTCATCGTTGTTGCAAGACTTAGATTATAAATGTGTTTTTCTCCTCAGAGGAAATGAATTTAGATCTGATGCTGAATGCAGAAGTGAAAATTCCAAGCATCATCTTCTTTCTCACTCATCCCAGAAATAGCAAAGAGACAGAGAAGAGAGGCAACTCGCGTGTTTCAGTATCAGGTCGTTGCTCTGGGCTGCATCCCTCTGTCAGAAAGCAGTCCTTTCTGTCTTGTGCTCTGTGGTCACTTGTAGGCAGGCAGTGTTTAATACTGCTTAGTTGTCTGTTTGCAGTTGTTCTTTTAATTTTCACATAAAAAGATGTTGGAAAATCTGCCACATCCTGCTTTTTCGGTACCCGAGATTTTACATGCTAATACTCCATAATATAAACATATATAAAAATATATATATAAACATACTCTGCTAATAGCATCATGTAGAATTCAGTAGAGACTTGTGCTCGTATTCTGAGTATGTGCATTTCAATGTCTGGGCCCGCATTTTGTATTTTTCTTCTGTTTGAATATCACAAATGGTGTTTCGTGTCATAGCATTCAGATCAGTCTGAGCATTTCAAGCTCTCAAAAATGCCTTGCAAGCAAGAAGAATTCAAGGAGCCAGCTCCTTGCTTAGCCACATCTTTCTAGATATCGAATGCAGTTATGAAGTGCATACACAAGTATTTTTTTCCTTAGTGAGAGGTGAGATGAAGTCACTGACCCCTTTCTCTCCTGAGCTTCAGCTGAGGCCAAGTCCATCTTACGCAACACGCTGACCGGGCTGTGTTAGCAAGCACACCGATGCAGCTATGGCAACAAAACTCGGCTCTGTCACTTTGGGTTACGTCGTTGGAGAATTTCTTGTGCTTGTGCCAGCAAAACAACTCCCTTCGTTGCCGTGCGGTGCACGTCCCCATGGACGCCTTGTCACCGTGCCGGTGTGGTCAGAGCAGCAGAGGTGCTTCTAGATGCAAAGTTGGTAGGCTTTCATCTACCTACAGGTGCTCTAGAGGAGAGCAGTCAGTAATTTCTCACCCCATAGAGTTAAACACAGAGCTGCTGCACTCTGAAAAACCTGAGTGTGTGCTTTTGGCTCATTGCTCAATGCCTTTTGCCGAGTTTTGTATTTGGGAGCTCAGTGCGCAGCCAAAGCACTGCGCTCCTCTCCAGCAAACTCGCATTGCTCCTCCTTCCAGCAGGGCAGGTTTCAATGAGCTGGGGCTGGGAAGAGTAAGGCTGTGCATTTTTGCTGGAAGTAATGATGCCAAAAATAGGAATCTGTGGACTTTACTGCACTAGAAAGTTTTGCAGATACTGGTAATGTCAGTGGTTTGATTCTTGATAACACTGAGTCACTGTCAGGGGTCCTTGTTGTGAGTCTCAAGAAGTTGGGTTTGCCGATGACATTTTACCTGAAGAACTGATAAAATCGATGCTGGCAAAAGAACTGAGACCTGTGCTTTCATCAAGGAGCCAGAAAGATAACGAACCCTTTGCAATGCGTTTTGTCAGACTGCAAACCCTGCCCGTGCAGACCAGACCTCAGGGTGCTGAGAAACGAACCCTGCCGAGATGGCTGCAGGGAGTCTGACAATTTTCAGATTTATTGTGTAAGTGCTGTGATTCACCTTTTTTTAGCATATCTTCCAGCCATCGAGTGCTGTGATGAATGATCTGTCGCTCGCAGCTGCTGGATCAGGATGGAAAGATGCAGATGTTGTCATCTCTAGGGATCTGAGAATACCTCGTGTTGTCCACTTGCTTCTAATAGCACAAAAATATGGGAATTTCTGCTCTAGAGTTAACCTCTCCCCAGCCACTGTCAGGCAGGGGTCTGATCTCACCATCAGGAAGGACGATGGGCTGTCGGTGAGATGCGCAAAGGGCGCTACGTGGAGCTGTGGTCCCGCTTCTACAAAGCATTGCGCTCTTGGCGAGGCTGCAGGGAGCGATGCCGCCTTGGAGGGGCTGTCTTCAGCCTTCATCCGCATCCTCTGCTGCAGGATGCTGCGTGGAGGGTCTGCACGTGGACAGGCAACGTCGCAGGTCATTCCTTCTGCTGAGAAACCGACTTTGTCCACTCTTAGTCAGGGATGATAATTCGGCAGCCCCCGCAAGACTTGTCCAGACAGGTTTGGAGTTCCCTGGAGTAGCTGATTTTGGATAAATACCAAGTAGGTCCTAAGACATTGTTTCAGAAGAACTCTGTTGCGAATGGGATGCAGAGGTGTAGAGGTGGTCTTATCCTTTAGAAACAGGAAATTTTAATTTTTCTCTAAAATAACTTAGTTTTAATTTGAAGTATAAACTGAAGCGGATTTTTAATTGCAAGGTGTTAATCTCTGGTATGAGAGTTTTTTTCTCTGTGAATGGCCTTAAACGTGTTTTGTTTCATCTTCATCTCGCCCGTATGTTTGTTAAATGAGAACCTGGTGTTGGTTCAATATAATTCTTTCAAGTGCTCCGTGGGGACCCTGCATCCGTCAAAGGAGGGCACAGACCTCCTGTGGTGCTCAGAGATGAAGTAATATTTATTTGGAGGTAACTTTTAAGGATGTCTCCTGAATTCTGCAGAAAGATCGTCAGTGGTGTGTCGAAGATTAATAACTGAAAGTTAAGCAAGTAAGTTTAACATATACATATGGACAGCAAGGATCTTCCCCTAAAGCTGTGGCTTTTATATGTACAGTTTGCGTAGTGTTCTGCAGGCCAGCGAAGATCCACGAAACTATATTGGTAGATCACAAAGTCGTAGTTATTTCTCCTGGGATGTGACTCTTTCTAAAGACAACCAAACTAATAACTGGAAAAATGCTAGGAAAAAAAGAAATAAGGGGAACTTTTTTCCACTTGTGCTTTGGAACAAATGCTCTGGCTTAGTTACTGCTGCGTACGCCTGTCCTGAAATGAGAGCTTACATCCAAGCTGTTGTGGAAAAGGTTATTATTTGAGGATTTTAATCCCAATTCGTATTTGGCCAGTGCAGCCAGAAGTTGAACTGGGGATGTAGGGGAGGGAGTGATGGCTGGACAGATGTGGGGAATAAATCCACGGCCTGAGAGTGATGGAAAAAAAATAGCACAGGAGAGCGTGGTTTTAGCCAGAATTCTGCTGTTGAGGAAACTGAGGCCAGGAGGTACGTGATGTTTGGCCTCGGGTCACGCACACACTGTGGCAGAGCTGAAGAGGGACCTAAACAGGTGAGTCCTAGTGCAAGCATTAACCATTAGATAATTTTTCCCCAGCCAATAATAGCAGTAAGCAACTCAAAGTATGAACAAACTGATAAACTGCAGCTGAACTCAATGGTCTTTTCCGGTCATTTATTGAGATCTATTTAGGAAAAAACAGCCAGCATTGCTAACTAGTTATTTTCTACCAATCTCTGGATTAGCAGAACTTTTTAGGAAGAATTTCACAGCTACACCAACTGTGCAGCTGCCGAGCATCCCATGCAGAACAGCATACATCAGCTGAAAAGGCTTTCTGGAAAACATGTAGAGCAAGGTGATGGTAGGTGGCCGGTTTAGGTTTATGCAGACTTGAAGCTCGGGATGATTTTTTGAGGGGAAAGAAAAACCACGTGTAGAGCCCCACTGCTGGTAGTTCAGCAAGTCATGAAAACAAATAGGTAAGCTGGTTTTAAAATGATAATAGGGATTTTTCTTTACCGAAGGGTCTTGTAATCAAAGCCAGCAGCTGCAGTAGTAGCTGGTGGATCCCTGGTGTCGCTCCTCTGGGTTTCTCTCCGCGGTTTTCAGTTGTGTGGCCTGGCTTTGCACTCGAGGTCTGAGTCGGGGTTGTATGATTTAGGTCTTTGGGCTCAGGAAACTAAAGGGCTGTTGGGTGCTGAGGAGCATGCTGGGACTCTCACTTACGCTTGGTCCATCTCAGCACCTTCTGAGCCACCAGTCCCTCAACTGGTGCTTCTGCGGGTGCATTTGTTCACCGTGCTGTGGTGCTGGGAGAGCTGATGATGGGTGTTTGCGATGACAGCCAAGGCTTCGCTTCATGGGTACCATGCACCAGCACCCACTACCAATTAAAAAAAAAAAAAAAAAAAGCTCCTCTTTTATAATCGGCGCTTATCACAGCAAGGTTTATTGCTGTCTGGGTGCTCAGTGCTGTAGAAAGGACTGGTCCCGAGCAGGCGAAGCTGGGACTAATGGACCCTGCATCCCATTAAGCAGCTGTCAGGAGCAGGCGGCTGATGAATGATGCTGGCTCCCATTACCATTGCATGCATCGCCGTCTCTCTCTCCTGAATCACTCAGGAAAAGCTCGTGCTTGCTCAAGAAATATGTGTTCTTCTACAGTTGGCAGGATTTCCACATAGAAACTTTTTTTCCTGACTTGCACTAAAAATGTAACAAATCTTTGTCAAATATATATATATTTTTTTCAGTGCCTATAGTTTAGCAGGGACCTGTGGAAGTTGTGCTGTTCTGCATGCCTGCTGTGCCCTGGTCTCTCCATGGAGACCTGAGATGCAAAAGCAAATACAAAATTCATAATGCAGAGTTGTTGCTTATTATCGGGAATTTTGTTCCAATGGGATGTGTTCTGTTTTGGGCGCAGAAGGCTTTATCCTCCGTATTTCACTGTGATTGCCGAGGGGAAACTGCTGTGGTTGTTCTGTTGTTGTCTGTCAACACAGCATAGGTGGAAGGGGTTTATGGGCTGACAGTCTTCCAAAAGACTGTTTTTACTGTCAAAAGTGTCAGTTGATCAGAATTGGGAAAGGTTTTCCAGGAGCACATCGTCTCCTAGGTTTGAAGTGACGTGTATTTGCTTTTCGAAACAACGTAGCAGTTTCCATTTCCAACTCTACCATTTTCAAACTACTTCTACACATGCACACCTATGCATACAATGGGTATTTTTGGTGTAACGCTATGTGAAGTCTCAAAGGTTGAATTCAGCATACAGCTTGATCGGCTTGGGGTGAATGCTTTGAGAATTTCAGTTCCTGAGAATTTTGGGAAGAGCTTTTATTAATGGCAATGGACAATCTACCTCTGCCTTCTGCTGGTAGGGGTAACATTTGTAGAAAGAAAGAAAGATTTCTTGACTGCGTGGAGTCTGAAATGTCTGCCTTTAGAGCGCTTTCTACTTAAAAACAACTCCAAAAGCTCACTCTTCTGAGGTTCAGTTAAGTATTAAAACAAAGCCAAGCCTCACTCTTGAGCATCATTGTATGACTGATACTGAAAACCATTAATCATGACATACCTTATATTTTTTTTAGCAAAAATTTCATTATGGGATGTCCCAAAGCTCTCTAGCTCTTTGGAATAATATGTGAAAGGTTCATGGTAATTTTGGATGAAGATACATTGGATAGTTGGATACTTATTTTTTTTTTAGGGTTTGCACTCATCTTAGCAGTAAAAGCACAAAAAGCAATAAAAAAAGAATTGGATTGGTATAAAAGTGCATATTATTAGTGCAACTGAAGAGGTTTTCTTTTTTTTTTTCCTCCAACTCTGTCATCAGAACATCTTACAATAGAGAAGTAAAAATGCAGCTTGGAGTGGTACTACTTTTTCCAACACATGAAGTAACACGCACTTCCAATATCGCTCTTTCGAGAGTGAGTCACAAGTTGTTACTTAAAAGCATATGATAAAGATTATGATTTTTATGAGCAGACCAGCCATACTTTCTTCCAGATGCACTAAAACAATTCCTCCAGAAGACTTTTGTAGGTAGTTCAGTTGCAAATCCATCTCGGCAGAGACGGCCTCTTACAGAAGAGCAAGGATCGGAGTTGTCTGGTGGCAAATAAATTGGTTGCTCTTTTTCCCCAGCGTGAATCTGGGGACAGATCCTCATTTTTACTGTAAAGCGCCATGGCTCTGCTGACTTGGGAGCGGTGATTTATGCTCTCTAGAGGCCCCTCTGTTAGCCTTTATAGCACCAGCCATTAATATTCTTAGATATAGAAGTGGAGAGCCCAGTGAAGCAGGAAAGGGGGTTATACTGCTTTTTCAGTGTAATTAAATGAGTGTATTGTGCCACCATTTTCTTTTAGTAGCTTTCTTTGCACTTAAACGCTGTTGTATTAGTTTCCTGAAGATGATGTGAATATATCGTATGATGCTTTAACAGCAAGTCAGAAAAAGGAAAGCAAGAAAAAGCAATGTATAGCATGCCAGACATCTTCGCTAGACATGGTCTGCAGCATAGCTAGCCTACCTCTGAGAGAAAGCAGGCAAGAGTTAGAATGGTTTGTTGTTGAAGTTTAATGAAACGTGGGGTCAAATGTGATTATTCTTTTCAAAAAGTGCCACCACTGCTATCCACAAAGCAGTTTTAAAGATTGCTGCACCTGAAATTGTAAAATGCTGTGTGGTTCGCTGTGGCTTGTTGTACAGATGTTCCTGCCTTGTTTTCTTTTGCATCAAAAAGCATTTGGTAGAGCATCAGTTTCTTTGAAACCCTTGGCCTTTTGATTTTTTCGCTTGCACCCAATATCATTGTAACATAATTGCGCATCTTTGTAGGAGGAATACAGAGCAGAAGGAATTAGCTGGCACAACATCGACTACATAGACAACTCTGGCTGCATAAACCTTATCAGCAAGAAGCCGACAGGCCTGCTCCATCTGCTGGATGAGGAAAGCAAGTAAGTGAGAGCCATGAGGCATGCAGAACCTGCCCTCAACTCAAGGCTGGTATTGCCCTGCACGGAGTCCCACACAGTTATGCTGTGCCTCAATAAAGGGGAAACATCCGAAAGTGGTGTTTCTGCTAATGGTGTTTGATCTTCACCTAGGAAGTGTTTCTCCTCAAGTCTCCTCTTGTGATTTTTTTCTCTGAAAGATGCTTGTAGCTCTCCGGACTGATTTATCCTCTTAGGTCTCTAGTTTTGCCTCCAAGGTGGTAACACAAACAGTGGAGAATCAGCAAGCTAAGTAAAATCCTTAACAAAATAATAATTAAAATTATGTTTCAATAATTTCCTCAGTTGGAGGGAAGGGCAAAGGTTTCCTTTGCTTTGCTTCTATCTTCCTCTCCCTTATGGGGTAACACCATGAAGATGCTTGAAGTTAAACAGATTGAACAGAGAATCCAAGCGTGCGTGTTCAAGCAGGCTATGTGGATGCCGTTATTCAGCTGTAAGGTGGCTTTATCAATTCACTCCTAAAATTAAGCCTGAGTGAACTGAGGGTGCTTTTACATAGGGACGGCACATCAGTGGTGCGGCTGAGATTCGCATACTCGGGTATTTGTTGTAAGATGCCCGCCCCGTGTTGCAGGTTTACTTGAGGTTTGGGGATGAAGAATTGGCTTGCTGTTACCAAGAGGCTGGGCTCACACGCTGTTTTTTCCTTCCTCTTTCCTATGCCAGGATCAGTTGGGTAACTCCTGTAACTGAAGTTATGTTTGTAGGTAAAACAGCTCCAGATTTCGTAGACACATGAATACCCCACAGATGTAGGACTGAGCATTCAAAGCCTCAAAACCAATGACAGAAACATTGAATTTCACATAAATGCAGCTACCCCAAAGAATTTGCATGCAATGGGAGTACAATGCAGTATCCCTCAATAAATATATGCCTATTTATGCTTTTATAACAGATTCCAGACCACTACTAACCCAGCTAAGAGTTCTTCAGACCCCACGTATATCTTGTATTTATATATAACCATTGACAGCATACAAAATAACGCTCAGTGTATGTTTAGCATCTGCAGGCACTGAAGTGGAAGCTTAGAATATTTCTATTTTACTATTTGTGGTCAAGCAAGAAATGAAGTTTTTTCATTGTATTTACAGCTGTCTTCTTGTTAATTCTTTCCAGTTTTCCTCAAGCTACCAATCAGACCCTGCTGGACAAGTTTAAGCGTCAACACGAAGGGAACTCCTACATTGAATTTCCAGCGGTTATGGAGCCAGCTTTCATCATCAAACACTACGCGGGCAAAGTCAAGTACAGAGTGAAGGTCTGTCGCCCAGCTGTTCCCCAGCGGTTGCTTTCGTTTAAAGCATCTCGTTATGGGATGGAGAGCACCAAAGGCTCTGCAAAGATGTTTTGAATGGGACTTGGCTAGAGAAAAGAAGCAGGCTTCGGGAGAGAAGTGTTCTGTGAAAAGCTTGGCTAAAATATGCAAGGGGAAGGCGGTGGTGGGGATTGTGTCTTCCAGTTCTCTCCCATGTTGCAAACTGTTGGTATTTTGGGGAAGAGCTAAGGACTTGCACTGAGGCTGATGCTACACCCCAGCAATGTGTTGAAATTTGATATTTGGTAGCATTTCTGGGCTTGGCTCATCTAGACAACCTGATGTCTTTCACCGTTTCATCGTTAGCCTTTGAGTGTATGGGTTATGTGAGCACAGGTCTCGGCATCTCACTGATGCAGGTAACTTTAAAATCCCGTGCAAATGATTTCAAAGTTGACTCCATTTATATTCGTGCCAGATGAGTTATTAGCAGAAGGATTTTTAGTGGGAAGATGAGCTTGTACAAGAAACTGCATTGGTATTTATAACTGCAAATCTGTAATCATGCTTTTGATGCAATAATTACACGTAAGAAACTTAAACATCGTTTCTGAGATGCTTCAGGGAGCAGTGTGTTGGAATAATATATTTATTTTCTGGAGACCAAGAGGTGTCTGACATGGGGGCAGAAAAAAGATAAAAGCATGACTGGAGGAGTCCTGGTCCGTAGCATATCTTGCAAATATTCTTTATTCTACTCCTTTCTCCCCCTTCTTTCTCTCTCTCCCTAGGATTTCCGTGAGAAAAACACAGATCATATGCGTCCAGACATTGTGGCTCTCTTGCGAAGCAGCAAAAACGCCTTTATATGTGGGATGATCGGGATTGATCCGGTGGCTGTGTTCCGCTGGGCAGTCCTCCGAGCGTTTTTCAGGGCAATGGTTGCTTTTAGGGAGGCTGGAAAACGATACATTGAGAAGAAAACAGGTAAGCGTGCCAATTTCCTAACCCTAGTGTATGTTTTTCACCAGCAGCATGGATCTCATATGTTACTGCAATATTTTAAATAGCCAGACTGACCTGTCAGGCGTTAATAATCTATTAATAAAAACTGACTAACAGAAATGTTCAGATAGCTGATATATCCAAAAGTTACGTTTACAGGTCTGTTTGCAGTAGGATTTTAACACTCTAAGAAAAGATTTTCATTTTATTGCTGCTTCAACTTCTTTTTGTAGGATGCGTGCATAGGAAATCCTGAATGATTCAAACAGAAGCATAAAAATTATTCAGCAAATAAGGCAAATTCTTTTTAGCTAGGAGTTCTTTAGCTCTTAAGGTTACATCTGGAAGAAAATGGGAAATAATTCTTTTTTAGAGTTTTTCAAGCTGTTCACCCTTTCAGCTGAAAGAGAGCATGTCTCTTGTCTAGCAAAATTCATTGCTTCGCAGTCATGCAGAACCACCTATCCATTCTCATGCAGAACATGGGGGCATTAAATTAAAGGAAGGTAATGGTGCATCATCATGCTGTGGCAGGCAATACTTGGCTGTGCTTTTAGAACATTTCTCTGCATTAAAGCAATTTTGGAAAGACGGGTACAAGCTATTACTATTAATTTCCGGGCACAAGAGGGCTTGAAATTCATGATGAAATTAAAGCATCAGCAGGGAAAACGTCAGTTGAGTTAAAATTAAGCACAGAGCTGCCTCATTCATTTTCAGCTTCAGAGATGTGGCGAGGTGTGTGTCAGGAGAGCCAAGGGACAAGAAACATAGATAGGGAAGCCGTGCAAGCAGAAAGAATAATTTTCTTGTTCAGGGAGAATAATACCAGCCTCTTGGTCAAATACCAAGAACAGCAGGAGACAGAAACGGCTTTCAGCGTTGAGGCTCTCCCCCAAACCGCTCCGGAGGGGAATAAGAGAAAGGACATTTCTCATGAACCTGTGTCTGCCTGGCACATCAAGGCAGCACTTGGACATCGGTGTTTTGCCATGCCGAAAGGAGGGTGGCAGGGATGTTTCACACGTGCAGCCTCCTTGCGTGCTGGAGCTTTCTTGAAACTTCTCATTGGCACTAGGAGAAATGCCGCTTGAAATAGTTGGCTTTGAAAAATCTCGATTTGCATTTTCCTAGCATCACCTTTTAATCTTTCATAAATCCCAGGCTGAGCTACAGCAAGCTGTTCAAGGAAATAAAAAGATGTGTTCAGGCTCTGAAAGTAAGAGCTCTTGCCCTGCTGTTTTCAAGCCCTGCTTTGCTTTCTCTGCCTCTTGCAAGCAGTCGTGGCTGTCATGCTCATCTCCATAGCTAGCTTTCTGCCTTCCCAGCCTTGAGTTTGTGGCAATGACTTCCTTATATCTATATATAGATCAACATATAGATATAAAACAGAGTCCAGGAGGTTTTCGGACAATTTTGGCGGTTCTTGCACCGCCTTCTCTTTCCATAAGCAAAACTAAACAGTATCCTGTAACGAGTGAGACAGTTTCCAAGCTTTTTCTGGCACATGGTGCTGCTATTTTATCTGTCTTACATCCTTTGGACCACTTTCAAGTGTCATTGCTCCACTTAAAAAGACAGAAAAAAAAAAACAGGAACCCTCAAAAAGCCGGATAGCTGAGGTTCATATTAAACTTCCCAACAATCCTCAGATAGTTTATACCCTGAATTTCTGCCTACGTGCAGGATGTTACCAAATAACTCCTGAATTGGGAAAGTGTCATGGAAATTCATCGTTATATAGGCAGAACAAATGGGAGGAGTTTACCTAAAGCTGATTCCTGTAACGAGGTAAACCTTATCTGTAGGAGAGCATCTCTTGCTTCCCCTCCAAGCAGTGACTGAGCAGGGGCGGTGACATTGCATGGGTCTCTGCGGAGGACGTAGCCGGTGCAAAATCCCGTCTGTCTTGCAAAAGCATCCCAAAGCAAAGGGCTTTTGAGGAGGCGTAGCTGAGCAGAAGACTCGGTCGGTGTCTAGGACCTCTGCTATTGACCCTCCTGCTCCCCGAAATAATGCCCAAAAGCCACAACCTGACACTTTGGACGGTGCACCTATGGCAGAAGGCATTTATGAATTATTAAAGGATCACTTGGCACTAGAATTACCTGGTAATTGTTCTGGAAAATGCAGACAGCTGAAGACAGCGTATGTTTTAGGTTCATTTTGTTTTTGTTTTTGTTTTTTTTACCAAACCTTGCTGGCTTTAATTAGCCTGATTTGAATGCCTGAGTGCCTGTGGATGTGGAGCTTTTGATGAAATTATGGTGGATTAGCCGAGAAGAACCTCACGGAAATAGCCGTGTACATTCTCGCAAGTGTTGCACGCGTCATAATTTTATGTAATTTTTAAAAAGGCGTGCTGCCCAGTTCTTGGTTTCTGAAGCCCTTTCTGCTGCCACTACAATCCACTGGGGAGGTGTAACTAATGAGCAGAAAAATGTCTGAAGCACGTTGCTTTTTTTAAAGCCTTTTTGTATTCTTTTGTCTTCGCCCCAAATTGATCTTCATTGCTTCTACCTGTCTGAAGGCCTGTCCAAGTCATGCTTGCAATACCCAGCAGGGATTTTCAAGAAAAAATCTGCAGCCTGTGCATAAGCAGCTTTGCAAAATTTGCTCTGCTTTCTTTTTCCGTCAGCTTTTCGGTTATCTTCTCTGTGCCAGCAGTGCCAAGCGGTGCTGTGAGATCTTTGCGCTCTGCTTTCAACGTGCTGCTGCAGGGATAGCCGCACTTTCTTCCTGCTGTGTTTTTGGGAGTCTCCTTTTTCTCTTCTGTGCTCCTAATATTCTCGTAGTGCGGCTTCTAGCGTCTGCGTGATTGTCCCCATTAACTTGGAGGTGAATAGCAGCAAAGAAGCGTAACTGCTAATTTTTTCTTCTGCCCAAGAGATAGCTCCCTGCTATCTGCGTGCTGCTGACCCTCCTCAAATGAAACCGTCATTTATCTGGCCAGATGCAATTAGCTGAAGGGTGGACTCTTTCCGTAATTGGATGTTGTTGTTATTATTATTATTATTATTATGATTATTATTGAGTTTATCAGGGAGGATTGGGATAGTCCAAAAGAACTACACGTTGGGAGTAGACTTGTTTTTAATGAACTTTGATGAAAGGAACATTATCAAGCTTTTTCAGAAAGAAATTTGGCTGATTGACATTTTTTGCAGTCTGCTATATCACTGGTATGAATTTATTATGCAAAAAAAAAAAAACCCATAATAATTTGCTAGTGAAGGCTTAGAAGAGTTGGTGCTGTTCGTATAAATCAGGCTACTGGGACTCCGAGCTTTCTCATGTGTTTTTTGCTGGTCATGAGCCTAACCCCTCACTCCGAGAAAGGGTTGGTGCTGCTGGCACCGGGCTTGTGCTCCTGGCTCTGCGTTCCCATTCAGCCAGCAAGGGCTGCTCCCCGGATTAGTGCCTGCTGCACCTGACATACCCCATAATGCCGTCTCACAAACAAATGGGCAAAGATAAATCCTGTTGACTTCTGCAGAATTATTCCCAAAGCTGGGCACAAAACCAAAAAAAAAAAAACCAACAAACAAACAATACAAAACAAAAATACTGTTTGCCAAATAAAGGTGGTAATAACTGCAGAAAATGATCTTGGAGGTTCCGCTGAGAAGGATGAAGGGGTGTTAATGGAGAAAGACGACCCTTGACAGTGTTCCTCCGTAAAGTTCGGATTGGTCCTTTCTGACGTGTTAATGCGTTGGTATAAATGCTTCTGTACGTGCTGACACAAGGTAACTCCTCAGTGACCTCATCACACGGGAGCATGACGTATCTCAGGGGGTTTCCGGCTGCCTTGGTCAATCAAACGACGGCAGAGGGGTGCTGCCTGGTTGCAAAGTGGCATCTGTGTAACCTCTCCTCCACCGCGTGGTTGGAGCTGGACCATCAAAGTCCACCCAGAGATGGCTCCTTCCAGCTGCTGTCCTCAACCCATTCTGTTCTGTCTCCTGCTTATAAACAATCCCACCTTAATCCAGTCTGTGTCCTCTGCACTTAAGGAATACTGAATCCTTGTTAATACGAGTAATTTCTGTTTTCCTTATAATTGTCAATATCTGAGCAAAGCATAGCACTGGGATGAGATGAGAATTCGAGGTGGCTGTGCCTGGGAGCATCTGTGCAGGAAATTATGGCTAACAGCTGGCAGAGGCACGAAAAGGATTTTGAATAGCAGTTAGTAAAAGTAAAGATGTGTGTAATTATTTATTTTATGTCCAAATAATGTTGGAGTAATTATGAAGTTATTGTGCTCTGGCTAATAAAGACCGTAAGGCGATGGGAAGTGCTGGAGTTGGGATGCCATCCAGCCCCATCGCTCCGCTGCGTGTCCCGCTGCCTTGTCATGAGGTAACTGAAGTTAAATTGTGTCCTTGCTGCATGTGGTCAGAACTGCTGCAATTTAGTGAAGCTCTGATCCGAGCGCAAAAAATGTGCGGCTCTCGAGCTCTCATGTTCCTCGGGCAGTTGGCAGCATTGTTCTTTACTCTCTCCTGATTTCTGCTTATATAATCTTTCTCTTCTCTCCGTTTTTTGTTTTCATTTTCCTTCCCAAGGGCATGATGATGCAGTGCCATGTGCGGTTTTGAAAAGTGTGGATAGTTTTAGCTTTCTCCATCACCCAGTTCACCAGAGGAGCTTAGAGATCCTGCAGAGATGCAAGGAGGAGAAGTACAGTAAGGCTCCACATCCTGCCCTTCTCTCTGATACAACACTCACACATCAGGAAATGGAAACCAGGTGCATTCAGCATAGAAAGGGTGAAAACACCTGAGGAGCCTTCAGGACAACCTGCTGGCTGCCAAAAGCAATTCTGAGCCCATCGAAAATTATTAGGCAGAGCTTGGAGAGCAAAATCAAACACAAACCCACGTCTCTTTAGACGTTGGGTGGTTTTGTTAAGTGCTTTCCCTTACGTGCTGACGTAAGTCAGGGTGCTGAAGCTAGGGGTGTTCTTCGTGTGTTTTGTTGTTGTTATCACACATGACACTAAGCTCAAAGCACCGCAGGTGCCGTAGGAATATACCTGCGTGTGGCTGATGCAGTTGAATTTGACTTCAAGCTCTCAGCCAGATCTCGTTCTGGTTTGAATTGTTTTTCAATTGCACCTCCGTTAATTTCATCAGACTCTAAAAATAACGGTAGCTTGTGAAAACGCTGACGTTCTCTCCAAGGGCTTTTACTTATAAAGCGTTTAGAAGTGTTTTAAAAGAGTGAGCAGGTGAAGATGCACTTGGTCTCCGTTTCTTCCTCCTCACTCCCCTGTCACGTAATAAACTAGTTCTGCATGACAACATGGACACTTCTGCCTGCGCTACTAATTCCCAGGGCTGGACTTACGTGGTGGGAGGAGGAGGGAGCCTGGCAGCAGGGAGCATAACCTCACCTGCTACAGAGCTGGCACGGGGCCGGTCAGCGACATAGCGCCGCGCAGGTGACGTCGTGCTGCTCGCTGTCTCATGAACACGGTGCCGCTGTGTCACTTGAGAGGCCACTTCCAGCTGCAGACCCTGTAATTACCAGTTGGAGAATGGGAAATGATGTAGTTTTAGGAGTGGCCTCACTGCTTTCAGGGAGCGATGCAAAAACCTGCAGGTGAACCTTCAGAAGGGTGTGTGCATGTGTGTGTGTGTGTATATATATGTATATACACACACACATACATTTTGTATGTATATAATATATATATATTGTGCTTACAGCTCTAGATATGTCATTTTGTGCCATTGTTCTCTTCCTTCATTTTGCATAACGAGGCTTACAGAAATAGGGCATTGCTATACGCAGCAAAGGGCAGATTTGCTGCCCAACTTGCTAACTGCCATCACGCAACTTAGGCGTGAGTGCAAAATGCTGAGGTTTGTTTCTGCAGAAATGAGCACGGTAAGTACAGCACTTGCGTGTTAACTCTCCACAAATATGCATTTCCTGCTAGAAACCTCAGATCAGATTTCTCTTCTCTGCTTCCTGCAGTGTGTAGCATTGGGGGAGCAGAGGAAGTGTTTTAATTCTTAATTTAGACTTTTGTCTACCTACGTTGTTTTTCCTGCGACTTCCCACCATTACTTTTATTACTGCAAGGTACTACAAAGCAGTGAGGTGAACACAGCAATAGGTTTTCTAAAGTAGTAGTGTGCTAAGTGACCTTACTGAAGGCAATTATCAATAGAGCAATTTTAATTGCAGGTAAAGATGTGTAGGTTAGCTCAGCAATATGGGAAGTTTTTTTCTTTTTTTTTTTGATTTTCAATTTGCTTAGGAATGAAGAGGGAATTCATACGGAGCTACTTTGAAACACAGTCTTAAATTAACGTGAGGCAGGGAAGTCGTATGTATGGCTGTTGGGCTCAATGCTGTAAAACCTTTTTTATTATGGACTAGTCTAGTAGTCCATGCAGTTTGTGATACAGGTCTCTCAAATAAAAACAACACGTGGACCCATGAGCGACATTGCCACGGTTTCATGAATTGGCCAAGAGCAGCTGACCTGACAAACGAGTATTTCATGTTCTCCTTTCAGAAATCATTCCTATCTTCCCGTGGGGTGTGCTCCTGTAAGCCGAGTTCCCCGGGCTTCGTTTCTTTGACAGACTAAGCTGGCATTGGAGCACATATAATTTTCTGATGTTGAATTGGTGGGGCTTGCGGGCACTGCAGATGAGGATGCTCGGGCTGGGGTTGGCCCTGGGGACCCAGCTCCTGGAAGTCAGATGACATTGTATCTGTGTCATCCTTGAAAAAGGGCCCAAACAGATCACCTGCTTATCTGGAATTGTAAAACTAGTTCCAGCTACAGGCAAGTCTCACAGAGAGAGAAAACCGATTGATTTGATCGGGGCATTGAGATTCCCTGTAGGTCACTTGGCGTTCCGTTTGTGCCAGCTGATTGCCCTTCCCTGACCGTCTTGGCCATTTCACTGCTGTCTTTGTGTCCATCTGCTCATTTTTAGGCAGTCTTCAGGAGCAAGGCCCTGGGGTTAGACTTCTCAGTTCAAGACTGCATATCTTCTGGTTGATTCCCATCAGCTGTGAGCAAACTCGATGTTGTCCAAAGCTCTTCTCAGTGGAAACATCCGTTAGGCAAATCAGTGTTTCTGAAACTGCAGCTGAAGAAAAGGGAATAGGTTTTGGAGAAGGGAATAATTTTATTCCCGAAACATAAAATAGATGAGCCTGCATCTGAGCTGGGTGCAGGGAGCAAGTGGTTTCTACTCGCACCACTGTTTCTTGGCGTGCAGCGAATTAATACGTACAATTTGTTAACCCATATTCATTATGTGGAATTCTCTAAGCCGTACACAAATCATCGGATTAAATCTAAAGCCTTTTGCCTTTCATTCATAGAAAGCCCTCTTTATTTCCCAGAAAAGGGGCTACATCAATATGGCAACTTTTATTTGGCTTCATCATGTATATGTGTTTACATCATGCTATCACTTGGCTCTGGAAAGGAGTCTTTTTTTTGGTATGTCTAAAGCACTCCTCTTTAACCCAGCTTGTGCCCTTGCACACCATAACGTTTATTAATCAAAAAGTTGCTTAAGGTGCAAAGCTGGTAGAATTACAATGCAGTTATAAAGCAGCTATTTTCTGGAAGCCTGAAATAGAAATTCCCTTTTCCAGATCAATGCAAGGAGCGGGTGCAGTGATATTTTGATGCAACGTCGTCTTCCTGATTTTGGTCTGACCTGTTCGGTTGGATGGTGGTTTGGGCTTTTTGCTTCAGGGATTTCTTTGGTGGGGAATGAAGGAGGACAGAGTTTGCTCCAAAAAGGACAAAAAGAAAAATCTTCGCAATACCAGTAAAAGCTCATTGTTCGTGATTACTAGCACTGGTCACCAAACACTCCAAGCAAAGTGAAGTGCTTTAGGTTAGAGAAGCCTTCTGTGCATTAATGGGCAAGTAGCCAGGCATGTATGCTATGTAAAAAATAGGCACAGCTAGACATTAGGTGCTTTCCCGCTGTAAAACTAACTACAAGAAATATTAGCGCAGTATTTTAAGGAGGGGGGGAGGAAAAAAAAGCAAACAGTGGAAAAGTCCTCAGGAGGAGAAAGACAGATGCCTGAACAGTGCCTGAAACCTCCCGCTTCTTGCAGAATCGCTGCTCCTCCGCTGGTGTTGCAGTTCTCTGGGCTTGGGCCCCGGGAGCAGAGCTCCGGAGGTTTATTATTGCAGAGTCCTGATTAGTCTCCTTTTTTTTTTTTTTCCTTTACACTTGGCTTTCTGTATTCTAGCAACTTGTGACACTGAAATGCAAGTCTTGAAAGAGGTAAAAGAATGCTCCCCTGATGAGAAATGTAACAGAAAAAATAGCTTAAATTGCAACAATGGAGATTTTAAAGAGAGTTTTAAACTCTAGGCATAGCAAAGCACTAGAATAGATTATCTGGCTTGCTTTTGAAAAATCTTCAGAGTTAGATATTGCGAAACCTCCTGAGCAGGAATTGTTTCATCCTGCCTTGGAGCCCAGGAAAGCTTTAGATGGCCTGTGGCAGCACAGTCCCAATTTTTTTCACTCAGATTTCAAGGATATTTGGACACTTGCACTTTTAAATGTAATAACTTAACCAAGTGGACCATCTGCTTTTTTCTGCCCAGTATTCAGGCTTCAAGACAAGCTATTAAAATATCTCAGCAGGTGGAGGAGGACAGTAGATGTCCCGTTAAAAGGGATGTTGCATGCCGAGGTTTGCTGGGAACTCAGCTTCTCTTTAGGAATGGGTTGGCAGGACTGGCTCAAATCTCTGCGTATTTGCTTCTGTCTTCGTCTTTAGAAAAGATCCTTATGGCACCTTCTGGCTCAGCAACTGGGCTGTATGAGATACAAAAATGATAAATGTGGGCAGGGAATATGCTATTGCTTCTTCCTATTCAGTGGCAAACTATAATTTAGACTTTTAAATTTTTTTTCCAGTTTTGTCCCATTACAGAAATGTCAGGGTAAAGGAATATGTACTTTTCCCATGTTTAAGCGAGCGCTACAATGTTTCCTGTCTCACAACAGAGATTTTGAGACAGTTAAAAAATTGCTTGGCTGTTTTCTTGTCAATTCAAGCTTATTGGGTCTTTAAATATCTGTATTCTAGTGACTTGAAAGGTATTTTATTTTCTACAAAAATTGCCTTCTGTCTTCTTAAATGCTTGGTTACAAAACATTTCTGCTTTGGGGGAGATAACAGATGAAACATCTGCTTGTGTAACCATGCGTGAGAACTTCCTCGGCTATTTCTTATACATGGTGCTCTAAAACTGCCCTTGTCAAAAGATATAGCTTCCGTAAGCCTCTTCGTGCAGCACTACTTGCTGTGCACGTCCGTGTCCATTTATCTGCGAGAAGGGAAGAAGCATGCAAGGAAAAAATCACCATTTCCCTGCAGTGATCTGAATATCCATCTTTCTCCAAGCACCTTGTTTATATCCAGGTGTTTTGCCTGTGTAAGCAACCAGGCTGTCCCACGCGCGGCAGGGAGCTTGCGTTACTGCTCAGGAATATTTTGGACGTGCGGGAAATGGGTGTCCGGTCCCCAGCGTCACAGCAGCGCTTCCTTCACCCCTTTTGCTTATGAGCTGGGACAACGTGTCCCTGACACAATGTGCTTGTGTGGGAGGGAAAGCAATACGCTTGAGCAAACAGCGTTACTCATAAGGGTGATGACTCGGGAACAAAGAGGTACGAAGTAGTAGACGATGGGTATGTCAGCATCCTTGGCACCCTTGTTCGTATGCCCAGCATGTGCCATGACACATACCTAGTCCTCCTCGCTGTAGTCAGCACTAAGCTATGGCTGTGCTAATTGCCTTCTGATGAAGAGCCAGGTAGAAACTTCTCTGTTGATGTGCTGCTTTAGGTATTACCCGGAAAAGCCCACGAACACCGCTGTCGGATCTCCAGGGAGTCAATACCATCAACGAGAGGACCCAGCGGTAAGTCTCTTGCTTTTACATTGCTGCAGCGAGGAAATGTTGGATGGGAGAGCACGATCTGTTGTTATAAATGACCGTATGAATGTTTCTCCCAGCATGCTTATTAGTTTTGCCTTCTCTTCGTTCTTGTGCTGCCATGTGGTCATATCTAAACACCTTTACCTGACTTAACGGCAGGCACGGAAAGCAACTTTCCTCAGACACAAGGCAATGTAGGTGGTCTGATGCATGAGGTGGCAAGAAGCGTGCAAAGAAAAATTAATGAATGTGCCAATATCAAGGAAAAAAAAATTACCGAGCATTTTTCCGGAGGAAAAATTAGTGATGGTGTGTTCGTGTGCAGAACTGCGCGCAATCAGTGTGATGGCTGTAGGTGCTGCTGGGTGTGGAGAACCAGGTATGAGGTTTGAGATGGTGCCTGGTCAAATACTTGCTTTTCTTTTAGGGAGAATCAGGGGAAGTCTGATGGCTGGAAAGTCTCTTAAAGCACAGGAGCTCTTCTATCTCCAAAGTTATATTGAAAGCACATGAACTTGAAGTGGGTTCAGTTTTGGTGGTTTATATACACACTTTTTTTTTAATCCTTCCTCAAAGGTTCTGCCTGTTCAAGCACCTACTTATTGAGACCTTTTGCTGCTTGAGAGTCAGTTCTGCACTTTGCAGCACAGATCCATGCCTCTTTGGTAAAAGGTTTTCCAAACCTGCTTCAGAATTAAGCTTCTTGTGAAGCAAAACGTCTCCGTTTCAAAGGGAAGTCCGGGTGCTGATGCTCCTTTTCTCCAGCTACTCTCGTGCTGTCCCTGTGCAGACACCAGAAAGTCTGATTATCCAGATATTATCTCTGAAGAAGTATAGTACCTCCCTGCTTCCCTCTGAGCATATGTATTTGTGTGCTGGGGAAATACAGGATCAGACCACCTTCAGCTCCTAAAATGATTGCTTGGAGCTGCAAACATCCAGGGGTAACTTCATGGCTGCTCTGAGTTTCGTGAGAAGACCAGAACAAGTTGAGAGGATGCTCACCAAACACCATGGTGCGTGAATCTCAGTGTTTTGTTTTTTTTTTTGTGTGACACAAAATATCCAAATATGTTATTAAATCTCTGGTTTAGTGGCTTTAATGTCAAATGGCCGAGATAGAAATTAGACAGAAAAAAGGAGCAATATCTAGGGGAACAAAAGTGTCTTTTATTGCCTGGCTTTGTTCACCACATGCTCTGGGATTGCCATCAAAACAAGAATTATCCCTCTTTCCCTGAGTTTCTTCCCTTTGAGAGTGGTGGTAGCAGCATACTGCTGCTGATGCACGGCACCGTGCTGAAGGAGAACTGAATGTTCTCAAACCACTACAAACTGGCTTATTTTCAGTGGCCAAAGAGGATGCGATTTCCGTATAGTTGTTACCCAAAAGGATCAAACCATTTAGCCAGGAAGGTCTTGCTGCAGAATAACACCTTTTCTACAGAGAGCAAGGCAGGCTGGTGGAGAAGGTGCAGCTGTAAAGCTGATGTGTGATCTTATAGGAATGCAATCCATCTCTGCAAATTTGTGACACTTCTTGATTTTGTGCAGAAATCCTGCTTGCGAAAACAATCTCACCCTGTTGTGGGAAGGAGATACTACCGTGGCTTTCCTTACGCCAGTCTTTCCCACCCCTCCTTTTCTTTTTCCTACTGTTGTAGCTGCTACGGCTCTGATCTGTTGGGTTACAAAGAGCTGGTATACGGCAGCATTTGAGACAGAGAAGGTTGGTGTCTCACTCTTTTCTAGCTTCTCTGGTTGCACAGGTTTCCCTAAATGTGATGTAACGTGAAACTTTGTCACTGTGAAGATTTTCGTGGGTAGATAAGAGGCATTCTGCAGTTTCTCTAGCTGCAGTCTCCCAGCAGTCTGAAGGAGGAGGATGCTTATTGAAAGAATGCCTTCAGATGTGATGTTGGTGCTTGGAGAAATTCTGTGAAGTGGGACGGGGCTTTTCTGGTTGTACAGCTCCAACTTCAGGGCCCGTCCGTATGATAGGTCGGGCTGCCAGTATTTTCATAGCCATTTTAGTTATCTGCCGTTGATAGTACATCTTGTAAAGGCAGGGAAACTCCTACTGTCCCAGGGAACCAGAAAGATGTATTTGTTTACTCCTTGCTGTGGAGTTCAGTCTGTGGTCAGCTGTATTTATTTGGCTTAAAACAAGCCAGCACAGCCCACAAGTTCCCTTAAACAGCCAGGATCAAGGGTAGGAACTACTGTGTCTTCTGTGTTTTCCTTCCTTCATCCTTCTTTCAGCGGTTGTATCCCAACAATAGTCAGGACAGACATTTTATTCCTTAGACTGACACGTTCACAGTGACAGGCAGAAAATGTATTTCTGAAGGTGTCGTAACTTGTGTGTTGCTGCTGGTGTGGTGGTTCAGTAGTGTGGTCCGTAATCTTGGCAACGCTAGTGACTGGTCCCCAAATGTCGTCTGTGCCCCTTCCTTCCGTGAGTGCAAACCAGAGTGTGATCTGACGTAATATCTTTAAAATTCAGAATGCACTTTTGGAGTAGGCACGTGATATTAACACTTTTCATTGCAGGTAATTTTTGATTTGAAGAGTCATGAATTACACTTCATAAATGTAGGTTTTTCATTTAAATTGCACTCCTGAAAAAAGAAGGGCTAACTACAGAGATAAAGGTAACACCTATAGAAAAGAGATTTGCCTCGGCAGCCCTGCTGTTTGATTATCCATCAGTTCAGAAGCGCAGAGCTCTAGCTTCCCAATACTTTCCAGCAGATAGGCTGGTGAGCGATTTACAGAGCTAAATTAAACGGACGAGTTCTCTTCTAAAGCCATCTCATTACCATGTGGTGGCTGATAAGTCTGCGTTGTACGTCCAACCCACAGGATAGCCCGGGGCTGTCTTCTAAAAGCAAATTTCAGGCGTGACATCATGCAGGAAGTCACGGGGAGGGTTTAGCGAGCGATGCGCTCTCTTCTGATCTCCTCAGAAGAAAGTGGTCGTGTGGTTCGCACATGCTGGGACGGCAGCTGGAGGAAGCCAGGCTTCAGCAGAGCATCGGAAAGCCGGCATGCCTTGGAAGTGCCTTCAATGGCCATCAAGTAATGAAAGCCATGCCATCGCTAACCAAAAACGCTTGGGCTGTCTGTTTTTGTGCAGCAGAAACCGTTTTATGTTCCTTGATGTCTGCACAGCGTGCGGGGAAGCAGGTGTTGATCAGCCTGTCTTGAAACAGTTGGTTTTGCATAGTGAGATGATTGACCTCCCAGGTACCAAAACAGCTGCGCCTGTCACTGTATGCACGTATTCATCCTAAAGTGTCCATAATAGATAGAGTTGTTCTCTCTCTTCCTTTTTTTTAAAAACAAACAAAAACTTCATGGGAGTTTCTAGGGTTTTCTCTTCTTTAGTCTCATTCAGAGTCCGTATAACTGCAGCCTGTCTCAAGCCAGAGAGTATGTTATGGTTGGCCAAATTAATGATGGGTTGTAGATCCCAAAAGTGGCCATTGAGGTTTAGTGGAACTGGTCAACAGGTGATTTTTTTCCCCTGCAACAGGAAGCTTTGGGGACCTTGGCTGTGAAAGGAAAGAAGGTGGTCTGGAGACATCACTTGGGCATTAAAGCTTCTTGGTGGCCTTCCTTGAATCAAATGGGCTGCTAAAAAAAAAAAAAAAAAAGAAGATCCTCAAGAGCTCAGTCAAGGGTTTGCTTTGCTGTGATTCATCCTTTCTTTTAATAGCATTACATGTCAAAATACAGGTTTAATGGAACTAGGAAGGAATTTTAAAAGCACTGCGGCAAAGTAGTAAGGAAACTTGAGCTTTAATATTGTATTGCTCCAAGGATCTGGCTATGGGCTTTGAGCTGGCTGAATTAACAACTTTACCTGCTTAATTTTTTCTTTCCGTGTGGCACTTGATGGTATTTCCCCTTCCTCCAAAGCAAGACTTCAAGGCAAAGGGCTGCTTCATTGCTGGACCGCAGAAGTGATGCCCGAGACCCCATTTAAATCACCGTGTCCATCAGCATCTTCATGACCAGAGAACTGATGCTGTTTTACTGGTGCCCTCCATGTGCTGGGTCTCTTCCTATTCCTTTCCCTTCTGTCTGAAGTATCTCTGAGGGTTTTGCAGACCCCACATCCCTCCTTAGACCGGCTTACAGCGTTATTTCATGTGATGGTGTCTGCAAGGCTGATAGAGAATTAAAACAAACAAACAAAAGTACTACAGCCCAGGGAGAGGCTTTGCGTAACCCCAGGCACGGGAGGGAGGCTCCTCTTGGCCTCCGCAACCCTGGAAGTTATTTTGCCTTGATGTGAAGCTTTGTCGAAGCTTTCCCTCCCTCCAAGGGAGGAGTTTGGTTCCTCTCACCATCCCCTTCAGTCCTGCCGCAAGCAAGGGCTGCCAGGGGAGCATTCCTCGGTGCCAGCATGGCTCTGCTCCATGGCAGAGAGGAATGGACCAGGTGAGTGATTCACTTGGTGGTTTAACGATTGGGTACCGCTGGGCGATTCTGGGCTGACCCTTCAGTCCTGCAGGGGCAGGCATCCTCAGCTTGTTGCGAATAATTAGTTTATTGCAAGTGGTATTTTCTTTTCATGATGAAATGACTGCATGAATTAGAAAATACAAGGTCAGCACCAACATCGTCTGAAGTAGCAAATGCTATTAATGACAGCATGGCAGATAAGCAGAGGTTGTAGTCTCATATCCTTCGAGCCACCGGAGTATCTGCAGACCCAAGCCTTCTGACTGAGAGAACTGGAAGTTGTTATCCTGTTGACAGTTAGATCCTTTTATGAATATTTGAATTTTGAAACGTGCTTAACTGGCCGATCGCTCCACATGTTGCCTCTGGCATCGCAACCTTGTCATATGGGAGAGAACAAATGGTGAAAAGAATAAATTGGTGAGTGTCACTTTCCATTGATGGTTTGTTTTATGATATTCCACTTTAGAAGACAGTGGTGGTTATTAAATGCTTTCAACGCTTTATTCTGTCCTAGAACCACCTTTTGTATATATTCCTAAACCTGTGTTGACCGCCCTGTTTGGCATTTCAGGGATGCCTACGCAGTCGGCTGGAACGGCCGGATGGGGATGCGGCACAGCAGGCTCGCCAGCCCCAGCTCCTTCCTAGACAAAGATGGGATATTCGTGAACGCGACCAACAGCAAGCTGCTGGAGAGGGCCCACGGCATTCTCATGTTAGTACAAAAGGAGCGGATTTTGACTTTATTCCTGGATTATAGTGAGCAGTATGGGTAATAAGAGGAATGTAAATAGCCAAAACAACAACAGCAAAATCAGTTTCAAGTAGACTTGGACATGGTTGGGTCAAAGCGACCCTGGTGTGTTTTATGCATCTTTTTTATTCATCTCTTATTCATTTGTAATGACAGACACAGGAAAATGGTACAGGGACGCAAGAGAAGGAATGAATCTTCTGGTCAAACCAGTCTAAAGAGATGGCAGTGATGTCATGCAGTAACATTTTTTAACATGGTATCGAAGTTTCCATTACAAATTAGATGTGGAAGTGTTGCTGATGAATCACACTGCAGCCCCATCAGAAGTTTCAGAAAACATCACCAGGGTGACTGGAGGTAACATGCGGCATGAGAGGACAGGGTGGTCAGTCATGTTGCGATGCCGCTCCCTGTTCTGCCCAAATTACCAGCCGCCCATCATTTCTGATGTAACGATTTGCTTTAATTGAATACCTTCCTCTCAAAGCTTTGGAGCTAAATTTGTAAAAACTAGCTTGCAGCTTGCAGAAGGAACCTTGTTTCAGTGCAGGTTGTAGGAAGGAGTTGCTAAAGGGAATTTTGAAGGGCTTGTTTCGTAAACTGCCATTTTTCTGATCCTTCTGTTACTGTTTGCATTGTCTCACAGTAAAGAAAAAAAAAAAGAATTTATTTCTAAATGGCAGAAGTTGAGCTGTCCTATTGTAATACCGCAATGGTAAACATACAAACCATTCTGCAATTGCACACGTGGATTAATCTGAGCCATTTATTATCTCCCCAGGCGAAATAAGAACTTCAAAGCCAAACCCAGCCTCCCAAAGGTGAGCGAGAAGCAACGTTTTGACCTTGCTGGTCCCCGGGTTAAGGCTGTTTAGGTACTGTGTTGAGATGCTGACGTGTGTGTAAGGAAGATGGCTGTGGCGGCCTCGGGACCACTGTCATCTGTGCTCTGTTCTGCTCTGTTCAGGGCTCTTTAATTTCTGTAAATACAAAGGATTTCAGCCCTGGTTTGTGCTGGGAGAGGACTGTGTGAGCACTCGCATCCTCCTTTCTCAGACCTGCTTGGGCTTCTTTTTCCCTCCTCCTGAGGGAGAAGTATGTACGTGCTGGAGAAATTTGATAATTAAATCTCTAAAATGAGCAAGTAGGTTATGCAAGGTGGCTGGTACCTTATAGACAAAGTGGTTTTCGTGATGTCTACCCAGTTTTGTCTGAAAAAAATCTCAACAATCGGTTATTTCCACCCTCCTCTGCAGCATGGCTGCATGCTATGTGTACTTACAGTCCTTGTAATCTTTTAATGGCTTGACTAATACTCAGGTTCTCTCTGCTTTGGCTGTATTTACTGTATTTTAAGACATGAGATGCTGAGAAGTCTTTTTTAAGTGGAAGAATAATGCTTTTTGTGGTCGCTGCCTGGCTTCTGCTAAGGATTTTACTTGCAGAGGGCTCAGGATAGTGGCGGAATGGAGCAGGCTACAGCTTCAAGCAGGACTGATGTGCACCCAAAACCTCTCTCTTGCCCGTTATGAAACGATCTCTAGATGAAAAGAGCAGCTTGGTGAGCTGCAAGCTGCACAAAGTGCCCCGGCAGGCTTGGTGCAGCCCAGACCAGAGCATCCCTATCCTATGAACCATGTAACTTCCACGTGAGTGGAAATGCTACTTACTTGATCGGCACTGCGAACTGTGCCGTTATTAAGTGGTTTTCAGTCCACCTCAGTCTTCTGTTAGCCCAAAGCGCTGACGCTGACTGCCTTTTGTTCTCAGTTTTGATTTCTGCCTCTCCCAAAGGACCAGAAGGAGCAAACTTCAGTTTTACTTTTCTACATGCAGATTGCACCTGGAGAGACACAGAAGCAGTTAATAAATGAACTCTTCATTAATAGTGAACGAATTGGGTGCGAGGAAGTGACCGTTTCATAACAATATGAAGGTTTTCAGTAGGTTTTGTGGACTGATGCCTTCCTCAGCCTTCGCGGTTCTGGCTCGCTCAAATGAAATTCTCCGCTAGCTCTTGCACAATGTGCATTTCCAGCAAACCCAGTCCTCCCTTGGACTTTCTCATACCCCCCACACTTACTCAAAGAGGAGATAGTTGGGTCCTGCTGGCAAGCACATGGTTTCCATCTACGGTTTTCTGTTCACAGGAATGAAGCCCCCGGGCTTGCTAATTATGGCTGATGGCTCGTTTTCTGTATGCGTGTGATGAATTATTTGCAGCAGTCACAATTCAAGACTGTTGTTAACATGCCATGAAAATAATCAACAAAGGGTCAACTTTCTGGCAATGTATTTATGTTTGTCTGCAACTGCAAGTTAGTGGGTCGGAAAGCCAAAATTCACATGGCGAAAGATGCCCTCGGCAAGTCCTAGGAGGCCAAGTAGAGCAGATGTTTCAAGCCATTCCTTGATGTTTTCCATTGAGATGAAATAGGGGGGATTGCCCTAAGGAAGCCCTGCAGAAAGGGTATAAAGGGGGATAGCATGGCGATAAGATCTGGTTATATTTGCAAAGAACAAGCTAAGTCTCTCTCCTCTGCAGCACATGCTGGACGTGAAATCTCTCAAGCATCTGACCAACCTAACGTTGCACGACCGCATTACAAAATCTCTTCTCCATCTCCATAAGAAGAAGAAACCACCCAGCATCAGTGCCCAGTTCCAGGTAATGCAGCACCGTTTGGTTTTGATACGGAGAGGTGATAAGCTTTTATGGAATATACAGCAAATACCTGCCCTGGCTCCCCATAGGAGCACTTGCAGGCACAGGGCTGTCCCACCATCACCACTATTTGTTTAGGACATGAATTCAGCTGAAGACGGTGCTTGGGGAAGCTGGGAGGGAGTGCAGCACCTCGTATTGTCTAAATGATGGAAATCAAGGGAAGCGAGTTACGGCGGGTGTCACGATGAGCAGGGGGATGATGCGCCAAGACAGCGTTGGTGGGACGTGAGGATGAGCTGCAGAAGAGATTTCCACCTGCTGCAGAAGGTGGTCGGGAGAAAGGCAGTTACGTCAGTGTAAAATCAGTGGGCAAAGCAGCAGGGAAAGCCTGGAGTTGGGGTGGACTGATTCTGATTGCCTTCGTGTCTGTGATTTCTTTAAGTGCCCTTGTAGTGAAATACCTAATCAAACACTGATGTAGCATGTAGCTCTGTGTGCGTGCGTGCCCTCTTCTCTGGTACCTTGCTTTCAAGGCGATCACATCGTGGTGTTTTCTCTGCTGTATCTAGAAATCTAGTGAAATTCTGCAATGACATTTTAAAGTGTTTTTTTTTTTTTTTACTCACGTTTAGCATCTGAAATTCAGTCTCTTTTCAAGTCAGCCAGAATGTGAATTTTAATAGGTGCGGAAAGGTCAAAATATTGCTGCATTATCTCAGGGCATGCGGAGGAATTCAGAGGAGAGATCAATACAGCATTTGTCGTGTTGGCAGTGCTGTGCGCCAGCCAGCCTACCCTGGGAGTAACTGCAGCTAAAATAATTCTCAGAAATGTGCATCGGGGCTTGGAAATTGGTACAAGACCACGTGCACAAGCATGTGGTAATATTAGAAAGCAGCAGTTCAGTTAAAAATCATTTTCTGAAGAAGCCTGGCTTTTTGTTTGTTTGTTTGTTTGTTTGAGATGTGGGTCATTTTTAGAAAATCTCCATTCATGGATCTGGGTAATATTAAGTAATTTTTT
>VXAL01000409.1:0-36109 GCA_013399475.1 Chauna torquata | reverse complement strand
GTGTATATATAATATGCAGAATGCACATCTGTATATATTTATTAGGCTTAGTCTGGTCTAACGGCATGCTGGTTAAACTAAATGTCTGCAGAATTTGAGTCATACATAATACATACAGACATGGGGGGGGTTGAAATGAGGATGTCATCCTGAAACCCATTCGCCTTTCCAAGGAAATGTGGAAGAGCATCAGGGTGCAGGATTGAGATTCCTATATATTTTCCAGCACATAAAAATAACAGAGCTCTGAACACTGTGAAGATTTCCCCCTACCCCTGTGCAGCAAGGCAGAGCCTTCAAATAGCAAATATGCTTTCTGACATTCCCCAGCAGTGATTTGACAACGTAGGAGCCGTGCCTACAACACATCCTCTTTTATTTGAATGAATGAAACCATATTTAAGTCGGAGGCAGCATGCTGGCTTCTGGTATTACTGCCTGCTTCTCCTTTTAGAAAAATGCTGGGCACTCCAGCCCTAATTTCATTTAACACTCGTAAGGGAGAAGTATCTTCTCCAGAGACCAGCCTGGTGCAAGCCTGCAAGATAGCTTTTTATCAAGAGCATGCTAATAAAATTGCAGAGCATGGAACTGGGTCACAGACAGGAAATACAAATGTTTTCTATCATGGGGTTTTTGTTTTGTTTTGTTTTTCGAATAAATTCTGCCTTGTGGCTAATGCCTGGACAAGGAGCTTGCAGCTACTCTGTCTTGTATTGATTTTAACCAAGCCTTAAGTTACACTGCTCTATAAGCAAAATAGCTCTGAGTCATCGCTGCCTGTGTTAGGGAACACTGCGAGAGCAGCGATGGCTTTCTTGGTTGAAAACTAAACTGAAGGACAGAGATTTATATATATATATATACACACATAGGCTTCCCCGTTACCGGCTTTCAGGTGATGCCCTAGAAAAGGAGACTGCCCTTGCTAGCACAGAACGATGCCGAAATGACAGCTCGTGCCCCGCAAGGACGAGTCCCAGCGGCGAAAGAGCGTGAGCTGGGACGGTTTTGCAGGCAGAGGACAAAGGAGCGGGGTAGGGAGTTAATCCGGAGACCTCGCCTGTGCTTTGCGGATTCCCGATGCTCAGGGCAGGCCAGATGGCGGCGGGGGGCGTGCGGAGCGGGGACCAGCTGCCGGTCGGTGGCTGCCGATGGGGCGGAAACATCCCGTCCCGGGCCCCGCGCTCCGCTGCAATTCCCAGCACCAACCGATGTACGTCACTGGTTGTTATTTCTTAATAGGGATTAATCTTTTTTCATAATTTTTTTTTTTTTTCCAATCTACCTTCCGTAAAAGACACCCGGAGGCAGCAGATCTGGGAACGCGCCCGCCAGCTGAGGTCTGCAGCATCGCAGCCTCGCCAGGATGGGAGCGACGGGGCCGTTCCGTGTGCGGCATTACTGGGGGCTCAGCCGCGCCACACGTGTGTGCCTCACCAGTTCCTCTTCCCCAGATACTGCATGTAGATAAACAGTTACTAACATGAAAGGCTTCCCATAAGGATGGCTTTAAAACAGTCAGAAGTAGAATAAAAGGCTTTCTGCAAGCCAATCTTTGGATGAAATGTGTCTTGCTAATATTATGCACTTGTGCACACAGGTTTTTGAGCATGTGTATTCATAAATTTGTAGCTGCATGTAGTCAATATACAACAGAATACCTTTTAAATAACTGAGCTTCAGACGCTATTAAAATCAGGTCATTGGCATGAGTAATCAACTCTGGAGCACGTTGCTAATACCGCATCAGTGAAGTGCTCTGCAATTAGAGACATCCAGAGCATTTACAGGGCACATTAAAAAAAAAAAAAACAAAACTGCAGAATGCAGTCAAGGATTCGGTCCAGCCGCAGAATGACTCAGTGACTGTGTGTGCTCTGATCTAAAGCAGTCAATGGGTTGTTATTTCAGAGAGCTTGTGCTTTGTTGCATTATTTGCGAGTTGGAGGCATAACTTGGGATGACATCCCACTAGAGCAGTTGTATGTAGCAGCGATGCCAATACCAATTCACTTTTATGGTCTACGCTTTTAATGATTGTACAGAAATTAAGGGGAATGGAAATGCCATGAAATCTCAGTGTCAGAAATGGGAACCTGGCAAAACCTTGATTCTCAGTAGTCACAACTGTGTGACAAATATGGCCAGGAATATGACAGCTTTGAAACTACTTTCATCTCAAAACAGCCTATGAAGCGTTTAGGGTTCTCAGGCTTTAAAAATCCTTGTAAATTCAGTTATTTGACGGAATAGGAGTTCACTCAGGAAGGACGGGACAGGCAAGCTGTGGAAACTGGTTATTGGAGAAAGCAGTCAGATCATCTTCCTGTCGCAAAACCGTCGTTAAGAGAATTCCTTTCTAGACCAGTGATGATGTTCTCAGAATTAAAAAGTGGAATCGTTTTTGACAGCTGAAAATTCTCCTTGGATTTTAAAAACACCAGTGACCGTTGGGTACACAAGGGGTAGGTCATTATCTTGCAGCTCCCACTCATCGTCTGTACGTGGCTTACTGGTGTGGAGCGGGAGGTGACTTTGGGATCCAGTGGCTGATTCAGAAAGGTCCAGCTGGGGGTCTCAAAGTATATTTCTGCAGTGTACTGGTGTTGAGTGTCATCATGGTTTCTGCAGGAGCCTTGAACAAACAGGATTACGTTTCTCTGTAGCTAATGTGTTGGGTGTGAAGACAAAAGCAGCCAAGTTGTAGCACATCTGAGATGCTCATTTCAGGGAACGATTTCCTATCTGCCTGGTTTGTTCATCATTTGTTTAAAGTTTTGTCTTCTGACGTAAGTGCCTGGGTTTTCATTATTCTTCATGCTCCCTTCTCTGTTTCCCAACTGAAGATGTATTCCCTATTGCAGGCATCGCTCAATAAGCTGATGGAGACTCTTGGCCAGGCAGAACCTTACTTTGTCAAGTGCATTCGATCTAATGCCGAAAAGGTAAGCCCTGACCTGCGAGATCAGTGCTGCTAATGGTGTGACTGCAAAACCCGCTCTTGGCATTCATTCGCGCATAACTCGTTCCTTCTCTCACTGTTTGGAGATCAAACAGCCCACTGGTAACCTGTAATGTTTCGAGGTTTTGGAAACTGAGATCCTTCTACAGCATAGCCACTGGACTGGGAAGCAAATAGTGAAGTGGACTAGAGTTGGTCTTTAGTTCCTGATCTCCTGTTTAAAATATTTTGTAAATATGTAATTTGTTAAAAAAAAAAAAAAAAAACTCAAAATCAAGTTGGATTTATAAGGTATTTGTACCTTAGTAATGGAAGGCACGGATGTTATCATCGCTTGGGTGTAGGATCACTCTTGATAAACTACACTGGCTTTTCTTGTAATCATAGAAACACCTAGATGAAAAATTTTTAATAAACCAGTTTGACTCCTCTGAAGCTTCTGCTACCTGTAATAGAGATTTACAGACCTCTGAATTCATTTCTGCCCCTACTGAGCTCTAAAGCTTCTTTAAAAAAAGTTTGTGTTTGTAAAAGCACATTTTTTCAGAATAAGCCACATTATTCAGACTGATTCAGAGATAAAGCCAAATTCAAGAAATATGATGTAAAGATTCATTTGTCTCATGGGCTAAGGATCCTTAGTTTAAAAGCAAGGTTGTAGGAATATTTTTTTATATCTATTAATCCTTTGGAGTCCTGCCCAGAGATTTAAAAATGCAAGGTGAGCAGATTGTTTCATTGCTGACAATCTTACCTTACTCATTGGCTGTGTTGTTGATGGGATCTTTCTTACTCAGTTCAGAGGATCCAAAAAAAACCACTTCTTGGTAGCTTTCTGTCTAATTAGATGTTTGAAAGGTTCCATCTGATGGCTCTTTGGAAACACACAGGATTCAACCCCGGTGGTATTAGTGTGGTTCCTGGGAACCCACATTCCCTCGCAGCATTGTTGCCAACGTGCGTGTCATGCAGATGTGTTACACGTGCTGAATCCATTGACCCATCCACTCTTTGAAGTTTCACCCAGTGCTTGGAGTTCAAGGAGGTATTGGCTCATATTTGGCTTCTTTTTCCCTTCCAGCTGCCGCTGCGGTTCAGCGATAGCCTGGTGCTCAGGCAGCTGCGGTACACGGGCATGCTGGAGACTGTTCGGATTCGCCAGTCGGGATACAGCTGCAAATACTCTTTCCAGGTTGGCTAAACTTTTTCAGTCTTTCACCACTTTTATCATCATTATCATAGTAGTCTGAGTGTTGCTAGCTTGTAAGTGTATTTATGTTTGTACAAAGGAATGAATTTATGGCTTGTGCAAGGCAGTGGATGTAATTGGATGACGTTGGGAAGGGAGTAGTTGTGGGCTATTTTGCTACACCTGAGATTTAGCAAGCTGGTCTAGACCAAAGGCTACAAGTCCCTCTGCAGATAACGTTAAGGTTTTTGAACAAAAGCGGTATTTTTTCCTAAAGTGTACAGTATTTTTTCACAAAGTGCTCAAAATCCCTTAGCCAAATCTATATCCCTTCAGAGTGATAACGAGAAGTTCAGACTAATGATGGCTGATCCCTGTCTGAGCTGTAACAGGCCAAGTCAACAAAATGTGGGAGTTAAGATTTGGGTTCCTTTAAATCAATATTAAAAGCTTTATGAATGTTTTATAGGAGACACCTTCTCAGTGTGACCCAGACAAGTGACAAAGTCCCTTCTCTTACATTTAAGCCTACTGTTGGCCGTTGAGCTGCCTTTCGGTGCTCATTTCGTTTGTTTCCTTGGGAGCAGCATTCGCCCCGCTGTTTTGCCACTGGCTGCGTCCCGTCAGGAGGCTGATGGGATCCTCCAAATCACTCAGGAGTTATCCAGCTTCTCATATTTTCTGCTTTTCCATATTTTTGCCAGCTTTTGTGCACGTCAGTTCTTTCATGATTTGCTGTTGCCGATTCGTTTGCTGCTGACAGCTGCTTTTGGCCAGATGTCATGTCCTGTGCAGCAGCTGCTTAGAAAGGTGGAGTGCTTAGGGATTTTTTTTTATTTTTTATTTTTTGCCATAAGGATGAATCCCAACCTTACTTGGGAGGATCGCTGCTTTGATACCTCTGCTCTCTGAGTCCTCACAGCAGTGACCATTGAAGCAATCTCTTCCTTGTGATGCATTGCAGATTCTGGTAACTCCCTTTTGTAGTGGCCATTCCTAAGGATTTGTAGCATTTTTGCTCAAAATGACCTCGCAGACTGTGCAGAGTCTCTCCTCCCACGCTGAAAGACATTTGAACGTTCCTGGGCCTCTGCTTTGATGTGCTTTCTGTGCAATTTTGAACGACAAATGGTGAAGGAAACTTGGTGTTTTCCAGTCCATAAAATGCTATCTGTCCTTCTGCTTCTTGACAGATCGTGTTTCATGTGGCCAGTGGAGCAAATCCGAGTTATTTATGCAAAAAAGTGACACAGCAGAACCCATTTAACCCAGTCTTTGTGTTTATTTTGTTTGTTTGTTTGTTTTTTCTCTTCTCAGGATTTTGTGAACCATTTCCATGTCCTTCTGCCACAAGGAATCAGCCCGTCAAAGCTCAATATTCATGATTTCTTCAGGAAAATAAAACTCGATCCAGACAATTACCAAGTTGGAAGAACCATGGTAAATGCTTATCCGTTTGAGATAAAGATATGCCTGCGTTTGTGCAGTTATGTTAACATCTTCGTATATGTTTTTAACTAATGAAACTATTTTTAATTCTGTTTGTCAGAAACCAATGGCTTAAAAGACACTTTGAATATTGTTAACACAAAATAGTGAGGAACATCGTTGTTTTCTTTTGACCAAGTCGCAGTGGTCAGGTTATAGCAAGGCAGCCTTCAAAACTCATCTGTGTGCAGACATAGCTTGTTATCATTTTGTATCCCCAAAAGGAAAGGCAGAGGCTCTGTAGTTCATGACTAATGGTTTGTTTTTTTTTTTTCCCAGGTTTTTGTGAAGGAGCGGGAGCGGCAGCTTCTGCAGGACCTGCTCCATCAGGAGGTACTGCGCAGGATCACACTGCTGCAGCGCTGGTTCCGCAGCATGCTCTGCAGGAGGCAGTTCCTGAGCCTAAGGCAAGCAGCAGTGATCATACAGGTAGGTGGCGGTGCCTAATTTCATCACAAATTACAGTCCATAAGTCCTGCATAGAGCTCTGGCTATAGTTGGAGCATCTGATGCATAAAATCAGTTCCCCTCTCCTAGGAAGGAGCTTACAGAGTTTGACTCCTAGAAGAGCAGTAATTTGGGCATGGGAGAGAGAGAGAGCTGGAAAGCTTGCATAAAGGCAGGTGTTCTCCAATTCCCAAACCATTCACATTTCAAGGAGCTGCCTGTGTGTTTGCAGAGATTCTGGCGTAGTTACCAGAGCCGAAGGCAAGGCGAACCATCCCCAGACCCCCTCGTACTCAGCAAAGCTGCAACTGTGCTCCAGACCCACTGGCGAGGCTTCGTGGAGAGGCGGAGGTTTCTGCAGATGCAGTTTGCAGCCCATCTCATCCAGAGCTGCTGGCGGGAGCACTTGAAGCGGAGGCACGATGCGGCCACCAGCATCCAGGCAGCCTGGCGAGGACACTGCGCAAAGCGGCTTTACAGAGTCAGCAGGAGCAAAATCATCTGTTTGCAAGCACTGTGCAGAGGATATTTAGCGCGACAAAGGTAATGTTGATCTTAAAATAAATGAGTAGATAAAATAAAGTAAAAAACTGCTTCCTGATAATGCCCAGTGGGGAGAGGTATGGTTGATGTGAATTCTGGCACTGCTCAGACCACCGTGACTTACAGATGATGGTGGCCCTTCATAGCATCACTGACACTGTCCCAACCTGCCCTGATCCTTCGCTCATCCACACTTTCTAACAAAGGACTTTAGTTAGCTGCACATCCTACTCTTAGAATAAGCAGAGCCTATTTCAGGTTAGAGCACGTAGGCAGTGGAAAGCTGAGGACATAAATACTTGTGAGGTTTGTTTTTTTTTTTTGGCAGCAGCACCAGTTTAAGTAGCCTATTTTTAACTCAGATTGGCTCACCGATCTGGTTGCTGCACTGTCTCACAATCAGTCAGCAAGTGGTGTGAGGGCAGAAGCAGGGACAGGAGTTACTCAAGCCAGCTGCTGTGAGGAGAAAAGTATTTGCAACTATGCCTTGGCTCGCTGGCTGAGGGGCAGGTCTTGATTCGTTCTCAGGAGGCACTGCCTGTAAGGTGTGGAGTGACTGATAAAGAATTGGGAGCTGGAAATAGCTCTTAGTGTGGGGTGCGAGTGCCTGTTAGCTCTGCCAGAGGCATCCCAGGCAGGATGGTGAAGATGAGGAAGCCAAGGTGATCATAATGTGTTACAGTTTTCTGGCTTACAAACAAGCTACACCGGGGATGAAGTTTGGAGCTGCTGTCATCAGCACAGAAGGAGCTTTCAGGTGCATTGGTGCAATTCCTGAGTAGGTGAAATGGCGAAAGAGAAGACTAAAAACGCACTTTGTGCATAGGACATGGACGTGCACCATCTTGCGCCTGACTGGCAAGGAGGGTTGCTGGAGATGCTGACGGTGGTGAGATGATGCTGATGCCTATGGTGATGAGATGCCACCGGTGCAGTGCCTTGAAGCAGTGTGAATGGGCACAGAGTTACAGTGTGCTGCTTTTCTGCTTTCTTGCAGGTTTAGAGCTTTGAAAGAGCAGAGGTTAAAAGAGATGCAGCTGGAGAATGGCCTGTCGATTAGTGAAGAGGATGGACTGGAGGCAGATGGTGCTTTGGAAATTAAGGGCTCCGACCCATCTAAGTGGGAGGATGGTTCGTTTGAAGGGAGACTGAGAGCTATACAGGAACATAAATCGCTGATGGAGAATAATCGGGTGAATCACGTGGTCCCACTGGATACTTCTGCGAATTTATTGTACAAAAGACACGAGAGAGCCAGTAGCCAGAGTGGTATGGACACCGAAGAGGAAGTAATTGTGAGAGAGAGACCCAAGTCACTGGAGGATCTTAACCAGAAGAAAGTTGTTCGTGCAAAAAGAGAAAGCCGGAGAATGCGTGAACTGGAACAGGCAAAATTTAGCTTGGAATTGCTTAAGGTCCGGTCCACCGGAGGGCTGTCACCTTCAGAAGAGCGACGGTGGTCTGCTGAGCTGGTATCTGAGGCACTTCATTCCCCTCAGGGAACCCCGGAGAGTGAAAGCTCTCAAGGCAGCTTAGAGATGTTAAGCTGTGAAGATACCCCAAATAAACTCATTTCCTTAGTTTTAGATGAGCAAGATATGCAGTCATTTTCCACTGAGACCCAGGACTCTTTTCCTAGCAGTCCCCAACCTCATCTGCAGGACAAGTCTTTCTGCACAGCAGACGTGAATAGCAATTTATCCAGTTGCAGAAGGATGCTTTCAGACTCCGAGCTGCCCGATAACCGCACTGCAAAGGAGCGTGTGGTTTGTGACCCCCAGAATTTTATATACAAGATGCATCCAAGAGAAACCTTCCCTTCTAGTAGTCTACCTACTTTCTACATTCCACTACAGGACAACATGAAGGTTAAGCAGTCACTGGTGGAGAATAACTTGAGGAACAAAGCAGTGGAAAGAGAGGAGAAAACAGTTAAATTCTCTGAGATCAGGAAGGACTCTGAGCAAGACCAGGGCAAAGCCTTGGGAGGGGAGGAAGGGGAGAAGTCTTCTGCTAAGAGAGAGGAACGTGGGACAGCTACTATGACGCAGACCCGTTCTCCAGACTCTGTCATCAAGAGACTGGAGAAGCTCAACGTGGAGAAGGAAGAACGCCAAAAGCAGCTTCAGCTGCAAAATGAGAGGGAGATGATGGAGCAGATCCGTCAGCAGAAGGAAATTCTAGAGAGACAACGCAAAGCCTTCGAACAACTTGAGAAGCAAGGCAGGGCGGAGGCTTTGCAGAGGGCTGAGTTGAGCAGAATGAAGGACCCCACCTTGAAACCATCCAAAAAAACAGACAGCCGGCCTCAGTCGGTCCTCATCCTGCACCCCCAGAGCGGAGGGGAGCACAGCATGACCACAGGTGGAACTCCAGCCTCATCGGTGGACATCAAAGGTCTCACCGTTGGGCACAGGGGAGGCTCTCCAGCCCACAGTGCCCCCAAAGACAGACCCGTCAGCATGTTCATGGAGCGAAGAGAAGGTCAGTCGGGAATGGCGCTGGAATCACGGTGCAACTCCAGGCTGGCTGTGGACCACAGGGATGTCCCGGGCAGCCCCTTTTCCAGGACAGAGCGCCTCCGGCAGCCCCGAATGCCAAACCAGGCCACCGAGGAGGCAAGGGCAAGCGCTATGTTCTTCACACCGAAAGATAATCCCTTCGGCCTCCAGTGAGTAAAAAGATGATGGGCTTTCTTTGTAGGCTTTTGTTGGGTAAAACAGTCTCTGGCAGAATGTGATTTCTGGAGATTGTAAAAAATACCTGTTGAAACAAAGACCAGTGTCAGATTTTTTGATCTTACAGCAGTGAGTGGGCATAAATCAGGGGAAAAAGAGCTGGAAATACTGTTTCTCAGTCTCTTATGTGATGGGCATTATAAAGGTCAGGGGAGATAATAATAGCCATTAGCAGGTAAAAGGTGTTAATAGCGAGAGAGAGTTGACACTGGTTTCATTTACCCTAGGTATGAACAGCGATATGGCTTTCTTTTGGAAGGTATAAAAAAAAAAAAAATGCATGGGATTTTTGGGTGGTCGAAGTAGAAATGACTAGACAAGTCAGAAAATTTCAGGATTTTTCTTGTTAATTGTAGAAATACAATAACCAGCAAAGGCAATCAGATGATCTTACCATTGCTGAGAAAAAGCAGCAACTGTCTGAAGGTAATTTAGGATATGGATGCACTTTGCCAACGTATCACTTGCATATAAATGTCACACATAGTCACACAGGTAATGGGCCTAGCACTCGTTCAGCTCAGTCACGTTTACACCACGCATCGGGCTGCTCCCAGGGCGCAAGGTCTAGAGACCATAGCAAGACCTTGCGTCAGTGTTTGTTCCCACTCTGTCCTGGTGTTCGAGCTGCCTTGCCTAATTTTGGAGAGGTTTTGGTTGGGGATACATGCCAGGGAAAATGAACAGTCAATAAAAATACCCCTTGATCCCCCGACAGAGCCAGCAGCATCCCATGAGCAGGAAGGAAGGCAGTGATGGTCTTTTTGAAGCCTTCACCCATGGGCATGGTAGAGTTTTGTTCAGAAATGATGACAGAAAGAGTGAGCTGAGAAAGAGCAAGTTAAATGGGAGTATTTTTGAATGCTGTATTAGATGCAAAGCGAGGATGCTCTCCTTTTGAGCCAGTTCACACAGAAATCTGCAGGAGGTCCCAGAGAACTGGTTCGGAAGCGGGTATTTGAGAACAGTCTTCTCCCCACACTTCTTTCAATTTCTTTTCCTGGCTGGTTAATGCACGGAACAAGCAAGAGGAAAAGGAAAAATATATCAAAAATCCCTGTCTTTTGTTTGCCTGGAACTTAAAAATTTTTATGCTGCAACAGAGCAATCACATTTCAGAATACAGAATGGGAAAGATAACCATCTGTAACCGCTGTGAAGGGTAGAGTGCAGCTTGGCAGACAGAAATTCGTATCTTCTTGTCCTTTGGTATTAAGTCAAATTCTGAAGAATTCCAAGTGATTCCAAAAACTGGTGACCTCAAACTGCAGTTTTTTCTTGATTGCTTGGGCTGCGTACTTCTATGTTGCTGAGAGCCGGGCTGGCGTGGTGGGAAAGCTTTTAGGAGAAAATGAAACGTCTCTGTTTTGTTGCCTTTCAGCAGGGAAGCAAGTCATCAATGCCTTCCCAAGGGTGAGCTAGCTAGGAAGCCATTTAAGATGCCTGGGTCTGGCAGAGGAGAGGTAAGTAGCAGCTTTCTTATTTTCTCTTTTAATTGAAAAGGGGGAAAAAAATCCCAAGCCTTTATTCTGCCAGTTTTCCCTCAAATGCTGTGGAGAAGTATAAAGCACAAGGGCTGCTAGACACAGGGTGCTTGGGGACGGGGATGTCGTGCTAAGGCAATTTTCACACCTTCTCTTGTAAAAAAGCCCCCGTAGCATTAATGTGTAGCAGCACAGAATTGCTCTGGATGAAAAGATCTTGCAGTCCTGATGGCAAACACTGTAGTACGCAGTCTTGTCTTGTTTGGTTTAATGTCCATTTTAGTAACATCCATTATTGTCCCATTTTCTCCGTGCTGTCTTGGCTTTTGTTTTTCCTGGTCATTTTTGCACTACATGTAATAGCGTGTGTCCTCTGTGGAGTGCAGTGTTACTCAGAGATGTTGTAAGGCCATACTTTAGCTACGCTATGATGCCAAACATCGGTAGAATCTCCTTTTATAGAATTTCCTTTTATTTTTAAAACCTTTTTTTTTGTTGTTGTTATGTTTTATCATTTGGTCAAGCAGGTTCCCAGACCGACCCATAAAAAGAAAGCCCGCATGGCGCGGACACGCTCCGATTTCTTGACTAGAGGTACTTTTGCTGATGGGGAGGGGGATACGGAGGAAGATGATTACGATGGCAATTTTGAGTTCCTTCTCTCCTCTGACCAACCTCCTCATCCTGAGACAGGGCCTGCAGCCAGGCTTGGGCAGGCCTGTTACAGTGACTCCGAAATGGTAATTTTCTAACATGTCGGGGATGGAAAAAAAAAAAAAGGGAGCGAGCAGATCTGCGGGAGCGTTTCTTTGCTAACCTTAGCTGCACGGATCCTACACCGCTTCTTCTCCCACTTAACATGGATGTTGTAGATGGGTAGACTCAGAGAACACAGCAGAAATGCATACAATACAGAAAGGGAAATTATTTGAATTTCTGTCAACCACGGGGATGTTTGCTGACTTGATTTGAGAATAGCTTCCGTGGTTTCCATAGTTTTTATGTAGCATTGCAACTCATGTTGCACAGCTGCCTTGTTTGTTTGTTTTTTTAACCAGGATTACCTCCATGACAAAGTCCCACTAGGATCCTTTGGCTCCAGCAAAATTATCTACAGGAATGCGTAGAAAAGATCAAGGCAAGCATTGACCAAAAAGGCAACAGACAACAAAGAAAACAATATAAACCTTGCACCTCCTGTGTCTTCTGATTTGGTATCTTTACCTAGGGCATGCAATGATTATTCAGTCCTCAATTGTTGGAGTAATACTGGCAGATAGTGTCTTAGAGAAAGCAAAAACCTGTAAATTGGGCAATAAAAATGTAGTGTGTTTTAAAAAATAAAAATAAAAAAAGGAGGAAAAAACACCTTAGTGGCTCTGTCAAGGAGAGATGGCACTGGTCTCGCTTGGCAAATCCACGGCTGCAGCACAGTGTGATGTGAACGTGTGCAATGCAGAGCGGTTGCCTCTTGTGCTTAATCTCCAGCCTGGATAAGTTGCATTCGGAAAAATCACAAACCGAGAGGATTCGGGACTGGAAGAAGACAGCGACTTCCACCTCACTCATGGTTTTTCAGTGGCTTGAGGTGGCAGAGATGTCCACGTAGACATGTGAATAAGCACAAGGCAACGTCTCGTGCCGCAAGTGCTCACGTTGCCACAGATGCAGCAAATATCTTATGAGATCCTAAAATCTGCCTTTGCGAGAAAGGCAGATGGCTAAGGAGGGCTTTTCGTGACTTTTCTGTTAGCAGTTTTTATTGCAAACAGCACGTTTTCTCCCAAGATAATTTCCTCGTTGGGAAAGGGCAGAGATTGACAAATTCCTTGAATTTTTAAGGTTACTCATGATAGGGTTTTGAAGGGTTTTGAGCCAGGAATACTTCAAGTGCTGTCTGGCAGAAACACGTTTGAAAGACACGGCTCTTTGAACTGAACGCACTCGGCTGCGCTTTAGTTCATCTCCCTGGTTTTGTAACAGGAAAGGGAGAATTTTACATAGGAGTAATGTCAGGACCAGCTTTTTTTTTCCCCCCATTTGTCGAGAAGTCAGCTTAAGTAAACATGCAATGCAAATGCAGTGCCTCCTGTCCTGCACCTTTGCTTTCACTTGAGCCACGTGTTTGAAGACATGATGAGAAAGAAACCTCTCACCCTCCCCTACATTGAAGAATCAAAGACACTACATTAAAATGTGGGAAAAAAAAAAAAATAGGGAGGAACAGGAAGCCAAATTTGGAGGTGTAGGTCTGAAACCATCTGTGGACCTGAAGGAAAGCTGCACTTGCCTGGTGGATGTCCCTCTGTAAATGCTCGGTGCGTGCTCATGCAGCCAGGAGCCCAAGGGAGCCTTGGCAAGAAGGCAACAAAATTTTCTGCGATTGATGTTAAAAGCCAGCATTTTCTTCTGGGCTTCCTTCTGCCACAGTCTCACTGGCTGGTCAAATGGCATGTGGACCTTGATCCTTGGAAATGTTGGAAGCAGCAACTCAAAAGCGTGGTGAGAGACCTGGACAAGGGGCTTTGCCATGCTGTGTTCCTGGAGGCTACCCTGTTACAAAGCCTTAGTTTTTTAGTCTTTTCCACTGACAATCTCTGCTGAGACGCGAAAGGTGCTGGGCTCTTGCTTGGGAAACTCCATCCTTGGGAGGAGGGACCTGGCTCATCCCGCTCATTAGCGATATTCCTGGGCCTCTGCTCACCTGGTTTAACAGCTCTCACTGCATGCAGGTAGCAGTAGGTGCCAACTGTCTCATCCCTCCTCCTGTATCCCTTTTCTCTGCGCTCCATCACTAGCTCTAACTGGTGGTCAGGCTTAGCCAGCAGTTTCACCTTGACACAACCCCTTGTGCGGCTGAGTTCTGCTTTCTAGCAAATGCTACTCGTAAAGTTGTGTGCGCAGTGGTATCGTGTGTCTGTGTGTCTTGACCACATGAACAGTGTTTCCATCTGTATTCTGTATTGCAGGTTTGGGACCAGCTCTTAGGCTTTGTGGCTTCTCTGTGTCAGGATTGCCACACCCTTAAGGCAGAGCTCTTTAAAGTAGCAAAATTTAGGGGCTGCTTGTTCATATTTATTAGCAGAGCCCGGTCGGGTGTTGCAAATGATGAAGCAGCGTATAATAGGGCAGTACTGGTGCATGTTGGTTTGGGTTCAAGTGGTGAGTGTGTGTGTGTAGCCATAGCCGTTGTGTCTTTGTGAAGCTCACATGAAGACACGCCAGGCGGTTGCCATGCGCGGGCTGGTTGCTGTTCTCTTGAATAGCTTATTCATACGGCTCCAGCCCCTGGCTACAACTTTCCAGAAAGCATCTTTTGATGTGCTGCTCAGTGGCCAAGGGCTGCTGGATGCACAACAGAGCGATCACGTGCGACTTTGTGAAGTTAAGCATGTGATGACTCTCCAGCTATACTGGCGTGAACCTGCCTGTTTTACCCATTGGTTTCATGACCACCAAGTCAATGGTTGCGTGCCACCAGCTGGTAAGTGGAGGCCCACCAGAGACTGATGCTCCTGACGTAAGTGCAGGGCAGCCCAGAGCAGCAAGGACCAAGAGCATCTTCAGCAAGAGCTGAAATCCAAGATGCACCAGTATACAAGTTGGCTGCTTAAGGTACAGTTGACTGTGAAGAGCCAAAGTGCCTTTAAGGATAAAGAGCTTCCTGACAAGACCAAGCCTTCAAAGGTTGCTTGAGTTTTTTGGCCAAGGATTAACCTGCCTTGTAGTGAGACAAGTACAAGTGGGAGGAATAGCTCCTGGCTGTGGTCAGCACATATTAATACTGCTTGTGTTTTGCACCTACGCCTGGAGAACTTTCCTCCAGCAGATAGAAAGAAAGCCTTGGTTAAAGAAACCACACCAGAAATACCTTCTGCGTATGTTTTTCTTCAGCAGAGGCTCTTAGAGAGGGCCCCGGATAATGAAGCAGTGATATATTTTGCTCCAACCTCTGTACTAAAGCCACAAATTGACAAACAGCAGTCTGAGTATCTCTGTCATTTGTCACCAGCTGATCCCAAGCATGCCTGAAGAGCCAGCCATGAAAGAAGAGCTCTTGTCCTAAGCTCTTCAGAGAGAGTGTTGCAGTTTGGGAAGCCCTTCAACACAGCATGTAGCACTGCTGCCTGCTGGGACAAGTCATCTTGCTTGGCCTCTTTCTAGCATGGGCAAGCAAAATAGAGGTTGTTCTTTCAGAGGAAAAAATGTGGTCCCCTTTTCGTCCACAGGATGAGTGCAGACCCCCTGGCTATCGCAGTTTGCACGCACATGGTGCTTTGTGGTGTTCCCTGGATGGAGGATGGCTTCTCTTGGGAGTTGGGAAGGTTTCCTGTCTAGCTGAGGACCTTGCCCTTTGCAGCTTCCTGGGGGAGTCCCTCAAACAGAAGGATCTCGTGCCAAAAATGCCTTTAGTCCTTCTTTCAAAGCCTGGAGAGGTTGCAGTGGTAGCGGAGGAAATGCTGAACTATAATAGATCAAAAATAGGGGCAGAGCGGAGAGCGATTGCAGTGGTAATGGTCAGAAGATGAGGGGAGGTGAGATCTGGCAGGAAGTCTCGTCTCCCTACAAAGCCTGCCTTCGCGGAGAGGCATGTAGTCCCGGAGGGGTCTACATATTACAAAAATAAGCCCAAAAAGTCATCTTAAGTCTTAACGATGAGGCTGTGTGCCCCTTCACCCATCCAATCATATGCTGTGATGTCAGGGAGCATTTCTTCTCCACAGTTTCATTCTGCGCCAGTAAAGGCGAGGACCATTTTCAGACCCCATCCATTAACACCCGATGGGCGGTGATGTCCCTGCTGCGTTTTGCTTTATAAAAAGACCTTTTTGAAAGAATGTAACAGAGATTTTTTTCCCCTCTCTGACCTGAAATGCATCTCCTTATCTCTCAGACAAGCCAAGGTACTTCCAGGAAAACATGCTGAATTGCTTGCACAAAGCGATCGCAATGTCCATTATGCCTCTATATTCAAGCACTTGACGCTTGCGTTATGTGGTGTCCAGTTATCCCTGAGTTGTTTAATTATCCTGAGTTACTTCAACTTTGGTCCTTGGCTCACAGATGCATTCCTTTGATGAAGAACAGGATTTATAGCATGTTTTGATTAAAAATAATAAGAAAAAAAATCCTTCTTCCAGTTTTGTCTAAAAAGTGCATTACTGATGTTATATATCACGGAGGCAAATATTTTAACAGAGTCACTGGATGGAAATCACTTTCGTGGGTTTTGAGGTCTTTTTTTGCTCTTGTATCTCCCCACAATTTGTGTGTGATCATCACCTAAATGTAAGAACAACAGGAACAAGAAACCCTTTGATGGTTTAAGCAGCTTCTTTCTTTTACAGTGGCAGTTTTGCCTCGTGTGCTGCCATCTCGTGGCTGGCAGGGAGGTTAGTACAGGGGTGAAAAAAAGAACGGGAGGGTAAGTGTGGTAAATGTGACTGTCCCGCCACCCATATTTTACAGAATTTTATATGAAATGTTTTTAATAGAAAAAAAAGAGAAATGCTTAAAAACACAGCACATTCAGACGAGACATCTAGGTGAAGAGAAAGCTGGAGGAGGTCTCTCCCAAATCATTTCATACAGCCTGATTGCCTGCTTTCCTCATGCTGAAAGTCTCTCTTCCAAGATCCAAGCTGTAAAATCACAGCTGCAATTGAAAATAAGAATAAAACTTGCTATTTTTAAAAAAATATGGTAAGAATATTTCAGGGCTGCATGCTGCCAGGCTGCCTTTGGATGGCTTCCTCCTCCATGCTGGGTAAACTAAAGAGAGATTTTAGTAATATTTCCCAAGATAAATAGCATTGCTCAGATAACACAGTGGTGGAGGCTTTGTGAGTGTGTGAAGAGAGAGGGACTGAGGTAGCATCTACATTTTTGCTGCCTCTTGGGACATGCTTTTTGGATAGCAGCTGCTAGTCATCATTAAAACACAGCGTCATGGATGTGGCCTCTGAAGACTCTAGGGAGAGGAGGAAAGCACCATTTCTTGCCTTGTCTTGTACTGAGTGCAAGATAATAGGAAGGTGCAAAATTTATTGTTGTATAGTGTGGAATAATTTAAAAAATTATTTTTAGAACTTAGTAGATAATATTATTCATGTAATCCCGTTAACATTTAATTATTGCAAATTCACTTCACCTTTAAAAGTGATCCCGGGGCATTTAAAATGGTGATGAAGGCAGAGATCTTTTGTATTAAAGCTGCTTAATCTCATATTTCTTAAGGGCACACTTTAACATGTCCTTGACACAAAGACTTTGGACTCTTTTTTTTCCTGCGAAGTCTCCAATGGGAGCTGAAGGCAGTCTCTACTGGGATGTATCCACATGGTTGAGGGGGTAAACACCACAAATCACCTTAGCGTAGCTAATGATCGCGGCCAACGGGGCTCTTCTTGGACGGAGAGCTGGGCTGCCCAGTCCGAGGTGGCCAAGCAGTTCTGTGTGCTGATGAGGACCTGTGGCTCGGTGCATGCTGACTTTCAGCATTTGTTGCTGAAGGAGAAAGAAGGTTGGACATCAAAGTAGAATTGGAGTAAGAGAAACATCCTTCTGTTTTAGAAATCATTAAAATATTTCTACAGTTGAAGGAATTGTAGCTAGCTCGACAGGGCCCTAGATTTTCACCTGTAGGCAGATGGAAATAAAGATGTGTTTTTCAGTCATAACAGACAAGATGTCGAATATTTGTTTAAAAACAAAAAGTGTCACCTGGCACCCCAAGAACTGTCTCATTTTTGAATGATTCATCCTTGAATTGTTACAGACGGTGCAGCGATTCACCTCTGGGGAAGGCCAAACGAAACTTCATAAAACCATGTCTCAGGGGGAGATCGGGAAGCTGGCGGCCGCGCAGAAGACCCTGGCCCCGGATGGGAGGTATGGATCGCGCCTAGAGCTGGGGGACGAGTCCATCCCATGTCCTTCTCCATCTCCTTCACGTTGTTGAGCCGCACCTGTCCCTGACTTGGTGGTTTTGGCTCAACCAGCCCAAATCAGCACCAGTTACTCATCACATCTTTTATACATGACCATGAACGTGCCCAATTAGGAGAGGCAATGAAGTTCATGTCATGATAAAGGTTTGAAGCTGTATGCCGTGCATCCCATCCCGAACCACCCAACCGCATGTGTGAAACTTGCCGTTTCCTGCATTGCCTGAGGACAAATAGCCTGGTTTTCCTGTTAGCAGTTGTACAGCTCTGACTCCTCCTAAAAGGACGTGAAGTTCTGGGATTCTTCAGGTGGCTTGGGGGAATGAAGGACACTTTCCCAGTTAAGGCACTTCCTTTTTCCACAAATTATTTGCAGGTCTCAAAGAGCCAAGATGAGATTTTGGGTGAAGGGAAAGCAGGGAGAGAAGAAGACCACTCGGGAGAAGCTTGCTACGCAGTCTGAGCTGCTGGAGCTGTACGCAGAGCAAGAAGCACCCAACAGAGAGGTGATTTCTGGCTTGCAGCTTGGTGAAGGTGAGTGTCAGGCGAGCGCACAGCGGGGTCACGTGCTGCCCTGCGGGGTGTCATAAGGAGCAGAGAAATTGCATTTGCTGTCATGGCAGAGATAAAAGGTGTAGCTGTTTTAAGCCTGGCTTTACACTACCTTTAAGTGTAGCGTGGTATAAGGTGGCTTGCGTAAAGATGTAGAACTGATAAGTTAGTTTACTATCTGTAGGGTAAGGGTATCTGTAAATTTGAGTATCATGTACAATTTTATGGTCTAGCTGAGGCTGCTGTAGGAAAACAAGTTGGGAAGCTGCATAAATGGAAAGGACGTGGTGGTTTACTTCTCTTGACTCCATGGGAAGCATCAACACAAAATGGGGGCAAGGAAGTTAGAGGCTAGGATCCAAAACGGGTCTGGAGGAATTCAGAAAACATTCAGAAAAGATTAGTATGCAATACAATCCAGAGCAAATACCATTTCTTTCAAAATTTCTGTGTAGTTTTACAAGTAGGGATTGTCGCTTCATTCTGGGAGGCAGAGGACAAGGATAGAGGACACACTCCTCTCCCTGACCCCCTGAAGCCAGCTGTGTGCCGTCACCAGCACCTTCCATCTTCCACCATGGAGCTAATCCTCCCGGCAGCCGTCTGGACGTCGACAGATGTTTCCCCTCTTGATAGAGGAAGTAACCAATGGAGAAGTGACATTTAATCTTCCTATAAGCACCACGCAGTACTTTTCTCCTCTGCAGGTTTATTCCAAAGACTGTCTCCTTATTTTAGTGACAGAACTATTTTTCCTTTGTGTTCCCTTCCTGTGTTGCTGTCAGTGCAGCTCTGGGAGATGACGCTTGGTTTTTCACTTATTGAGAGTTCATCAGGAGCCACAGATTTTTATAACTACCTGAGAACAAACCCTACTTCTCTTTCACGCCATGCATGGAACATGGGGAAGAAGCTTTTTTATTGCTTACAGCTTCATCTCGCCTAATTCAGGAGATGCCAAAAAGCAAAACACTGCAGAGCTTCAGTGAAGTCGAACACCAAACGTTGCTACAGCATTTCTGGCCAGGCAGAGAGCAAGTTAACTAATCTGCATTTTGTTCTATTTCTCCTTTTTTAATTATTGCCCATAGAGTTGGGTCCTCACCATCTGACACCCCCGCGGAGTCCTGAGCTGTCAGGAATCTACCGGAGGGAATTTAAGGAGAACAAGGAGCCCTCTCCCAAAGTGAAACGCAAGCGCAGCGTGAAAATCAGCAACGTGGCTCTGGAGCCCGTGCAATGGCAGAACGACTCCCTGCAGATCATAACCAGTGCTAGCGACCTGAAGAGCATGGATGAGTTTCTCCTGAAAAAGGTAATGCCTGCCATTGCAGCTCCAGCTAAATCGTCAAAGAGCTCAGAGAGCGGACAGAGGCAACAAAATGGTATTATCCTGGAGGCAGCAGAAGTGTTACTAATAATCCATCTAGGGGAAAGCTTTAGTTGCATTCCCAAAGCTGCTAAGAATACACAGCATGCACCAGGGCAGGCCTGGGAGAAAAGATGGGCATGTTGTGCGTGCACGGCACGGTTGTTTTACGTGAACATAGCGGCTTTGGTACTTCCACTGCTTCGAGCTGCTCCTGATGGCATCGGGAATGGGTGACGCAGGAGCTGAAGGCTCCAGGGAAGCATTCCTGTCTCTGTGTGCTAAGTTTGCATGCAGGAGAAACTGCCTTATAGCCACACATTGTTGTTAACATCATCTGTCCATGGTGGAGCAGCTGCGATTAGTAGTGCTCCGGCTTATGCAGTGCTCTGCCACAGCAGAAGTCACATTGGTGCATAACGCCCTTTGGTTTCCCAGATGAATGAGCTGGATAATGAGGACAGCAAGAAGGACACACTGGTGGATGTAGTGTTCAAGAAAGCGCTGAAGGAATTCCGACAAAACATCTTCAGCTTTTACTCCTCAGCATTAGCGGTAAGTGACTGGACAGCAGGTGGGAATTTCCACCTCCGGGAGAAATGAGATGCGTTGAGTCCTCGTGGTAGAGGTGTTGCCAAGCCTTAGATTCCTGGTCTGCTTATCGCAAAGGAAAGATGTTCTTCCTTTGTATTCAGTCCCATGAAGCTGTAAACTTGGACTAACGCTTCGTCGTTAGCCGGTTCTCAGTATACTTTGAGTGGAGATTTCTAGTCTCCTAAGCACCGCTTGGTGTCAGTCAAATGGGAGATGACAGTAAGTCAATAAACTCCTATCTGTCACCCAAATTGTCTGGAAATCCGTGTGTTAAAGTTGTGAGTTGTGAACGTCTGAGAAACATGGAGCTCTGCTCTTCTGCTACATCTGAATCTTACGAGTGATTGCTGAGCCAAGCCATTTTATTGTCCAGATTGCATGAAAAGTTCACTCTGTGATAATACTTGATCTGACATTTGACGTGGCTGACAGCAGCTCCCCAGGTTTCCGTCCTCATGCTATGTGCACAGAGAAGCCACTCTGACAAAGCTCATGAAACAACTCTCCATTAAATAATTTTTTCCTTCTTTTGATCATACTTGTACTTTCCCCAAGCAGTTGGAAGCCAGTCAGGCTAAAATAATTGTCTGGAGCAGAAGAGGCAGTCTGGTGTGTATAAAAATACCTTTTCTTTTTGCTTCTGTTTCTGTAAAAGATGGATGATGGGAAAAGCATCCGCTATAAGGACCTGTACGCCTTATTTGAGCAGATTCTTGAGAAGACCATGAGGCTTGAACAGAGGGACTGGAGCGAGTCTCCAGTTAAAGTCTGGGTCAATACCTTCAAAGTCTTCCTGGATGAATACATGATAGAGTACAAACCCCTGGACTACACCGCAGTGAAGGTAGTCGGCATTTTCTTAACGTCCTTGAAGATTTGTGAGCTCTCTTTCTGTGGGGTCATGCTCCGTGTAGTCTGTTGTCTTCTCTTCTTTTGTAAGCTGAGGTGGACAACATAAGCCAGCACAAGAGGCGTGATTCATTGGTTGTGTTTCACCAGGCTCAGCAAACCTGAGTTCACATCTGGGTTGAGCTGGGCCTTGGCCGCTGCCAACGTGTGGACCTTGTCTGCAGGGCAAATCTGCAGCCACCTATGGATGGTTGGAAAGGCAGCTCAAATCTTTGAGGGATGAGTGAAAGCAGCGTCTTGCTTTTCTAAGAGATACTGTGCTTTCCGAGTCTCTTGAGCCTTTCCCAAGTGACCACATGCATCACTCTTGGTCTGGTTGCAGGAGCAGGGTGCATGGGTAGTGACTGACGCGGGGTCTAGGTGCAGTTGTTCGAGCAGTCAGAGCTTGCAGCGTGCCTCCACCGCCTTTCACAAACCTGAGCTCCTCGCTTTCTACTCCATATCGTCTGCAGGGACCACCCCTGGGTTTCAGGCTGGGCTTGGGAGATGGTGTTTCTTGTGCAACAGGGAGAGCAAATATCCCATCCTCTGGCTCTTCTGCCACGAGTCCTCCCCAGGCTCTCCACGCAGCATTTCTTCTGAGCAGGCTGAACATCAGCTCTGGCTGCAGCACTGTGCCCTTGGGTGTCTTGCCTGAGATCGGAGAGCTTTAGGTCACAGGTGCTGGACTTGGAGCCAGAGCAGCAGCTAATCCCAGCTCTGAGATGAAGACGGTGACAGTTGGGCAGGGGATTTCTGAAAACCGGGTGGTCCGTTGCAGTAGGAGTGATTCCTGGAGTGGCTGTCATGGGGCCACAGGTGCGTGGGAGGATGGGGCTGGAAAGAGGTGGAAAAAGTTAGATGTGAGACCTCTGCATGCTTTACTTGTGGGAATTGGCCATAAATATGCTCATCTCTCTTCTTAATACCAGGTGCCAAAAACGGAACGAAAAAAGAGAAGGAAAAAAGAAGCAGATGTGGTGAGTTGAGCGCTTTGGGCCTGTGTGTTAAAGAATCGATGTCCTTTTGGCCAGAATTACAAGTGATAAGAAATCTGCTCATGACATGTCCTGTGGTGAGATCTGAACGTCGCACCCCAGTGAACATGCAATCTTGAAAAGATGTGCTAGAAAGATGGACAAGAAGGTGGATTTGGTTTGCTTGTGAACAGCTGTAGGCAAAAACAAAGAGGCTGTAAACCAGCATTTCCGTTCAGATCAAGGTTGTTCTCTGAAAACGTTTCACATCAGTCAAGACAGTAAATACAATGTCAGGAATTATTATGGAAGAATTGGGAATGAAACAGGAAATGTTGTTCTGGGTTTCTGTGTAAACTTAGTGTGTATCTTACATCTCTGATAGAGTTTTTGTCCTGAAGGGTATAATAGCACTGGGAAAGATGCAGATACAGAGCAAAAAAGGGGCTATGGATGCGTAGAAGAGCTTTGCAACGTGGGGAGGTTGACCTGTCAGCCTCAGTCAAAGGGTGCTGGTTTCTAACCTGTTTGCACGAGGGTTTGGTTCCCATACAGGCTGGATTTCTGTCCGAGCTGCCCGTGGGGTTGTTGGTCCAAGAAGGCAACACAAATAGCGAACTGGTTCTGCATAAAAGCCCACGTTGGAGAGCAGGCCACGTTGGTCTCTCTGTTTTGCAGCAGAGTCTGCATCCAGCTCTTTTTCTCACCACTGAATCTTTTTCATCGCAGGTGGAAGAGCACAATGGGCACATTTTTAAGGCGACCCAGTACAGCATCCCCACCTACTGTGAATATTGTTCCTCCTTGATCTGGATAATGGACAGGGCTTCTGTTTGTAAATGTAAGCATGCTCCATTTGGCTTTTTTTTTTTCCATGGGGTTTGGGGCTCTGAAAGGTGTTCACTACTGGTTCCTACAACCCCACTCTCAATTATTTGGGGTTTTTCACATTAGAACAGCTTTTGGGACAGACCTTAATGATTTCTGAAGTCAGCTGGTAAGTCCGTACTGGCATTCCTTCCAGAACCTACAGTACAGTTAGTTTTGTGCGTGGGAGCTTTGTGTTGCAGATCTTTAACCCGTGGCTTCAAACCGTATTTAAGTTGTGCTTTAAGAGGGGATGGTGAAGAGAGTCTGTGGCAGGTATGGCAAACGTACCCTACGGCTTCAGCCTGCAGGGTGGATGCCTGTGAGTCTTGTCACCATCACAGGTTCGTTGGGCTTGGACCATTTGACCTCCAGGCACCTGAACTTGTGGGGAGACCAGGAAAGTGGAGGAGGAACAGGCAAGGTTGAGACGTTATTTTGTTTTTTTCCAATGATTCGTTGATTAGGTTGAAAATATCAGCCCTGTGGTGCTTCAGGCTGGTATCCAGCGCAGGAAGAATACAAATTAGGTTCTATTTCCAACCTCTGAGCATATCCGTGTCTGATAGCTCAGAGTGACTCATGAATTATTTTCTGAGTTGATCTGTCAGGTTTTTTTAATGTTTCAAGGACTTAAATATAGGGCCTTTAAAATAAAAGGCTGCTTCTTTTTTTTTTTTTTTTTTTTTTTTTTAAGTGTTTGAGTGAATCTAATATAGACTTGGCCCTGAAAAATGCATATTTGACGTGCTTTTGACCTGCTAGTCCTGAGAAGAGCTGCTTAATTCACATTTGTGCAGAGGTCTGAAGTTTTGAATTATTAAAAACTATTTTTACTTTGTTGCAGTATGTAAATATGCTTGTCACAAGAAGTGCTGTCTTAAAACCACGACCAAGTGCTCCAAAAAGGTAAGTTTCTCTCGTTCCTTTTCTCTCATTAAATACCTTTCTGACTGTGATCCCAGTCTCATATAGCCTTTTTTAACAAACACTTACGGACACAGAACTTGATACAATGCTGGCAATAACCCTTTGGCGAGCTAGAGGTTGGGCTGGAGCTCCCTGGAGGTCTCTCCAACCACCGCTGCTGTGACCGCGTGTATTTCAGTAGTAATACAGAGATGCGTCAATATATATCTGCCCAGTCATGCAGCACCTCCTGCAGTGATGTTCCCTGGCTTGTTACCACGCTGAATAATAGAAAGCTGCCTCATTTTACAGCTTTCAAGGACTCCAAAATGTGGTTGGTGTCAAAAGATAACATTTTTGAACAGAGGCAGTGCTACACAGAGAACTCGCAACACCCAGTGCATGTCATGGTGTGCAATTTTTTTGTTCTGTGGTACTGCAGTTTTGGCTGCCATGGTTTTATGTTTGTGCTTAGAAGGTCAGGATGCTTCCCGGCAGCCGGTGGGGTTCTTGCAACCCGCAGCACGACCCGCAGCACCTCCAGCCCTGGTTTTGCAAGGCTGCAGCTTTTGTTCCCAGTACAAAAGGCAAAAATATAGGTTGTTTTTCACCCTGCTGCTCCCCGATAGGGCTCCCAGCGCAGTCCCCAAACGGCTGCGGCACTACAGCTGAGGACAGGGACAGCGAGAGGAGAAGGGTGGGTGGATGGTGCTAAAGCACTTACCCTGCTCATTAGAGGCGAATTAAGTATTGTTTACCGCATTCAAGTATATGTTTGACAGTGAATGAATGCAGCAGGTCGCCCCAGTTAACAATGAATCATCAAGCTTGCTTTCTTTTTTTTTTGTGTGTGTGTTTTGAATAGTTTATTTTGTGCTGCTTATGCCCAAAAAATAATAATACAGCCAAGATAATAAAGTGTGCAAAGCTTTATCAGCCCCTAGGAGGCTTCTCAGGTGTACGGCCTCCATAAAGCTTTATGATTACTCTTTTCCCAAGAAATAATCTGAATATGTGTATTGTGTGTGTATATATATATATATTTGAATGTATTTGCTTTGATACAATATTTCTTCTGCGCTTTCTCCCTTTCTGACAGTCCATATTTGAAGAGCTGGGAGTGGGTTCTATGAGGTTCTGCTCTACAAATCTGGGAAGTTTAATGAGATCACTGATTTTTTCAAAGAATATGACATTGCCTTGCATTCTTCTAGACCTTTTGCATCTATGATTTGAGGTCTGAAAAACTGAGCCTCCTCTTTACAGGGGGAGACCTTCAGGCTTTGCTAGATGCTGCTGTTTCACACAGCAGAACAAGAAGCTGGTCTTCACTCTCTTGGGTCTGCAATCCAAGCCCATCACTTTGGCCATGAATGACACCCACCCAGAAATGGAGCAAACAGGAAGGGAGTTGAGACCCTGAAAATTTTGCAGGACAATAGGAGAACTTTGCAGGAAAATAGCAGAACTACCTGAAGTGGGTTCATTAGCTAAATGTCGTGAAAGAGATACTGACGTGATTGCCTAAGTTGATCTTTCAGTCCTTTTTTGTTCCTCTCCATGAAAAATGAAGCCTAAAAATAATTACAGCTCTAAATGGTTGCTCAGAGATGCTTGGAGCCTTCTCATTTCCTGGGGGTTTTCTGCACAAGAAAGTTTTTGTGCCGTCCACAAAGAAATGAATTTACAGTGTCTCTGCTTGGGTGGTTTGAGGTCCTCCTGTAGAAAGCCTATGTCTTGTCTGTGCTTGGCGGATTAATGTTCTTAGGGTTGTTTTCAGCGACAGAGTGCCACAAGCTGTGTATTATGCTTTAAGAAGGAGGTCTTTGTTTTCCAGCAACAGCTGATTTTGTAACTGCTTTCTAACCTTGTCCCAGAGTGGATCTGTTTCTCCAGATTTATGGTGAGCTTGAGCAAATGCTGAGCTCATCTCTCTTGGTGGACATGGAATTGCTTTTGCCCTTGCTTTGTCCATGTCTCTGAGATACTTGACTTCCCGCTGGAGTGAAGTAGCATGCAGTGCTTGTGGCATCACACCTGATGATGGTTTGGCAGCCAAGCAGGCTGGTAGAAGAGCAGACTGTGAGTTTCAGCTAGTAGCTGGGACCAGGTGTTCCCCACCTGCTTCCTGGGGCACTTTTGCCATAGACCATACCATGGTCATGTTCCTCACATCATCTCATAAGGTTGAGAATGTTTTCTTTGGTGAAAAGGTGACATTGAATGAGAAAAGCAAAGATGTTGGAGTGGCTGTAAGAGGAGCTGTGACCTCTTTCAGGGTCATCTTGCTCATCGCTGCATTGCAGCGTGCTGTCTCACATTCCCTTTGCTGAGACTGGGTATTTGTGTCAAAATTTTGCTAGGTCTTTTGGCTTCACCCACTGAGATTCTCCTGTTCAAGATGACTTTGACCACATTTGAATTTGCCAAACATCAAATCTCCAGTGAGCATTTGCAGCCAGCAAAAGGGGCTTTCCTGATGATGCAGATGCTTTTTTCTTTTTTTTTTTCATGATCTTATTTTGGCGTCACATTTGTTCACGTACATTTGGTAATTGCCAACACTAGGTGTCCAAGAGTGTGATTTACCTATTCTGTTTTGTGCATTGTCTTCGGGTGGTGAAGTCGTTCCTGGAGATGGTGCCAGAGGGGCAGGAGGTGGGAGGAGGACCAAGCCCAGCTGCCTTTAGCTGAGAACACCGTAACCACGGTGTGGTTGCTAAACAAAGAAAACCCAAATGTTTATGACTTCAAGTGCATGTGCAGAGACTGATTTAGCATTGCAGGCCTGGACTGCGCATGTCTGGGAGGCTGCTGGTAACGGCAAAACATCAGGTTGAGGTTAAGCTCCAGGACTGTCCCATCCTCCTTTGCTTGTGGCTTGCAAGTAACCTGGATCGGCTGAAACAGTCTGAACGTAGACACCATTGTTTTCTGGAAGGCATTTAAGCCCTTTTCCATTTTTCTCTTCCCCATCAGTATGATCCCGAGCTCTCGTCTCGTCAGTTCGGTGTGGAGCTCGCCCGGCTGACCAGCGAGGAGCGAGCTGTGCCAGTGCTGGTGGAGAAGCTGATTAACTACATAGAAATGCATGGGCTGTACACAGAGGGCATTTACAGAAAATCAGGGTCCACCAACAAGATCAAGGAGCTGCGGCAAGGACTCGATACAGGTAAAAGGGAAAAAAATACAGGAAGAAAAATCTCTGCAACAGCAAAGTTTGGTGTAAGCAAGCGTTGCTTTCACATCTCCAGCCAAATGCTCAAACAAAAATCTGTTCTTGAGTCACTGGCTTGTTCTTTTTGGGTGCAGTGCAGGAAAAAAAATATTAGTTGAGGGAAAGCTCTGTCTTAGAAATTGATGCCAGCAAGAAAAGAAATCCTGATCCCACCAAAGGTTCCTTGCTGTGGAAAATGCATTTTCCTCTAGTTGTAATGTGTAGAGCTGAATCAGATGCCAGATTTCTTGCTGCTGAATGCAGCGTGGTCGCACATGGATGTTTTCTGTCGTAGAGGCGTAGCTTATCCAGACGCTGGCTTCACTTACAGCTTAATATTGATCGTTGTCTCTTGTTTTTACGCCGTCTCCTCAATGCACTGCTGAACCTGATGAGCAGACATTGATAATGTGAATTTAGATGACTACAATATCCACGTCATTGCCAGCGTCTTCAAGCAATGGCTCCGAGATTTGCCCAACCCTCTCATGACCTTCGAGCTGTACGAGGAGTTTCTGAGGGCGATGGGTAAGAAACGTCCTTTGCCACTCAAAGAGGGTAGATTTAGACTGGATATAAGGAAGACATTTTTCACTCAGAGGGTGATGAGGCCCTGGTGCAGGCTGCCCAGAGAAGCTGTGGGTGCCCCATCCCTGGAGGTGTTCAAGCCAGGCTGGATGGGGCTGTGGGCAGCCTGGGCTGGTGGGAGGTGTCCCTGCCCTTGGCTGGGACGTTGGGGAAGTGATCTTTGAAGGTCCCTTCCAACCCAAACCGTTCTGTGATTCCAATTCCTTAGCTGAGGGAAATGTCAGCTGTTTTGCATGCCTAACTCTTTATTTGCTCTTCAGTCCCAAATCACCTGATTTTACCCAGTTTTATTTGCCCAGTTTCAACATCTGGTTTTTTTGCTCCAAGTTTTTGTTACACAAAGCCACAGACAGTTCAGCTTTGTGTTTGGTAGCGTGTGTTTTCATCACAGTTCAGCAAATTTCAGCTCAACCTTCTCACCAGGTCTGTCTTTTAAGAAGTGAAAGTAAGACATGACGAATGTATCATTTTAAATAGGAGAAAGAAGTAGAAGTGTATTTTAGCAGTATGGTATATTTGCCAGCTCCCAGCTCTAACAAACAACCCTTTCTAAGAAAAAAAACAGTGTGTCTGAGAGCGTGCCAAGTGTGAGGAGGGCAGAGGGAGCCTGCTGAGGGAGGAATGAGAGGGAGGAGAGCCCTTGCCACAGCCCCCGTGGCTTGGCCGTGTCTTACTGGTGGCGGGGGCTGCAGCGAAGAATCCAACTGTGCCCGTGACAAGGCTGGTGTGTTCTCTGCAGGCCTGCAGGAGAGGAAGGAGACGGTGCGGGGAGTCTACTCGGTCATCGACCAGCTCTCCCGCACCCATCTCAGCACCTTGGAGCGCCTCATCTTCCACCTTGTCAGGTACGCGGGACCGGGTGGAGAGGCTGGGACTCATCGTTGCTGGTGGAAGAAGTGAAGGAGCTGCCTTCATCCCTGGCTTCTCTAGTCATCTCTTGTTTGTTTGTTTGTTTGTTTGTTTGTTTGTTTGTTTGTTTAGGATTGCCCTCCAAGAAGAGACCAACCGAATGTCAGCTAACGCCTTGGCCATCGTCTTTGCTCCCTGCATCCTCCGCTGCCCCGATACAACGGACCCGCTGCAGAGCGTTCAGGACATCAGTAAAACAACCACGTAAGGATGTGGCGCTGGCACGGGATGGTCCAGCTCCGGCTCTGTGACCGTGGCCATGTCACCGCTTACAACTCAATAATCATTAGTACTAGTAGATGGCTCAAAAATAGGGAGCTTTAGCGCAGAAATGATAAACACTGTACAGTTTTGCATATTAACTGCACGTTAATGGAATATTTTGTGTTCTCTCAATACCCAAGAGGTGGTTGATGGGGATTATTAAGTAAGGGAGGATCCACCAGAGCAGATCAACTTGCACTCCAGGGTTTTAAAACAAGCTCTCTGCACCCTTTGTGTCCAGCAGATCTTAGCAGGAATAAGTGGAGCTTGTGCCGATGTGGTTAATCCCATTTATGACAACCAGGTCTTTATTCTTACTTAATTTGCTGTTTTTGTTTTCTTTTGAGGAGAAGGTGAGCTTGTTTGGTAGGCAGCAATATTAACATTGTGTACTTAGATTTCTTTAAGGTATGTGACATAATTGCAGAGATTTTACAGAAAAAGTGAAACACTTGCCCAAATTCAGTCTGGCTCACCTTAAATAGATTTAAAAATGGATAATGGAGACATCTGAGACTAATTGTAGTGGGAAACCATCCAGTGAAGGACTGGGCTACTGAAAGAGGTTACATTGCCTCCAGTAAGTGTATTAAAATTGTTGAAGACCAGAACGTGCTTGGAGACCCACGTGGTAGGATCCGCACCAGTACTGCACATTCGTGTGTGAGAATCACGTGGAACATTTCTGTGCTTGCCACAGTACAGGTTAGACTTGGCCTTAGTGGTCCTTTTTGGCCTTAAATACCAAAAATATTCCAACTTGACTCCCTGCTTACCTTTGAGTTAATTTGAATAAATCTCCTAAACTTGTCCCAGCAAGGGATTTCATTGTAGCTTCTCTTGTAGACTTCAGCTATAGCACATCCTCTGATTTTATTACATGGAAAAGATTTTTCTTTTTTTCCCCAAACACAATCCTGACAGCATTAAAAAGTCAGGTCAGACAGCAAAATGAGCTTGTGTTGCTGTGTTACTGTCTCAGTTGCCTGCAAACAAGTCTGTGTGTGTGCATTTGCAGCTCAGAAGCAACCTGCCTTTCACAGGTTTGCATCTCCCCCTCCTTGTCCCGTCCCTCCCTTCCCAGGGCAGGAGTTTCTCTGTTTTAATCCTTGAGGGTCTTTATTTTCCCTAGTCTGAGTTCCTCGGTCCACCCGAAGTCCTTTACCACTCTTTTTTAGGGAATTTCCATGGCCTTTTCCATACTTGCACACTGGAGCTCTCAAGCAGGGCAGATCTTTGTGCCAGGCAGGGATGGTTCAGATAAAATCCTTTCCAACTCCAGTTTTGTCTTTTCTTTACCCCCCAGCTGCGTAGAGCTAATCGTCATCGAGCAGATGAACAAATACAAGGCTCGCCTCAAGGACATCAACAGCCTGGAGTTCGCTGAGAACAAGGCGAAGAGCCGCCTGTCCCTGATCCGCAGGTCGATGGTGAGGCGCTGCGCCAGTCCCTGCTGCTCACGGACTCGTGTCCCCTTCCCTTCTACGAGGGAATTTGCAGTGAGGAGGACATCAGGTGTTCCCGTGGTGCCTCCGTCATAGCCACGGAGGATGTCTGTCTTGCTGCAGGGAAAGTCAGACCTCTCTCTGGCTCTGACAAAGTCACCTCTCTTCTCTCCTGTCCTCTCCTTTCACTCCAAGCAATCCTGCCTTACCTCCCCCCGCTTATTCCAGCCTCCCTACCCACTTGCATCTCCCAAACCATCCCACCCCAGGCAGCACAGGACCCGTTCCCAGCCCCGTGGCAGCTCCCCGTGTTTTCAGGGAATTATGCATAAACAAGAGTCCAGCAAAGGCGGTGGGAAAGGTCTGCCAGAAGCCTGAGAGAAGGCACTGTGGAAACGTAGTTGCTCAAGCTCAGAGGCTCCCGGTTACATTTCAGGCTTTATTGTGCACATTTGAGCAATTTGGTCCTAGGGTGAATCAAGCCTTTGGTTGCCCTCTGCTTACAACCACCTTGCTGTCACCCCATGCACAAACACAAGGGGGACCTGGACCGAAGCAGCCTATAACCACGGCCTTGCTTCGTCCTCTTTTTGGCGCGAATGAGCTCAATACCATTATCTGAACCCAAAGTGAGTTCCCCAGAGGCTCCCGAACCATCTCATCGAGCTTCATGCTTCTGGGGTGAGCGACGGCAGGATCTGGGTCCGGCTCACCCCAGCACGCCAGCGGGCTGCCGATGCACGCTACGCTTGGCTTTTTGGCTGTGGGATCGGGACAGACTCAGCCCGGGTTTGTGCTGCGGGGCCGAGCTGCCCGCTGTTGCCCTCGGGGCGCTTCTGACCACGGGTGCTGCTTTTGGGACTAAACCCAAGCAATTCCCGGGATCGTTTCACCAAGCTTGGGGCTTGGCCGTGCGCTGGCGCCGATGCAGCAGAGAGCTGCCTCACTCGTCCTGGTTAAAGAAAGACAAAAATGAACAAAAAACGGTTCTTTTGGAGGGGCGATGGCATGTGCACTCTAACCTTCTGCTTTCCTTTTCATGTCCTCTCTAATCCAGAAACCCGTACTAATTGCAGTTAGATTTATGAGCATAACCCGCAGTTCAATCCCGGTATGTATTAACTGCACAGCACGCTGTGCCAGCCCTCCATTGTGTGTGACCGCCGCTCATTCCAGCCCCGTGCCACCGGCCATTGTCCGTGACGTTGCCCGTCTTGTCCCCGTGCAGGTGCCTCTCTCGGACCGGCCGTTCCCACCCAGGAGCAGGAGCGGTCGAATCTGCCAGGCTCCCCTGAGGGCTGCTCTCGCCTCTGCGCGACCGCCCCTGCATGCAGCTCCGCGAAAAGCGGCTTTCGCCCTCGCATCTTGTTTTTCTTTTTTCCATTCTGTGCTTCCCTAACTTTTGCTTTCTTTGACTCATCCCTTCCATCCATCGTTTCTGCTCGGGATGCATTTAGGCACCGTACCGCAAAGCCATTGCTTTGGCTATAGTGGGTAAATCCCCCAGCCCGTGGGGGTGACAAGGCACCCACCAGAGGGCTCTGGATGCAAGGTCAGCTGTACCCTGATGGTTAGGACAGTCCAGGATGAATCTGGGGTCCCAGCAGCCCCTTATGTCCCCACTCCTCAGCTCTCTGTCCCAGCTCGAGCACCTCAGCAGTGTGCTCCCTGGTGAGACCGTGAAAGACATAGGATAGACATAGACCATGAACACTGCCGTAGGATGAGGGGGAAGCTCGTGCAGCTATTTCTCTTTACAGCACTTTCAGCCCACGATGCTTCTCCCCACCCTTTTACATCCACGAGGGTTTGGGGAAAGAGAAGACCAGGGTTTGAGCCGTGCCACCTTGACACTGTTTTGCGAACCCTCTGCTCAGGGGCTTTTGGAGCAAACCCCAGTCTTCCAGGCACATTAAAGACACCAAAAAGGTGGTGTTGCCTGCCTCTTTTCAGCCCGGACAAGCGCTCAGTTGACGCAGAAAAGCCAACGGTGGAGGCACAAGCCCTCGTGCTGTGAGCAAACGCACATCCGGTCCGCTGGGAAATTTTCCACTCGCAGCAGCCAGGAGAGGAGAGGGCTTTGCTAAAAGCCCACGTGTACATCGTCACCGCAGCATCCGCTCGCTGCTGGCCACGCCGTAGGCCGGGAGGGCAGTACACGAGGTGCTGGGGATCTTTGGGAGCTCAGGGGTTTTTGTTAATAGGATTCAGGTGGCTGTGCCTCAGCTCAGGAGCCCACGTGATGAGGTTGCCATCAGAGTAACATTGCTCTGGGGCGCGGAAGCTTCTTTGTGGCTGGAGAAAGATCTCCCAGGTGCGACACTGGAAGATGAAAGGGTAAAATGGAGCAAATCTCATGTCTCAGCACTGAGCAGCAGCATTTGCCCAGGGTGGAGGATTTAACAAACCCTGCAGATGGAAGAAGTGCTCAGCGTCGCCTCCCACATGTGCTATGTCCCATTGACATCAGCATAGGGGTGCTTTGCTGCTTGAAGAAAGATCCCTGCTCATATTTCTGATAGCTTTTTATGAGCAAGACCAAGGGTACCTCAGCTACAAGTGCTTAAATAGCCCTATAGGAAGAAAAGCTGCATTGCAATGAGCTCGTAAACGAGGCAGAGTGCAGCAAGAACTGGAAAGGGGATCCAGATTCGCCATTAAGAAATAAAATGATCGTTTGAAGAAAGAGGGCAGCTTTCGAGTGGAGTGGAGGCAAGTGACGGGCTTTCCAACTTGCACTGGTCTTTAACTCTCCTGCCCTAAGTCCTGGTCAGTTCAGGATCCTGAATGCGGAAGATGAGATGTGTTCAGTTACGACAACAGTTACGATAAAATCTTTTTAATGTCCATGGCGTGCTCCCACAGCTACTCCACAGCATCCTTCGTCCAAAAATCAATATTTTTCTTTTACTTTGTGGGGCAAATTCATGGAGCTGGTCTTCCAAATGTAAAGCAGAGGCCAGCTGCACATATAATATTCCCCCATCCATGACACCCCTGCTTGAGACCGTTTTCATAGTCAGAAGTTTTAGTACTACTAAAAATACAGGATTCCTCAGAGCTCTTCTCAGAGCACAGGGGCTGCTGGCGTGGCTGCATTAAATCTCCCCATTTAACCGCAGGTGGAACTCGTGCGCTTGCCGGGTGCCTTGCAGGAGCTTGTACTTTTGAAGGATGCTTGCAGATGTTTCCCTTGACCATTCGTTTTTGCTGCTCTCCAGCTGTTCCTCACCTGGTTTTCTCATGCAACGCTTTCTCCCGCTTCCCACCTGGTTAGCAGACCCTCCTCCTCTTAAACCCACCGTCCTGTTGCACCGTTGTGTTGTATCTTGTGATACCTTCCAGCCAGAGAGGGAGAGCCCCCCAAGAACAGGCAGTGCCCCCGCATGCATGCCAGCGTTTCCTCCCATCCAAAGCCAGCACCGCTGCCGAGTAGCTGAGCTTCCCACCACCCAGGCCTCTAGAAACAGCATGTGCTTGGCTTTCTTTGAGTTGCACGTAGCTGGTCAAGGTGCATTGGCTTCACCTGCACCTCCTCCAATGTGTTGAGTGCTTCCAGTACGTCTCCCAGTTGGGTGTGAGATTTGAAACATCTTGGGTGCAAACGATGGCCAGGCCATCTTCTCCGCTCCTTGGGAGTGAAGCATGCAGGGGAGAAAGCTCTGCTGGCGCCTGAGATGTCCTGCAAGCTTGCCAAATAATCCTCATCTGGGGCTTGCTTGACACCAATGTTTATCTTCAGGGCAAAGGACGCATACGGCGCGGCACCTACCCCAGCCCAACGTCTCCCGTCGCCGTACGCCTGCCCTCGGTGTCGGACGTCCCCGAGGAGACCATGAGCAGCGAGGAGGCCATGGAGATGGATGTCACGGAGCAGCAGCAAGCAGCTATGCAGCAGGAGGAGAGGGTGCTGACCGAGCAGATCGAAAGCCTGCAGAAGGAGAAGTGAGTCTGGCCTTGAATTCAAGCCATGCTCACTTCCACACCCGATACCTATAGGTTCAGCTTGGGTGTGACTTGAGCGCGGTTGTGTTCTGGGGCTGATGTGCTGCTCACGGGGATGAGCCAGAGGACTCCTTCGCATCCCTCTTGTTTTCCTTCCTCCCTTTTTCAGTCCTGTTGGGTCATGGGGTTGGTTTTCGCAGGGAGGAGCTGACATTTGAGATGCTGACGCTGGAGCCCCGCGCCTCTGATGACGAAACGCTCGAGTCCGAAGCCTCCATCGGCACTGCTGACAGCTCTGAAAACCTAAACTTTGACTCTGAAGGAGCAATCTCTGATCGTTCGGGTGAGTCAACACCTCCCTATAACCACGGTTTTTCTGATTAAGCTATTTGACAGCAAAGCTGCCTGCTCTACATATAGCAGTTCGGTTGGCTTTAGTGAGATGGGCAAGCAGTGATGATTAAAACACAGCCTGGGGGAGATGGGTGGTAGCACCCAGGGGCTACAGATCGCACCGTCCCTCGAGCGGCTGGGGAGGCGAGCGTTCCTCTGGAGACACCGTGTCCCAGGTGCTCGGGGGGGTGACGTTTCCACCGCCGAGATGCTGGGATGTCTTTGCGAAGAGTGCGATGGAGGCAGGAACATCTCACCTACGTTGGGTTGGGTTCTTTCCCTGCTTTAATTGCCTATGTGTCCCTGCTGAGCCGGGGAGCTGCGCTGGGATGCCTGTCGAGGGCCGGATCCAGGCCATTAACCCTCCTGTGGTCCCTATTCCTCAGAGCGAAGCGTAGCACTTAGCTCCCTGCGTCCCATCAAGGCGGAGGGGCCGGGCCAGCTGCGAAGGCACCCCAGGACACGGCCAGAAGCGACGGATGCGGCGGACGCCTCCGTCATCTCCTCCTCCTCCTCCTCCCAGTCATCCACCTCCTGCTTACCCCACCTGCCCCGCAAGCGCTTCCAGATGTACTCCAAATCGCCCTTCTACCGAGCGGGGGGCCCTGGCGAGCCCCCCGAGCCCTCCTCGGGGCCGCCCGATGACCGCCCCCAGTTCACCACCCGCGGGACCTTCAACCCGGAGAAGGGCAAGCAGAAACTGAAGAGCGTGAAGAACTCCCCCCCGAAAACCAAAGAGCCGCCGGAGGGGGGGGCGGGCCGCAAGAGAAACCCCGAGGCTGACCGGGCTGCCGGCCAGCAGCTCGTCCTCCTGGGGAGCAATGAGTTCATGGTGTGAGATGTGAGCCCCCCGCCCCGCGGCGAAGCCTCGAGCATCCCCCGTCGTCACCGTCATCATCGTCATCATCTCCTCACCGATTGCTTGGGCTCCATCGCCAGCGCCGGAGGGAGACGAGCGCTTAATTCAGAAGGCTGGTGGGGACGGATTCAGCAGTGGCCTTAATGGTGTGGGGGTCGGGAGCGGTCGGCTCGGGGACAGAGGGACAGAGGGACGTCGGTGGGGAAGGCACCGCCTTGCCGCGACGAAAGCCCCGGGTCCCATCTCGGGAATGGCGTGTTGCTCTTCGTCCGGGCGACAGCGCTGCAGCTGAATCCTTGTGCCGGATCCTTGTGCCGAATCACCCGTAGCCGGTCCCGTCGTCGAGCGAGGAAGTAGGAATGTGTAGAGAGCAAAGCCTGAAAGCCCGTAAAGGCGCCCGGATCCGGCCGCGCTGCCGGCGGGAGCGGGCTCCAAGCCCCCTGTGCTGTATTCATGGCGGTCAAGCAAAAGCCAAGTGCATGGAAAAGCGTTAAGGAAATCTGCCAAAAGTAATCGTTTGGTTTTTTTTTTT
>VXAL01000408.1:184137-196457 GCA_013399475.1 Chauna torquata | reverse complement strand
ACCTTTATGTATTCAGTAAAGATCTGAATCTGGCACTTGAGCTACATGCTGAGAAGCTGGATCTTCAAGGTCATAGAGCACATACTTCTGTATAACAGTGTCTGAATCGCAATAGGTGTGATTCTTCTAGTCCACTGAATCTAGTATCCTGTCTAACAACTCCAGCTGAATTCTGAGGAAGGTGTATAGAAGTATGGAGAAGTCTACACTTCCTATATCTGCTTTAAAGTAACATTGTATAAATCTTTCAGAACAGTACATGGGTACCTCTGGAATAATGGCAGAAATGTTCTCAGCATGAAAATTGCAAATTTGTTGCAAGAATAATGGAATATGGGGGGAGAGTTCCCCTTCCATTGACTTTCAGGAGTTGCTAGTCAGTCAAGAAACATTTCGAAGGAATCAGTAGTTCTGTTGGATAAGGGCTTGACTCTACTGTAATCTGAAGTACTGTTAATACTTGCACATTAAAACAGAATCGTAGGTTGCCGTTATCTTTTTCTTTTGGACATCAACAGTATGAAGATCAGGTGTAGAAAGTCTGTTTCTGTTGAAGTTACTACTTTGTGATAAAGAGAAACAAAGGGCTTTGGGGTAAAGTACTACTGTATTTTCATACCCAAGATAATTTGATTTTGAAGTTTGTTTGAATATGTTTATATTATAATATAAACATAATAGCCATAGTTTAGGGCATCTGAGTTATATTAGTTTCTTACCCTGAGGGAGACATTAATAGAGTTCTGCAACTAAATAAAACCTCAGATAAAGATCTGTAAGAATCGTGCTGGACAGAAAAGAATAAAATTTTCAGAAATAGACGGTGTGGAAAGCATTGGTGTGAGGAGATTCTCATTACCCTTTAAGAAACTAAATTATATATATGTTTTTACTTTTGATGTAAGTATGTCCTGGGGTCTGGCTGGGGTGGAGCTGACTTTCTTCATAGCAGCCCTTCTTCATGGTGCTGTGCTTTGCATTTGTGGTTAAAACAGTGCTGAGTAACACAGCATTGTTTTGGCTGTTGCTGAACAGTGCTTACACAGCCTCAAGGCTTGCTCTGTTTATCCCCTGGTCTTTCGGAGATGGTAGAGAAGACCCTGGCAGTGGTGGTGGCTAGTTCCTTTAGAACCTTTGGATGCATTCTGTTCAGTTATATAAGCTGAATATGTCTAACTTAGTTAAGCGGTCCTTAACTCAAGCTTCCTCTACAGTGAATAATGCTTTTTTCTTCCCAACTTTGCTACTAGGCCTAAGATTTGGTATAGCTTGATAGTGAAAGTGGAGGCAAAGGCGGAAGAAAGTGGACCCAAAATTTCCGCAGTGTTCATTTTGCTGCTGGTGTAACTGTAGAAACCCTTCTCCTTATTCTTCATATCCGTTTCCAGTTCTGACTTCAGCAAGTCTTCCTAATTCCAACACTTCGTCTCTGGGTTTCTATATTACTCTTCTATCCTTGTGAAATTCCACTTGTGTAAAATTTATGCTTGTCTTCCTCTTTTGTATCTTCCTGTTTGTTTTTTGAACTTAGTTAGCAGTTGGCAATTTGTCACCATGGCTGAGTAAAGCTCCTCCTGCTGTCTGCATGTGCTTTGTGCAAGTTGTCTCCCAGTTATTCTGTGATTCTAAGTTCAACTAGCTTATCTTGGCCGCTTTGGCTTGTTTAGAAAACTGACAGTTGAGATCTCATGGGAAGCTACCTTGAAAGGCAAAGTCCAACCTCCTAAAGTCTGGCATCTTTATCTTACAGTTTGCAGTTTGCCTTCGTTTGTTCCCTTAAAATCTGAAACTACTGTGTTTTGGTCCCAGCAGCAAGGTCTGATACTGAATATCACATTCTCCAACTTTTTTTTTCCATCTGTGCCTGACACTCCAGAAATCTTCTGGATTGCTCTATGCTGCCTTGTTGCCTTTTCCAGTGGATTTTTCCATGGAAACCAGGACCGCTTGATCTTACAGTTCTTTGAAGGATTTTGTTAATCTCTTCCTGATCAAGTGGTCTGTAACACTTAATCTACTACAATGCTGTTCTTTCTAGCCTCCCTCTAATCATGGCCCATATGTTTTTCTCTATCACCTCTTCCATAGAAAGGCTCCATGCATTCAGACAGCCTTGTCACATATAGCGTATGCCCTGTCATCTTTTTTCTCTGTCTTTTGTAAAGGTCCTGTTTCTATCCACTACAGCATGTGAGCTGTTCCATTGTGTCTCTGTAACCCCCATGATGTCATAGTCTGACTGCATATGGACTTCCAGTTCTTCCAGTTTGTTTTCCAGGCTGCCTGCATGTGTGTACACATGTATACACATGCAATTTAGATGGGCTGTGATCCCTCTCCCTGCTTGCTCTTGCTTTTTCTCTTTTTCTTTTTTAGTGTGAAAGCCTCCTGTTTGCCCTATACTATGGCAGCTCTCCTCCAGCCAACGTTCTTTGACTTCTCTTTAGGCTTTGTTCTCCATTCCCTGTGAAATTAGTTTCAAACCTTACCCACTAGGTTAGGAAGCCTGTTGGTAGAGCTGATTTTGTCCCTGCTTTATCAAGGAGACTCAGTTGTCTTTGCTCCTTGAAGAGGGTCCTGTAGTTACGGACCTTCCGCCCAGCCCCGCTGGTGACAGTGGACACACAACCAGGTGCTGATTTGCAGGATTCAGCTACTCCTGCCAGAGTCATTCTGTTTGACTGACATGTCAAGGAAGCATCAGCTTAGTCATTTATCTTCACTGTAGTCCCCAGAGCCCTGAAGTCACACCGATCCACTAAACTTCTGTCTTGCTGTAGTATCATTTGTGCCCACATGCATGAGCAGCCAAAGGCAGTACTCTGAAGACTGGACAGGTCTCAGCAATCCCTCTGAAGTCTCAGATCCAGACCCTGGGCAAGTAATGAACTTTGTGAGACATCAGGTCTGATTGGCAGATAGTTTTCTTCATGTGCCACAGAAAGAGAATTGGAAGCTACTGTAACTTCTTGCTTCTCTTTGTGGCACTGGGCCAATCTGTCAGCTGGATCTAGCTGATCCCGGCATCTTTCTTGACAGAATTCACTCCTTCATGTAGCCAGATACCTGTTATCCAGCAGTGCTTCTGGGTCTAGCTAATCAAAATCGCAGTTTGATTGGAAGTTGCTGCTTGGTTTTGCATCTTGCTTGCATTTTATGTCAAAAGTTGAGTATTGTATAGACTAAGATATATCATCTAAGAATAAGAAGTTTTGTTCAGCATCCCTCCCAACTGCTGCTCTGGTTCACCACTCACTCATTCCCACTCATGATGAGAGGAAAAGCCGTAGAGCTGAGCAAGAAACTTACTGGATAATTTTATTTTTGTTAACAGCTTATGTCCTCATTTATCCTTTCCTGTTGATCTGATAAGTGCCCAGAATACATATATATGGGGGTTTGTTTTCTCTAAAAAGGAGTGAAAGAATTTAATTACCCTAAGGTTAATTGATTTATTATGTTCCTGTCTCCATGCTAATAGTCTAATACTGTAGTGTTTCTGTGGTTTGGGAGAAGAGTATTTTACTGACCTTAGCTGGGAGGCTAGGCTTTTTCTTGGAGCATTAAGCAACAGTTCTGGCAAATACTGCTAAATTGCTGAGGGGAAGGGGAATTTTGCAGTTAATTTTCTGCTAAAACTATCTTTCCTTACCTTCTATTCTTAGATATTTATTTTATTCCCTTACCTGTTATTTTCATTTAAGAAAATGAATTTGATTCTTCTCCTTTTGTGCATTTCAATATGGCAATATGTTGAAATAAAAGGCAGAATTAGGTCTGCTTTTACCTCTCATAAATTCACTGTCTACAAAGTAGTTTTTCTCTAGTTTAGTTTTTGTTTGTCCTTGTTTGTATAACAATCTTCGTGTGCTTTAGATCCTCTGCTGTTTTTTCTTTTTTTTTCTCCTGTCATCAGCAGACTGCTGTTTCTGTTTATTCACATCTTTCTTTGTAGACCTGTATTTAGGCTCTTCATACTGCCCTCACCACATTGACGTCTGTAGTCTTTAAGTGCATCGAGTGGCTGTGACAAATATGTCGTGTGGCTTACTCTCTCTCATCTCCTTTCCCATAGAGAAAAAGCAGCATGTGAAGCAGTTTTTAAGTTGTTGCATGCTGATACGTGTTATATATATATATATTTGCATTAATGAAAGTAAGGTCAAAAGGAGAGTGCTTGGAACTTGAAACTGAATACATAGAAGTTTGAATTGATCTTATGGGAGCTCATTCCTCAGGCTTGACCTGGCCCCCAGGACAATTTTGTCACTTATTTGTATAAGATCAACCTTAATTATAGATACACTTGCATTGAGTCAGAGAAGCAGAACTCCCATTCATGGTCCTTATGCTACAATTTCAGATAATACTGTCAGTCTAGCATATTGAAAATAAAGACTTCTTTTGAACTCCAATAAATATTGTATAAGAAGGCTATATAGAGGAGGGAGAGTGTCATCGGATCAGACGGCCGAGTCATGACATACACCAATATGGATAAATCATGCTCATTTTATTACCTGAATAGCGACATTCTTATACTTTTCGTAGCATGCGGAAGCAGCGCTGTAATTGGTGGCATGGCCGGTGCATGTGGCCAGCACGCACTAATTCTACTATGCTGATTGGGTCTGCATTGCCCAGCATGCATGATGCAAAGCATTCTGATATTGGTACTTAGTTTCTTCTGCTGCTTTCTTCCCATACTGGAGGAGCTGATTTTGCAAATTGCACCAACGCCTTAGTCCCTGTTTTTTACCCTCCAAGGTTAGTTCAGTAACATTCCCACGAGACCTCCCCGAATTCCTCCCTGTAGCTTGGGTTGCTCATTTTCAGCACATCATGGCCTCCCTGCTGTTTCAAAAAATCCTCAACAGGAGAGAGGCAGACCTTATGATCTGCCAGATATATTACTTGTGTTGTGTCAGGTATAATAGCTTTAAACCGTCTTACATGGCACTATAGTGCAGCTAGAAGGTAAGTCTGTACAGGTGAGGTAACAGCTCATTGGAAATCAAATGCTCATGAATGATTTCATGTTGGTTTGTGTTTAATAATAATATCCTGCCACATTCCTGAATTATGAACTTAACTCACTAGACATAACATGCTTTTTTTAGTCTCAAATTGGATTACTGCACGTGAAATTTTACAGGAGCCTATTAACATTGTATGTAAAACTGACAAACTGCGTCAGACGCTCATTTCATTCCTTCTTAACATTGAGCTTTTTTTCCATAAACTCAACGGCTAGCTTTTAGTAGATGGTAAAGTGGCGGTGCCCTTTATTGTTGGCTTACGATAGGCTTAAAAACATGCCTTCTTTACTTCTGTTGCTGTTTTGAGTCCTGATTCAAGCCCTTGGCTCCTCTTTGCCCTCCTTTCTGTTCACTTAGTGATGCTGAAAACCAGAAAATTTCCTTTGGCAGTGTATCATCTCCCTTTTGCTTTGCTGTTTGAATTTTCTGTTGTATGTTGTGCATTAAGTTAAAGTTTTTATGCTCTTTGGTGGGCTATAAATTACTTCATTTCCTTTTCATGCTGCTGGTTTTGGCCACTTCTTATCTTTTTATATACTTTGCTGATTACATATACGTTGTGAGATACTGTTATGCGTTAATACTTGGGAAGAAAAAGCAGCTATGTATCTGTGCATGTGTATCTATCTCATTTCGTGTATACTCCTGTTTCTAAGTCCAACGTATATCTGATAGTTCTGAAGACAAAACTGGGAGAGACGAGTATAACTCGTAGAATCTACACTGCTCTGTTCTTTCTCCCATTGACCTTCTTGCATGTGCAGAGTCTGTGACTGGGGGGAGAGCAGTGGGGGAAGGCACCATGAATGAGACTTTAACTGGCAGTCTAAGAAGTGATCTTGGGTGAGTGTTGTGTTGCTGTTTTTCTGTTTCGTTTTTAATACTAAAGTAGGCCAAGCACCATATTGGTTTATTGTATGACATTTGAATAATTCAAGGAACATAGTGTCATTAGAAAACTTAAATGTTTATTGTTCATACTTTTTCCAGTTCATCAATAAGAGATTCTGAATAAAAGTGGTCTCAGAACCTGCCCCTGGAGGATTTGCTGCTGGCTCTACCCTGTCGTGAAAAGTTACCTCTAAGCTTTCACCTTTCTTTTCACTAGGTTTCAGTTCATGAAAGGACCTTCCTTTCAGTCCCATGGCAACTTGAGTTTCTTGACTGGACTTTGGTGGGAAAACTTATCAAAGAATTTTGGAAAGTCTCTATACATCTTGTCCACAGGATAACGTTTGTCCATGTGCTCCTTGACATCCTCATAGCACTCCAGCAAGCTGATGAGCAGATTTATCTTTACAGAGACCATGCTGACTCTTTCCTACTGAACAGTTTATGCATGTGCTCAGTGGCCTTATTCTTTATTATAGAGTCTGTCATCTTAGCAGGGATGGGAATCAGACTCGGCGATCTGTCACCCCTGTGACGATGCCCTTGAAGTCTGTTTTTCAGGTGGGTCTTGTACTCTGGCACAGTGGTTATAACATGTGTTGATGCACCTAAACCTGTCATTCAATGTAATTTCACATCTGTGTTTCCTGAGAACTCAGGAGTGAATGTTATCTGGTCATAGTGGCATGCTAGCTCATTGATTTCCTCTGCTATGGACTTATCCATCAGTGCACTTTTCATACTTTGTTAACAAGTGATCCTGCCAATTTGCTAGCTGGTTTCCTGATTTTGAGCTACTTTGCAGAGCTTGTTGTTATCAATTTAGCCATTCTTTGTAAGATACTTTTCAGGTTCTTTTTTTTTTTTTTTTAGCCCTTTTAATTTCTTCTTTGACCTGTCACATTTTGTTAGTTTTCCTGTTTTTTCTCATTTACTTATTTATTCTGTAGTGATATATCAACAAACATACATTTTTTTTTTACATGAATGAATATCTAAGCTTACTAAATGCTACTACGTTCTAAGGCTTAAAACTCAAGTAAGCTCTTCTGAACTAGCAGTCCCTGTGGAGGCTTTTTAACACCTTCTGGTATCATCCTTGAAATAGTAAGCCAGCAGTTAGTGACGTTGCAGTCAGTGTGACACCTACGTTCCTTTGGTTGAAGTGTGTTTGATAGAGATAGGCCTGTGTTTTGCATATCCTCATATTTTTTGCATATCCTCATATGTACAAAGCATCATTTTATTTCTTAAATTGTACTTTAAAAAAAAAAGATTATTACAATGTTGCTAATTTTTATTTTGCGAGGACTTTATAAGCTATGCTGTTAAATCCTACTTCTGAAAGCAGAGCAAATGTTGTTCTTGAGCCAGCTGTTCAGAAATACTCTTTTAGAATAGAGGATCTTCAAACCTTGCATTTTCGCAGAGGTTTGAGGTCTAGCTTGCCTGTGTTCCTCTGGAGACTTATTTATGGATTTTCATGTGAGGGAGTTAGTTGGGATAGCTACTGTTTTCTCTCTTGCAAGGGTTTTTGTTCCTCTCTGGGAAAGAGTATAAAGGTGAGTGACTGCTTTTTGAAGCAGTTTTTGTATAGTCAGTTGGCTTTATCTTCTCTTTTCCTCTTCAGGTGGTGGTATGATTTTTCAAGTTTGCATGAAAAATTAACCCTTTAAAAATAAATAAATAAATAAATACAACAGCAACAAAAAAACAGCTAGACAGCTATTTCAGTGAACTAAAGAGTTCATCATTTTCTACCCTGAATATGATACTGCATCATTATTTACAGATTAATGTAAAGCTGTGAACAGTATTCATTTTTGCAAGCAGCCTGATCAAAATTTTCTATAACATTTCATTTTAGAACACAGAATATTTTAGCAAAATGTTATTCATCTGGGTTGTCGATATAAGTAACTTTGATGGAGCTACAGACAGTCCTGACTTCCTGAGAGTTGGCTTTTCAGTCTCTTTTGTTTTTGTTTTTGTTTTTTGTTTTATCTTGGAGAGTTGAGGACAAATGTTGGTTTGGCCTGGATAAATTTAGCATAAGAAGTTTTTCAGGAAAATATCCCAATAACAGAAGGTGATGACTGAGAAATTCGCTGAATAAAATAGGTATTTTGTTCCGTCATGTAGCTCATGGAACATTTAATTTGAAGCTTGAAAACTAGTAAAATATAGAAATATTTGCAGGTATCCAATCAAGTAACTACTATTAAAAGGATAGCATACTGTACATAGGAAACTTAAATGGTATCAGGTTTTACTTGAGTTTTACCCTAGGAATGTATGCTTATCCCAAAGTCTGTATGTGACTAAAGCTGCTGCTATATAGATGAAGAGTAAAGATATATTCTAAAAGAACATCCATAACATAATGTATTCTGAAACTAAACAGAATGATTGTGGGTTTTTGGGGGGGTTGTTTGTTTGTTTGTTTTTGTTTTGTTTTATTTGGAGAAAAGGGAGATGGACGGAAGGTTAGGATAATTACCAGACTGAGACATTATTTGCAGTAATGCTGAGTGCAAATGGGAAAAGAATTATTTACTATGAATTTAGTAGGCCTTTCACTCAGAACTACGTAGTAATTTTCTGTTTTCAGGGGTGTTCTTTCATTTGACATTTTAACCTTGCATTTATCATGTGTTAGTTCCACTAAAGTAGCTTTCAGGTGAAACTATGAGATGAGCTTTTTCTACTTAAGTCTGACTTGTCAATATCCTACCCAATAAGAGAGAGTCTGCAAGAGAACTTGAGAGAAAAGAAACTATCAAAACATTTTCTCTTGGGACAGATTATTCCTGACTCTTGCTGGAAGAGCTGATTGAAAACAAAGCAAAAAAAGCATTTAAAACAGCACTAGGGCAATTTGTTCAGCTCTTCAGACACAAGTCATTTAACATAACTGTAGAAGCAACTGCCTTGACAACTTTTAAAATTATTTTTATATGTTGTTACCAACAGCAGCCTCTTGCATTTTTTTTTTTTCAGCAGCAGTACTAGCTTCTGTATTGGAAACTATGTTGATTTAACTTGGAGGTTTTGTTTGCAGTTTAAAAGGACTTTGTCATTGTTTTGTCTGCTGCTGGGTCTTAAAAGATCATGTGTTACTTCTGTAGCCAAGTTTCATCTGCTAGGAATTTATCATAAAATATATTCAGTGCCAGTTCAAGGCAATAATTAAAATAATATGCAGATATTTACATTAAATTGTCTACAAATACTGCAGCTATCCCAGTTGTTTGTATGACTTTATTTTGTCATGGATAGCTGTTTGACTATAGAATATATATAGAGAGAATATAATATGTATAGAATGTACTCATGAAATAAAATTTGTAACTGCATTTTCTTCCTGCCTTTTTTCTGTATTCTGATAATTCTAGCCTATGATTTTGCTACATCTGCAAATAGAATCTAAAAAAAAAATCTTGCCAAACACGATTCCTTTTAATAGGTGTTGTATACTGCTTAGCACAATCTAATACCATCTTTAGTGTAATTTCTGAAACAGAAATAAAACCAACAAGTAATATTATTTTAAGGTTGTGTGCTAGCAACATCTGATGCATAATTCAAAGCTAACAGCTTAACTCAATTATTTCTATGTAGTCTCTTCTTGGGGGAGGGCTTGCTTGCAAAAAAGATTCCTGGGATTCCACTTCCCTCACATCTTTACTCGTATGAGCATCTTGGGCAACCTTTTGTCCTTATAAGATCCAGGTAGTTTCTGCACGTAGTGATATTGAAGCAGCAGCAGAGTATGCTGCCTGCCTTCCTAATTCCAAGTGTTTCAGCTTTCAGACGTGACACTTCAGCATTGCTTATTGAAAGCAAAACATTCCTTCTATTAAAACAAAAACCAGCACAACCAAATAGATGGTTTGCTTATTTTTTTTAGAGTCTAGTTTTGGAATACTGTGATTTTCCAGTCTTTTAAATTTTGTTTTCCCAACTTATTTCGAGGCATAAAGCAACAAAGCACGATTGCATGAAATTTCGTTCATGATTGTATGTTTGCAGTTTGAATTGTTATTGGATGTCCTTATTGCCTGATAATGGAAAGAAGGACTTTCAAAATAATAGTAATAATAAATAAATTTAAAAAAAAATTGTTCCCATTTCAGTGAAATTGCAATTGCTTTTTTGCAAACTGTTCACCTGTGTTTTCGTGTTCCTCTCACAATTCACCAGCTCTTTTGGTTTTAGCTGTTTTTTTCTTCATGAATTAGTTTACACTTATTTCACTGCAAAGGTACATATTTGTTTTATACTAATTTCCCTAGAAATTCAAATAACTCTTTCAAGTTAGTGCTAGTCTTAAACCCCTCAGCAGATCAGGACTATGGAGTCCTCAGTCACCTGTGTACTTCAAGTGTGTAATCTACATTTTGTATGACTTGTGGGCAAGGTGTTTGGGAGCTGCTTAAACTTGGCCACTTTAAAGTAAGAGCTAATGGCACTGGCTTTTAAACTGTGATCTGGGAGCATTTGTTTTATACAGTCATTTATCTGCAATGAAATTTTAAAATGTCCAATTTCAGTATGTGGAAAAAAGAGAAATCTGGATTAAATCTGTGACAAAGGCAAGAAGGGAAGTTGGGGAATTGGAGTCCACAGGACTCCGAGATCGATAATATCCAGATCTACATTTTTGAGAACCATATGAAATAGCATGTTTCTATCACCCATGTGCAGTACTGTGCTGACATTATACTTAAATATAGCTGACACTAAAATGTGTTACAAAAGTGTCTGATAGATCATTTAAGATTATAAATGTGAAATAGAAAATTTTAATATTGTCCGAATGTATAAATAGATGTACCTTTTGGCTTTGATAATTGAGGATTAATTGCTCATGTAATCTCTACTTCATTTTATGTTAGTTTTTTATAAAACAAACACATTATTCTGACATCTTGTAGCTTATAAAAGGTATTCTAGTAGGTCTCATTATATGTTGACTTGTTGTGATTTCACTGGTGGGTGATGAGATTTGCTGCTTCCTGTATTCATTTAAAAATGGATGTGAAAGCTGAACCTGGTAAAATGAGTGACCTGTTGTGTTACCAAACAGTATATGTAGCTGGAAGACAAAGAAAGTTGAGGTATCCTTGCATCTGAATGCTGTGACAGTACAGCTTTTTTTTCTGAGATGTTCTGGGCTTCCAGTTATAAACTTTATCTTTTGCTTTGAGCAGATCAGATGTGAGACAGCCATGATCTGAAAGACAGGCCACCCCAAATTAATATGCTGCTGTGTCTAAAATAGTGTATTCACAGCATGGCAGGCTTGGTTGAAGACAAGTGTCATTGATTTAATTAACAAAAGGGCATCCTATGGAGGGATGGATTTTGCTTCTTGTGTAAGCAGGCACGTATAAACTATTTATTTTCTATAAACCTTTTTTTTCTTTCCCAGTTTACTTGAGGAAAAAATGTAGCTTTTACTTCTCTTTTTTTTCTTTTATATTTGTTTGCATCAGATTTTTAGCACACTGAATCTCTTGCTGCAGGGTTTGTGGCAGTTGCTGCAAGGATTAGGGGAGAGCCCTCCTCTCCTCCCCTCCCTGAAATATCTGTGCTTTCCAGGGGTGTGGTTTGCTTAGAAGCACTGCGGATTGGCAACAAGTAGTGGCAGGATGGTGATCAGACTGCACGTGTGTCTGCAGCAGGAATTTTATACCCTGCACTCTGATATCTCTTGTTTTGCTCATGTGCCGTCATCTCCTAGTTTTGCTAACCATTAGGGTTTTGCTTGGTGTATGTGTCTTCCTTTGTAGCATGATCTTTTTCTTCAAATCGCTTTAAATGTTTTGAAACAAATCTGGTATTACAGGGATCCGGCACAACTAACACATTCTCTGTCTTTCCATTCGGATTCCTGTGGCTCACTGTGGCTGCAGCTTTTGATCATTACCTTTTGATCGTTACATTAATCCAGAAGGGTCCACAAAGTCAGTTATGTATTCGTGGTGATTATGAGCAGGTTAGCCTAGATGATCTTGGCAACTTTTCTCATCAGTGTTCCTAGTCATTTCTGTATTACAATCTGAAGATCATTTACATTAAAAACAAATAAACAAACAAAAACAACAGTACTTTTTAGAACAGTTTGAAAGATAATTGGTCTTAAAATAAGGCTTAAACGGGCTAAGTAGCCTTATAATGATCTAATGTTATCAAAGATGCATTAACGTTAAAGCTATCTTTTGTTTGTTTGTTTTTGGTTTAAACCATGTCTGTAAAACTGTTTCCACTTCCTGAGCAGGAGAGGAAGAGGAGAAAGACTTAATCATATTCACTTTTTTTTTTCTAATGTATATGGCTGAATTAAGTATTTTAAAGGGATTTGGAAGAAAAAGGAATAGCAAATTG